>OX276452.1:9872789-10472789 GCA_946251905.1 Cryptocephalus moraei | reverse complement strand
GAAAAATCATTTCTTAACAGTCACATGAACTTATTTCATTATCAATGCAAAAACTTCAAGGTATTGTAACGTTTTTACTATTAACTAAAACTAAAACACTACGCGATTATCCTAATTAATTTATTTCTTACACTACACTTATAAATTTAACTTAACAATCACCTAATTCATATTCGTACACGGAGATGTTTATTTATTTTAGCGCGCGCGGTCTCTCGCTCGAATGTTTACACACACCGGTTCAACTGGCCTCCTCGGGTCCGACATTCCCCTTTTTATGGCAGGTAGAAGCTTCTCGTACTTTCGGGATAATTACTAGAATGTTCGATTTTCCAGGAACCCGTTATCGCCTCGAACTCTCTCGAGTGTTCCCGTCGTCCTTCCCGGAATTGCAATAAGGCGAACTTGTGTAGCTCCCGGCGTGTTTATGTCGCGGCCGGCGAGCCGTTTCGTTACGCTGCCCCCGCCTTAAAGATGTTTCGTCCCGAAACGTGTCCCTGACAGGCCCATGTAGAAATCTGCAGTTGGTCCCCTGTCCCTGTCAACGCGAGGTTTGGTGGAAATAACATGCCACGGTGTCGCGATGTCGGCTTCGAACTCCTGGAGGCTCTCTCCCTGCTTCTGTCGTCGGTTCTTCATTCGGGATTGGTAGACCTGGCCCAGGTGTGCGTGCCCGTACCGCCTCTCCAGCCTCTGGACGAGTAGTCCGAAGTTGTCCAGCTCCCCCTCTGGAAAAGTCTGCAGCACGTCGAGAGCGCTTCCCCGGAGAGCGACCGTCAGAGCCACTGCCTTGTCCCTCGGCGCCCAGTTGTTGGCTTTCGCCGCTGCCTCGAACTGCCGGAGGTAGTTCTCCCAGGGAATTTCCCCGTCGAAAGTAGGCGGCTTCACTCGATGGCTCGCAGTAGGGACTGCCTCGATCCTGGTTACCTCCTCCGAGTCGTTAAACGGGTTACCTGAACTGGACATGTTTTGCCGACTGGGCTGGAAATGCATGGATTCTAATCGGGTCCCCAATTCTCGCAGTTGGTTCTCCAGTTCCAGTCGTTGGATTTTCTCGGCTTGAAGCGCGCTGTGAAGGTTTCCAATTCGACTATCCAGTTCACCGTGGAGTTCGTCCAACTCGCCGTGGAGCTTTCCCATTTCGGTGTGGAGTTCCTTTATGTTGTTATCCAACTCGTCATGTAGTTTTCCCATTTCCCCGTGGAGTTCTTTTATGTTGTTATCTAGCTCACCGTGGAGTTTTTCCATTTTCTTCGTTTGGTTATCCAACTCGCCGTGGAGTTCTTCCATTTTCTTCGTTTGGTTATCTAACTCGCCGTGGAGTTTTTCCATTTTGTTGTCAAGGAGGCGCTCACCTTTTTCCTCGAAACCAATAGTTTCAGGATCTTCTCCATTGTCGATTAAATAGACCTCCAGACGTTTCTGGAACACTGTTTTCGACCCTGTCGTTTCGAGTTCTCTATCTTCTAACTCACGTTTGAGGTCCGTCACTTTTAAATCGCGTAATTTCTTCATTGTTCTTAATTTATTTCACTATTTAATCCGCACTCTGACACCACTGTAACGTTTTTACTATTGACTAAAACTAAAACACTACGCGATTATCCTAATTAATTTATTTCTTACACTACACTTATAAATTTAACTTAACAATCACCTAATTCATATTCGTACACGGAGATGTTTATTTATTTTAGCGCGCGCGGTCTCTCGCTCGAATGTTTACACACACCGGTTCAACTGGCCTCCTCGGGTCCGACATTCCCCTTTTTATGGCAGGAAGAAGCTTCTCGTACTTTCGGGATAATTACTAGAATGTTCGATTTTCCAGGAACCCGTTATCGCCTCGAACTCTCTCGAGTGTTCCCGTCGTCCTTCCCGGAATTGCAATAAGGCGAACTTGTGTAGCTCCCGGCGTGTTTATGTCGCGGCCGGCGAGCCGTTTCGTTACAGTATTGAAAACTATTGTTTTTGTAAATTTCGTCATGACGGATTGTATTTAAGGGATTAAACGTTGCCATATGTCATAAATTATTTTACAAATCTTTACTTCACATATTTAAACGTGATGTGGGATCTAATTTTTGAGGAGAAGGATGAATTAAGGTCAATTATAAATTTTTATCAAAATCGGTGTTATACCCTAAAGAATTCTAAGGTAATTACCGATTTTTACCGTTAAACATTGGACTAACAGTTCTTTGTTTTAAACCACATCATAGTTATATCTGTAGCCTGGAGTTGTACTGTCCGTAGAATAATACTTCTTATTGAAGTAACATTTTGACATAATTGGCAAAATTCGACGTCACATAACTCAAGGCGCATATTTGTCTAGTAACTAATTTGCATAATTTGCCTTTTTGGAAACAACTGATAAAAACACTTGTCGTTTGTTGTATTTTACTCAATTTTACTTTTACTAACTTAACAATAAACTGAAAGAAATTAGTGACCGAAATCGACCCAATTTTATTTTATTGCACCTACCTGAGCTAACGAGCCATAATCCTCACTAATCCTGCTGATAAAATCGCGTGGCCGAAGTCGGCTGTGATTTTCTTCTCTGTGGGGAATGGTGGCCGAAGTCGGATGTCCCCATGTTCCCCAATATCCTACTATTTTTAAAGCGTCTTTCAAAAAAACCCGCAAATCCGTGAACAAAACGCGCAAGATAGTATCCTGTATATCTATTAAAAATAGACTCGGAATGTATACAAAATGCATAGTTTGTTTAGTCTGTTTTGTTTATATTTCATGAATTCTAAAAATTTTACATAATATGCATTTAAATTACTCAAATTTTGTGTATTTCCTTTTCATGAAATTAATTCTTTCGAATTTTTTGTCAGTACGATCTCTTTCAGGGTTTTCAGCAGAATTCCTCCATTAATAAGAAATGAAAAGTACCTACCAAATAATTAATAACGTGATGATTTTGATTACGACGTTCTCAGTTCGCTATAGTTTGCACCAATTACCTTACGTGAAGTGGAAAGGTCACTTTCAGCATATTAGCAAGATTATTAACACGAGGTTAAGGAACTTTTCTAAATTAGGTGTAATTATATATCTTTAATTGGTAGGCACTACTAACAGTAATACTCAAACACTTAATAAATAGGTTCTTTGAAATCCAATGAAAAGGAAATTTATAAATTTGAAGGCTGGACATTAATAAAGATCTAAGTGGCAAAACAAAAACAAGTAGTTAGACCTGAAAAACCAAACTAAATATCGTCGCCAACTGGCTACAAAGCGGGCGAAGTCAAAAGAAGACCGTAGTACATCCAAACCCTAATTAGGCTGTAATGGGCTGAGTGCCACCGAGCTTTTGCTACGATTGTGACTTACTATCGTAACATGTTACATCAGCAGAGATATTAGCAAATCGTGGTAATAGCACTGTAAACACCGCTTTAGAAAGCCCTACAGATAACCGATGAAGGCAACAGAAGTAATGAAACAAGATACTATACACAGAAAATAATTATTTACCTAAAATCAATGAATTGTTGTCTTCAATTTTGTGAACATTAATCACAGACGATTAATATAATTAGACCCGGCATTCTCATAAGAGAGTATTATTTGTTTACATGCCAACATAGGTGATAGCCGCGGGGCAAATGGGGAAGCAAATTTGGCCGCCGTTGACGAATTGTGGTAGGCAACAAGACAGAAGTCCTTATACATATCAATAATAAGATGGGTCAAAAGGAACCAACATTGAGAAACTAAAGAATTTTGTTTACATTAATTGTGAATCAAAATTAATTTTGTCCGAATGCATCTTATCCTATTTTGTTGCGACATATTCAACTTTGTTGTCGTTTCATGGTCTATTTTAGTCGTGGAATACTTTTTTGGAACTAACTAATAAAAAAAATGTGGCCGACAACAGGACCATCTTCCATAAAGTGTCCAAAAAGTTGAATACGTCAGAAATGGAGTCATACCTGAAATATTGAACCCTGAAAGTACCTGAAACCAATGAAATCGTTGGATGTGGGTGTATCCCATCTCGGCACATTTGATTGCGGTCAATTTTACGACCACCTTATCGATCCATTTCTAATATACCCATCTCGGCACAACGGATCGAGCAGGTACACACTACAATAATCTCTCTATAACTCTGCATAAATCTAGGGAGGCACCTTCTTGATAATACGGTAGTGTCTAAAACAATGGTACTTGACTGTTGCGCAAAATTCATAATATTTGAGAAACCTAGTACATGTAGCACACCGTATACGAGTGAACGTCATGTGATACGCTGGAAAGTACGTTGGAAACGCAAGGGGGCAAGGATAACCCTATGGGCATCACCCTATGTCGAGATGGGTACTGTAGAATTGAGTACCTGCCTAGATATATGCCGAGTTGGGGTATAATTTTATCGTTTACCTGCTTCTTGTGCCGAGATGGGAATGGCCGAAATCATTAACATTTCTATGAATAATACTGTCGCGATGCGGCCCCAATTAGCGAAAATAGGTCGCCGTCTAAGCTTATTCAGTACCGAGGCGACCTTAAACCGAAGGAAGATACGACTCTCGGACAGGTACGACATCACGTTCGTAAACATCCCGCGTGTATTTATACAGATCGATCATAACGATCGGGGAGTCAGTCTGTCACCTAGTATCACGTCACGCTGCCCGTCTGAGAGCCCGTCCTTTTCGGCATGCCGCTAATTGGAGGAGCCTCGCACCTGCTGCCCTTCGTCACTCCAAAGTAAGCAACCACTTCCCTTTTGACCTTTTTTCTCATTTCTTATCATTTGCTCATTTGCCTTAATTTTGTATGATGTTCTCTCCCTTATTTTTTGATGCTCAAATAAATATAGTATGTGTTACCATGTTTTCTTTTTAGCTTCTACCTAGCTACACCCCCAACCAGAGCACTCCCTTTGGACCCTAGGTCCTCAGGCGTGTGACATATGGTGGAGCCGCCGAGTTTCGACCCCTAGGGGAGATTCCTCATAATCTCTCCTACCCCCTCTGAGCAATTTTTCTTTTCCACTTCCACTTATGGTGGAAGCACCTCGTTTCGGCCCCAGGAGAGGTTCTTCATAATCTCTCCTACACCCCTATGCAATCTTTTTCTTTTCCCACCTCCACCTAGGCGTGTGACAATACTTGTAATTTTATTAAAAAATCTTGTGCTTCTCACCCATTTTACATGTAGACTGTATTATATCTGAACTGAAACTCTGACATTTTGTTTAACTTCCGTTATCGACCTAATTTGTTTCCGTTAAGACCAAAATAAGTAAATTGTTTATGTCAACATTTTGAAAAGTTTTAAGTTCTCATCTTTTTAATAAGTCAGCGAAAATCGACTTCAATCATTTTGAAATTTTTTAAATTGTTTTAAGAATCTTGAGTAAAATTTTTCTTCAAGAGTGATTTATTAAAACACAAGTTTATAAAATCTAAAATCATATGCTATAAGTAAAGTGTCTAACTGAATTTCATTAAAATAATGTTTTATATCTTTTTGCCTTTTTCTATTTGTAAATGAATTCACATACTATATGAACATCGTTATTTAGCATGATTTGCTTCAAACAAGTTGTGGCTTTTTGACATAAAAGTATTTAAATCAGGCATGATTAAGGTCATTCACAATTGTCTTAAAGGAATAAATACTTTGACAACGTAAGTATTTGAATTATTTGTAAAAATCAATTAATGCAATCACTTACGTTTTTTGCAATAAAGTATTTACTTTCAAAAAAAAATTTTTTTTTGTATTTTCAGACTTAAAATTTTATTGATTTACAGGAAACCTATTATGGTCACATAAATACATTTTGTCAGAATAATTACTTTATAATACTTTTTCGTTGAAAAATATTGTTTACGGCATTTAGTTTCATATTTGGCTGTACCTACTTGCACTCAAAATCACTTTCTTTAAAATGTCCAGCTAAATGTTGATTTTGTTATTTTATTAGTTTCATTGCGTCCCAAAACGGATATACAAATATTTATTTTAACGGGATCTGCTGGAAACTTAAAACAAGAAAACCGATAGGACGCCACAACCTCTATAAATTTCCTAGTTTGTCATACTTAGCTGTGGAAGAAAAATTCAAATGCTTTTTCTTCATTGTTATACAATTTGTACTTCATGCACCTATTAACCATTTTGTCTTTTCGGAACGCGAACCAAAATACTTCACGAAGTGCAATGTAAACAATCAGATGTGACGTTGACAGCATACGAATCGACGTTGCCACTTCTATCGAAGTCAATATTATTGCAGATTTACGCAAAACCAAAGCACTGATTGCAAAGTACATGCAAATCGTAAAAGGGAATTCGTCACCTGAATTCATGCAATAATGTAAAAAACCGCTTAACATGCACTACTATCGTCGCAATATATTATTTTGTAAATAAACTGGTCCAGATGTATTAATCCTCTGTGTTATCGATATTTCTAAACATGATAAGACTTATTACATGTTTTGGATTTAAATCGAGAAACATTTTTATACGAGTAATGTTTACCCTTTTTAGCAAAAAAGTATAACTCCCTGGCACCGAATTGATCTATGGCTTCGACATGTTAATTATTCACTTAATAATTCCGCCAAACGCATTACATATTCAGCGTCACGTCTGCTTAAACTAATTTACGTAATTCCGAAAATTACCGTTATAGTGAGAAGCACTCGAAATGGCTTGAAAACCCCATCGGAGCGAATTCCACTTAACGAATTTTTCTTTTCGTTTAAGGCACGGCAAACGATCGACTGTTAATGTGGATGATGTAAGGATTTTAGTTAGACGGAACGATTCTATGGTAAGGAATATTACGTAGATAGATTTGGACAATTTCCTTCAAATAGAATTCAATATGAATTTTAAAAGTGCGTCATAAATTGGTGTTAACATGACGTGTTTAGCACACTACAAGCATAACAATTTTTGTTCTATATTAACACAAAAAATGGAAAAAAGCTTGTGTAATCAATACTTATATGTTGCATTTTCTCATTTATACACTTATGGAAACTTGTATTTATTAATCTAACTGCAAATACACACATACATATTCTAATCTTACAGGAAGTCGCAGCGCATTCAGTTTAATTACGTATTCCTTTGCTACACGTGCTAATTTTTGATACGAGGGAAAAGTAAAAATTCCCAAGTTTCACAAACTGCAATCAATACTCTGCACTTACCATCTCAATTAGCACGACCAATAAATACATAGACGTAATGCGATTTACATTAAATGATCTAATTAATGACATTGCATGGATTCGTACCGAAAAACTGCCTTGAATTACATTAAAATAAAAAAAAAATCTCCTTATGCAAGCACGTGCCTTTAAGTGGATTACCTCTCGAGTATTACGTGTTACATGCCATTAATTATTTATTTTATTTTTAGAAAGAGTTGATAGAACACAAATTGCTCGCGATCAACGCGAGCAAACCCCACGACTCTGCAAGCGCAGCCAAGAGGAAACGCATCAACTGAAGACGGGAATTTTAGGAAGGCAATCGTGGCCAAATCTTTCCACTTTATATAGACCCTTTGTTACCGAAATTTATTAGATCTAGTGTATTGCGTTCTATTACTGCTTTTTAACCAAATACATGGAATATTTGTTATACATCTGTAAATGGTGCATTATTGTAACATTATTTTATTCCAAACTTCCTCTCCCTATTACATTCTATTGATGAATTCACAAGCCGATACCCTCAAATTAACTAAGCCGCTTTACAAACACAATAAAGGAGTTAATTAATTTTTATCCATCTCTTAAAATTACCGAACGGACGAAATTAAGAACACACACGACCGGAGAAATCTAATTAGGAGATACGTTCCGTGCGTAGACGTATTTATTTGGTGTTACCGAAAAAATCAATCGTGATCTCATGACGTAAATTAAAAACGTTATAATTATAAGGCGAATTTCAAAATTGCTTATTAATATTCCATTCTGAAGCGTAATAACGTGTATTTTATGGGGTTAATTACGGGGTTTAGGCGTACGGAAATTTTCGGATTTACGCGGGACCGGCGAGAAGTTGGCCGGGATATTTTTTGTGCAGTCGATTTGTGGTGTTTCCAAAGAAGAGTTTTCATGAAATAATTAGCACGTAATGCGCTAAGTCATAAAAATAATTGTGGTAAATATCCATGGGCGAAGTTAATATGATGGCAAACTTTCTGGTTTATAGTACAGGACAACAAAATAATGGTTTTCGGCACGCCAAATTTTTGAGATAATCGGAAAAGTACAAAATTTTCTTTTTCATGTATATGTGTGTATATAATTTTTATAGAGATTTTGTAAGTTAGTAATTGTGACATTACCAATAGTTTTAGAGATTCTAGTATTTGAACATTTCTATGGTATTCCTTTGTACCGTTAGGCCCTAAAATACATTTCCGTGAGACAGAAAGAAGGATAGAAACTTATCCTGAATTTCTAATAGACCTTTAGTATTTTTGGGCAGCTCTTGACAATTTTCATTATTTGAAAAAACTGAAGAAGTTATGGTAACTTACAGAAACCCTGGAAACCCTAGTTTTATGAATACGTACAAGTTTTAAGAGACTAACTAAACGATCTGTTTTTGAAACTTCAATTATCAAGGCAATTATCAATTTAATTTGGTATAATTGACCTTTAAATGACATTTCTAATAGACGAAATGAAAGTCGGAAGAGCTTCAATCTCTCATAAACCTGTCGTGTACCTATCTATGTACCCCTTTCCAGTTACGCAAATTTAAGAAACTTAAAGAACTTTGACATTATATTAAAAAACAAATCAAGTCACGGTCAAATAATGATCTATTTGGGCAATTCTTGATCCCAAAAACCTGAGAACATGTACTTTAAACCCAAACGCTTTTAAATTTATTTGCACAGTTGGGCCCCAGGACACATTTCCATGAGACAGGAAGAAATATGAAATTGATCCCGAATTTCCAATAAACCTTGAAAAGTTTTAGCTTCTTCTTCTAGTGCCTATTCGTTTCGAATATTGGCGACCATCCTGGCTATGATGACCTTGTTGACTGCTGCTTTAAACAGTTCTGTGGTTGTTTTTGAATACCATGTCCTTGGGTTCTTGAGCCATGATATCCTTCTTCTTCCAGGCCCTCTCTTTCCAAACACTTTTCCTTGGAGGATGGATTTTAAGCGTTTGTATTTGTTGTCATTCCTCATTATATGTCCGAGATATTCCAGTTTCCTTCTCTTAATCGTTTTCATCACCTCTTTTTCCTTCCCCATTCTTTCCAGTATTTTTTCGTTGGTCACTCTATCTACCCATCATATTCTAAGGATCCTTCTGTATAGCCACATCTCGAAGGCTTCGAGCTTCTTTTGTGTTGCTTCGGTCAATGTCCGGGATTCCATGCCATAGTACAATATGGAGAACACATAGCATCGCAGGAGTTTTACTTTGATATCTAATTTGAGGTTATGGCTTTTGAAGATCTTAGACATTTTGATGTAGGCATCTCTTGCTTTTTCTATTCTACATCTTATTTCTTGTGAGTGGTCCCATTGTTCGTTTATTAAGATTCCCAGGTAGACAAGTTTGGATACCCGTTCTATTGGTATATTTTTAATATATAGTTGGCAGTTTTCTCTCTTCTTTTTACTTATGATCATAAATTTTGTTTTGTTGATGTTCATTTCTAGCCCATATCGTTCACTTACTTCATTCACTTTGTTCATTAGCTGTTGTAGACCTTATGTACTATCTGCAAATATGACGGTATCATTTGCATATCGGATATTACTCAGTCGTTCTCCGTTTACAAGAATTCCATTATCATCGTTTTCCAGAGCCTCTCTAAATATCTCTTCTGAATACAGATTGAATATCAGAGGGGAGATAATACACCCTTGTCGTACGCCCCGCAGAATGTTATCTGCCTCTGTTGTTTCATCTCCAGCGTTGATTTTTATGGTGGCTGTCTGGTTCCAGTACAGGTTTTGTATAATTCTGAGGTCTTTACCATCCATTCCGGTGCCTTTCAGCACTTGTATCATCTTCTGGTGTTGCACTTTGTCAAACGCCTTTTGGTAGTCTACAAAGCAGGTATAAATGTCGCAATTCATGTCCCTACACCGTTGGAATAATACTTGTATACTGAACAGTGCTTCCCTTGTTCCCACTCTTTTCATGAAGCCAAATTGTGTGTCTGCTAGTCTCTCTTCACACATCTGGTATATTCTGCGATGGATCACCTTAAGGAAAAGCTTTAGTAAATGGCTCATTTAGCTTATGGTTCTGTATTCTCCTCATTTCTTTGCTCCTTGTTTCTTGGGCAGCAATATAAATTCAGAAATGAGCCAGTCTTTCGGGATGTTGCGGGTGTTATAGATATCTTTAAATATTTTGCAGATCATTTTTATTGATTCTTTATCTAAAAGCTTAAGGAACTCTGTCTGTATTCCGTCCGGTCCTGGAGCTTTGCCTTCTCTCAGCGATCCTATGGCTGCTTCTATCTCGCTTGTTAGTATTGGTGGTCCAGTTTCTGTTGATACGGGTCTCCTCTCTCATCGAAGAACAAATTCTCTATGTATTTCTTCCAAGTGTCTTTAATGCTTCCTTGGTCCACAATAAGTTCTCCGTTGTCATTGACGAGTTTTCCTACTGTTCTCTTTTTGTACTTGCCAGTTATTTATCTCACTTTTTTATGGACGTTGAAGTCATCAAACCTTCTTTGCAGTGCTACTATTTCCTGGCATTTTTCTTCCATTTCTTTTTGTTTGGCTTCTCTGATCTTTCTTTGTATTTCACGGTGTAACTCCCTGTATGTGGTTATGTCATTCTTGTGTTTTCTCCTCTCTTCCATCATCTGTAATATTTCCTCTGTCATCCACGTCTTGTTTTGCCTTCCTTCATTCTTCAGAAATTTGTCCTTGACCTCCTCTACCACTCTGTTAAGTGAATGTATTTTCTCTTCCGTGTTTCCGGCTTTTTCTTCGATCTCCCTACAGTTCTCATTCATGGCTTTACTTACTTTGTCCTTCATTATTCTGTCCTTAAGTTTTCTGCTGTCATGTTTCTTAGGAATTTTTCGTTGTAGTTTCTTATACCTGGTTTTGTATTCTCCCACCAGAGGGTTATGATCGGACTGGATGTCGGCGTCAGGATAGGTTTTTACACTTGTGAAGCTGTTTCTATACCTTGCGTTTACCAGGATACAATCTATTTCGTTCCTTATGATAACGTCTTCACCATTATCTCTAGGCGACTTCCACGTATACAGGCGTCTAGGTGGGAGTCTTTGAAAAAGACCAGAACTGGTCTTTAATAAATTTGAAAATATAGAAAAGCAACAAAAGCAAATAGAGCAACAGCTTGAGCGGTTTCTTCGGGGCTCATTGTGCAATAAAACGTCTTTACAACAATAATTGTTGAGAAAAAGCTAGGAAAGCTATGAAAGCAACTTTGGTGGCTATATGAAAAATATTACCGATTGATAGTCGCCTAATAAGTCTGTAAAAAAAACTAACCCTAATGATAAGATAGAGCCCAAAGAACTTGAGTATTCTTCCCTTCAATAATATCCGTATATGTATCTATATGAATTTAAAATACAAACCGGTTTTGCAAATTTCAGGAATGAAAATTGAATGTCCGGTTAATTTTGCGGTCGGGTGTATTAACACAGTTCATGTTAATGGGTTAGTCTATATTCTTTATAGATATGTCTTCAGAACACTACCGATAAGCGCAGATAAATTTAAGCCAATTTATGATGATTTATATTTAAACCGAAAAGTTCTCAAATTTATTTGCACAGTTTAGCCCTATGACAGTTTCCTATCAGACTATTAGCCTTGATAATTTTTATGAGCTGAAAAATCTGAAGATGGTACAGTAACTTTCAATAATCTGAAACATTGAAGGCGACCTGAGATAAATTGAAGAAAATCGGCAAAGTGTTAAAGAAAAATACACAATCTGTTGTTCCCATTTGAAAACTTCCCCATGGGCGCGACACTATTATAAGCAGTGTGAGGTAGTTATTAACAAACCTGTAAGGATTCAAGGCGGCGTTAGATGATGATATAAGCTGAGAATCTTTACTTTAGATTTTAAAGCTATTAAAGTTATGTACTACAGTTGAAGCCTATTGTCTATTCCTATCAAACAGGAAGCATACATTGTAGCATCCCCAATGAAGCCACCAACAATTATAGGTATTTGGTACCAAACAGTTATTGGAATCTGAATAACCTAACTATGGAGCTTTCAAGGCAACCTGTGGTAATTTTTGAGAAAATCTATAAGGCAGTCAGGTCGCCTGATCTGAGTCCAATGGAATATTTTTTATGGCGGCATTGTACATTGCCTACTGGCGAAAGGTAAGGTCGAGACGCATCGTCACTTTTTAATTGTTAACGTTCCATGTTGGTATGTATTCTATAGCACCCACGAATTGGTCTATGTTGATAACAAATTTAAAAATATCATAATTGTTGCATATTCACTTGAAGGGGTATAATCAGTGACATATTTATTCTTAATTACTTATTAATTATTTTACGCTTATTTATTCACATATTTCTGTGGAGAATAGTTACAATTTCTGGTGACCCACATTAAATATATCGACGTTCTTGCTTGATAAGGCTTTCATTGTATCTACATAATAAACCTGCAATATCATTTGGAATAATGAGGTCAATAAAGAATAACATTAAAAACTGAACATACTTTTTCACTTTCCTCGCATACACATTAGCATAGCTTCACGCCAGGGAATATTAGAGCCCAAATCTGGACTTATATATGCACGTCATGGTAACAGTATCGTTATAAAATATTTTGACGTAACATTGACGTTCCATACGGTGATTACCCACCTTAAGTTGACATTCTTTTAACTAAACGCGCGTAGAAAGTTATTTACACACTGCAAACATTAATTTTCAAAATAACATTATTTTGTAAGCCATTTGGTTAATTTTAAACTTTCAGGCGTCCCTCGTATATGTATGTATATTTCATCCGCTTAAGGCCACACCTTCTGAAAATTATAATACGCTCCTGGCCGAGTAATATCCAGTTGTCCGGATTGATATTAATTATAATGTAATAAATTCAATCCGAGAAGTAAAACAGTCTCTTCCTTTTTTATGCCTTTATAATTTTTTTATCTTTTTTTAATTACGAGAGAAGATAATTAAAATAATACTCTTCTCTTTGGGTTGTTAACTAAAATTACCTAAATAAATTTTATGTTAAATCTTCGTCGCAATTACAACATAATTAGATCGTAGGACATTGTGATTAATTATTATCTCAGGACTCGTTCGAGATGCGTGGTCGTCCTCGTCGTCTTTTAACAAGTGAGAAATGGAAATTGCCGCATGCCGGTATAATCACGAGAGAATACAAGAAAAATAGACATTACTGATGCTGCTCAAAGAGTCGGTTAACTGTTATGTCAATTAAATCAACAAAGTCACTCGGGAGCCATAAATTTAAGATTAAGATTTTTTTTTCAAGATGGCTACTTTTTTTGGTTCGAGTAAAATATATGTACATAACTTATATAGTATATGTACAGTTTTTTGGTGCGTATTTGAAATCGTAGAATATCAAACAGTTCGTTTAATATTCAGATCGAAAAGACAGAAATTTCAACAAATAGCAGGAATGAATTTCAGAACCAAACAGATTTTTTCCTGCATTATTTGTAATTGATTCTGTGGCTCTTGCTATTCTCAAGAAGCTATTTTCATTGTAAAGTGAAATTTGACTTTCAGTAGTTGAGCGTATATCTCTTGAACAAATTGAAATGTCGATAGGTCGATAGTATAATTCAAACGGCCTATTTTGTTGCTTTGTTGCTAAAACAAATTTTGACAAGAATCATCCTGCAACGGCAAAATACACCCGCACTTGCCGACGAAGTGAATATTCTAAATGATTATCGAAAAGCAGGTTATAATTAAACTTATAATTAGGTTCAATATTAAGCGAAGATTATGAAGATATTGCAAAAATTCAGTATTACTGTCAGACACTATTTCAGTTGACATTAATAATGGAGGTACTGCACAGTACGGATTTAAAATTATAAGATTCCTCAGGGTTGACAGATGAAATCAAGGCAACATAATCTAGTCATAAAGTACATATTATACGAGTGCTGTAATCACTTGCCAAATAGATCATGGAAGAAGTTCTGGAAGCAATAAATTTAGGTGCTGTCTGAGTTTTAACATGGATGAACTCACAGAAGCTATTATGCTTCATTTTAAATTTATAAAAAGTGATCTTTTAAAATTAGTGGAAGTCCTAAAACTACCATCTGAAATAGTAAGAGATATGCACAATAAAGTAATTCGTAAGCGTGTACAAAACACCGTTTTTGTTTTGTTTTATGTATGTTAATGTAATAGATTGGCGATATTTGTAATATATTTGGATATCCCCTACAGTCTGTCTGCATCCCAAATTATTAACCATACAATGAAAATAATATATGATAACCATGACCATCAATTTGGTATAACATACCAGCAGGCAACTCATAATAAACTTCCCAATTGGTGAAGGTTTATCGATGGAGCAGTCAGACAAATTTGTAGGCAAACAGTGAACCAAGTTGAATATTATTCAGGTCAAAAGATATAATTGTGTGTAGTACCGGTCAGTACTCTGCCTAAATCGTATCATTCTCAGGAAGGCGTTCTGACGCAGGAATATTCTTCTTATAACTTCAAGCTGCGGCAGTAATAAATGACGATGAAAAATATGTCCCATATGGAGATCAAGTACTATGTGGAATTATGGAACTGTTTCTTTCTCTATTTTAAGGAAGATATTAGAATTTGGTCATTTTTGAATAACACATACAACGTGTTTCAAAATGATTGTCATCTAGTCGGCTGTGGAATTTCCATGTAAAATAAACAAACCCGCCTTGCGAAAATAGGAGTTTCTACTAGCTATACATAACCTCAAAATAATCTACTTAACCTCTTTTGACTTCTGGTTTTTCTCTGTCAAAAGAAGACGAATTCTGAGTATTTGTCTATTTGTAGTATTTGTTTTGGCCCAGAAAAGGGCTGTTAATTACCAGCAGTACTGATTGCCAGTTTGACACTTGCACAAATCGCAGAGATCACAGGACACTTGTCAGAATTAGATAGGTTCAAATCAATAGAGCGCGGCACATCAAAAATTACATGCACAGAAATTCCAACGCCTACTAGATGACAATCATTTTGAAACACGTTGTATATCCGCGAAAATTTTAAAAGTGGTGATAGATTGAAATTTTCAGAAAATTGTTACTAAATTTGCACCTGCGGACTACAGAAGAAAAATCAAAAATCGTTAGTGTAGAATGTCGGAATAATGTTCAAAGTTGCTCCAATTTCGACAAATTGCCATACTTACTTGTATGGCTCCTATAGTTCTATATATTTTAACACAGTAGGTATATTAGGCCAATATGTAGGTGTGTGATAATTTTGATATGACTCAATTTGTTTGGATTGGTTGTGGAAATAAAGTATTGTCGTGAGCTCAATGTTTTATTGAATAAAAATGACGCTTGATCATATTTGTATCACCGACTATATATAAAACAAAATTATGTAATAATGGATAATAATAAAAATGGAGATGTGTCTATCGGACTACTCCCATTTTATGGTAAATATTCGATATCAGAATAAATATTCCATGTTTAAAAAAATCTTGGAACGGATTTCGAGATAATTTCAAAAAACCTAGAAATAATAAGTATGAACTGTAAACTGTTAAATACATTTCTTGAGGCGGATTTCGAGAAACTTTTGAGAATCCGAAAAATAACAAGAGTAAAGTGCCCTTCAGAGGCGGGTTAGTCAAAGATATTATTAAAATTTATTATGTATATTCGATAGTAGAGAAAAAGTTCACAGTTTAAAAAACATTGTAATGGAAATTGAAAAAATTCCAAGAACCGAAAAAGTGTAAGTGTAAAGAGCCCTCTAGAGCAAATTTAATCTAAAATGCTATTTAACTTAAATTATATATATATATATATATATATATATATATACATCTTTCTATCCCACCTGAGCCACTTGGTATTTCTAACCACGTTGAGCCACCAAGAAATAATAATGAAAAAAATATTTTCAGGGCGCAAAAAGATAATATAAAGTGTTGTTGTCATATTTACTCTAATATACATATTATATATCATTGCTTTGTGCAATTTTTTGACGATTTAATTTTCGAACATATACACGAGGATTCCTTACCAACATGAGCCCATAGGAATTCCTGTATAACCTGAACCATTCATGTAATTGAATTAACAAACTTGAGCCATTCATTGTTGCCAGACTGAAAGGCATTTTTTTTAATAGGGAAGCAAGACAGAACTGTTGTTTTGCTTTTTACATACCAACTTAAAGATTTCATGGATTGTAAAGTTAGCAGCGGAATATTAAAATATTATGGATAACGGTATAATATAAATTGATGTACTATGACATAAAATAGTTTTTTATTCGATATTCGTATAAATTTTTGGGTTCATAAGACAATTACAGTTTCTCAAGGATATTTATATTTTCATCATTCGTCGAAATGAACTTATACATCAAGTTTTAATAACACAATAATGGACCGATTACCCGTTGAAACAGTTCAATTATTTTCACTTTCACATCTGGGTAGTGAAAAGTAATACAACGAGTTACCGGCCATTTTCAAATTATAAAAATTGATCGGTACAAGCATTTTTGGCTCTCGTTACAAAAATCTTTATATGAAACACGTTCTAAGATCGTCAATTTACAACGAACGACTCGGAAAATCGTCTATATATCTCACTTGTTAATAAATATTATTCTATTGTATGTTTTGAATCAAATTTTTGTAATTGCGTGAGATATGAATGGCAATTAAAGCAAAAACACCCAAATATCAAAATAAAATAAACCAACTTACTCATACAAATAATAACAAAAATTCATGTAGGAAACACAATATAATTTTTATTATTAATACATATAAACATATAATATAATATAAGAACATTGTTACCTCAAAATATAACATAAAAATAAAAATAAATATTGTAATATAAACAAAATAATATTGTAACACCATAGAATTTGGTGTAAAATATGGAATGTCAAAATAAAAACCCAAAAAATCTTGAAATAAATGGCATTGCCCATTTATTTCATAAATTATATATTTATGCCATATAATTAATTATAATTTATATACCACATATTTCATTATTATATGTGGTAAGATGTCGGGAAAAATGAGAAACATCTTTCTCGCAATAAAAACAAAATGTCCTTTTATCCTTGTAATTTTTTTTTATTACCTTTTCTACCTCTTCCTAAAATATTGAAAACAATATAACACTGTTTGATATCTTTAAAAATACTTCTTACGTTTCGTATTTCCTGTATCAAGTTTTCATTTTTCTTTTTATGTTTTTTCGGTGATTGTAGGCTCTCTGCATTAGTAATCTAAAAAATGTAATAATGATATTTAGACAAGATAGTCAATAAAACAATTTTTTATTGAAATTACTAAACATTTTTTTTATTTTTTTTCAACTAAAAACGAATACTATACTCTTTAAGTATGAGAATAAGTATTAATTAAATGATTAACTCTAATTTTTTCATACATTTACTTTTATATATTTTGGTTAATCTACTCTGGATGATACTGACTAATGCGAAATTGTATTTTTTTCACAATCGTGAACAAAATTCATTATTATTTAACAGAAAATAGTGAGCAAAGGTGAGCAAAGTGGCACTTTGTCTCACATGTGAACTAAATACACAAATACAGCATTCAAGCTCATCACCCCCCCCCCTTCGCAAATAAAATGAAGAAGATAATCTAAAAATACTTCATACGTGATAATAAATAATAACTACCGGTAATCATTAAATTATAAACAATAAAAATAAGTAGGTATTAATATTAAACTAATGAGTTTTGCTAAGGATTGTGGAAGAAATCATGTTTAGCAATAATAATTATTTCAGAAATTTTCATTTGCTCTATTTTTTTTTAAATTCATATAAAACATCCAATAGTTACTACTTAGCGTAGATACACGTGATACTAACCTCATCTAAAGCAGGAGAACTAGAGACATAAATTTCAGTATTTCCTGTTTGTTCCAGTGTGTTAATTTCTGACGGTAGACTCATATTATTTTCAAATGAATCTGTAACTACTTCGTTTCCATTGTAGGAAAATACTTCTATTATTGGAAGTTCATCTGTTATGGGGAAATCTTTTAAGGATTCCTTAGGTGGAACGACTATTAAAGGTATTGAATTGTGCTCAAGAATTTTAAACGAAGGTTCGTTTTTTCCCCATATATAATGTGATAAAATATTGACCTTATTAGAATTTTTTTTAGCAGGCTCAACTGTTTCCAAATTTTCAGTGTAAGCTGGTTGTAGAAAATAATTCTGATCAGTATCGAAATCAAAAATATTTTTTTCTAATGTGCAATATGTATCTGCATATTTCGGGGCAGTCTCAAAAGAAGAAACAGATTCAAAATTCATTGCGGTATTGGTAAACATTTTTGAATCACTCTCAGTTCTACTATTTGTCTCAGTTACTCTAGATTCTAATTGCTGATATTCACAGTCGATACTGCCCTCAAAGGAATAAACAGATTTTAAAACATTGGTTTTTAAAGTTTTTGCGTTAATATTTTTAGATAGATTTACATCATCTGATAATTTATTTTCGTTGCTGCAACCATGATCCCGATTACGTTTAAAGCAATCTGAATTATCTTCACCTAAAAAAAAGCATTTTAAAGTAAACAAAATATTCTAGGATATCAAAATTACCATTATCTTGACTACTCATGTCACTACTGTAATTAGATTTTTCATTTTCGGCTTCGGCTGTATTCGTCAACTTCTGCGGTGTACTGTCTCTTAGGTTTCCTTTTAAAATTTGCGGATCCACTTCAATTACCCAATTTGATACAAGATCACTGTTTGACGAAGAGTTAAAACTATCTGATGATTCCTTACAGTCATCATTATAATTTGAGGAACAACCTTAAATAATGCATTTCTTTAGAGATAAAAATTGTTTCATTTTGGAAGTACTTTTACAACAAATTATATATTTATGATAAATTTTATAGGATATATAAATTTTAATACAGAAAATTCTAACAATAAAAATGGGCATTTAATATATTGTTCCTGTTTAGTTAAATATTAATAAACGAGCTTCTTAAAATTTCTTAAAATGTTTATTTTAAATTTAAATTGTTTTTGAGAACGGGACATTTTTAGCTTCACTATCAATTATTCAATTCATATTATTAACTATCAGATTATTAATCAGTCTTGAGAATACGTTACACAGTATTACAATCAATCAGATAACTACAACGTATTCATAAACGCTATTTACCTTTATTACATTTTAACTTACAAAACACGTTTCAAATGGGTTTTACCCATTTATGAGATTATGTTAAACATTGTCTTGCAATTTAAAATTAAATGGCATTTATATAATGGGTAAGCTTTACAAATAATTTATATACAAAATTTAAAATCACGCAGAATCGATCGTATATGCATTATTGAATAAAATCAAGTCAAAAATGTAAAAATTTTGCGAGCCATTTGGCTTTATTGAAATTAATATTAACATCATAATTTATTGTACAAATTTCAATTTGAAAATTTACAAATATTGTATTTTGGCAAGTTAGTAATTGAAACTCTCAATGGCTTTTAGCCTTAAAAGAGCGATAAAGATTATTATTGAACTTACCTTTAGTAATTGCTTCACTGGCTAACTTAACTATCTTCTTCGTCCGTTGAGACATTTTTATAAATTTTTTATAAAACGTAACCTCATATAAAATATAATTGCGTTTGCGATGTTGCCAACAACCGGTGGCTCAAGTTGGTGCACTAACAATCACATATACGAGTATATGTGAGATGAAACACAACGCCCCCTTAGTCAAGTTTGGTGAATTAAAAGTTAGATAATTCGTACTAACCTGATCCACCAATAAACAACTTTTCCCTCCAAAACTAATAAAGGTTAAATTCGCCTGAATTAATTACAGGGTCGGACTATAGACATACTTTTAATAGTTGTGCAGGGTCGAATCTGAAATTTCCAAAAGAGGATTTATCGTTGAAAAACAAACCTGAGCCACATATATGGCTCAACTTTGCCACCGTGGTTCAGATTTGTATGTACAATTTACTATCGTTGGCTCAGGATGGTATGGAAAATGAATATATATATATATATATATATATTATAATAATAATAATAACTTAAATATATATATGTATGTATATCCATTATACAGTGAAATAGAACTATTTTAGAAAGTTGTCCGAATTGGCAAAGTTGGCCATATAGTGATGAAGAATTAACTCAACTTGTATTGCAAACTAGTTTAATGTAAAATATAATAAACTGCGATCGGTTGCGATTACATTACTTCGCTGAATGTAAATTAAAATATGCGTTATACGTGTCAACCGAATCATGGAGTCCATAGACACGTGAACATTGTGAAGAGTGAACACATAAAAACATGTTTTGTAATATAATTTTAATTTACATTTACTTATTTCATTTTAAAATCCACTTCCAAATTCCTAACAACTTATTATTTGGCATTTAAACGCGAGTTATCAACCCAAGAAGATACTATATGCAGCAAACGTCAGCATATTAACTATGTATTATTAATAAAGCGACCAGAGTAGTAGTAGTTAGTCTATCTTGTAACCTTATCTTGAACACATCGTTTATTTTCTAAATTTTGTAAAATAAAACTTTTTGAAGGGCAATTCGGAGCACTGGGAATAAAATTCGCGTTTAAACTTTCGCGCGGTCCCTCGGCCTTAAACTGACATTTAATCTTTGGTTCTCGATGCACGACAAATAATGCTAAATTAACTATTTTCGGTCATCACTTTTTGCCTAGGACGTTATGTCGAACTTAGTTTAAACCTTGAATTTGGTTTAAACTTCCACTGGCTAACAGGTCCTTTACTGACAACTTGTATCATGTCCATGGAACTAACCTTAACATTGAACAATATGATAGGTATACATAATTATGTAAACTGTTATGTAAAATTTTTATTTGTATTGTTCGATATTTGCGAATGACAATAATAAGTCAAACATATAATTATTGTAAGCTGTATAATTCTTATATATAATAATTATTGAATAGATATATTCTTTAATGATTAACGCTGTTCCAGACGCTGTTATTGAGAAAATATGAAAAACTAAATGTATATGTTAGAAGTGAAAATATATCTATGTAAACAGGGCGTACTTACTTATTTTCTTATATAGCATGTTCATGCTTGCACTGTTTTGCTTCACGAAAACATTTTTGACTATTATATATTGCCCGAACATTTTCTGTGGGCACACTGTAATAACGTTAATAGGTACACCTTTCTACGACTCGAAATTTTATCTTTACACGTGGTACAATTTTTTTTAATTATCCCCCAAATGCGCCTCGTTAATAATTCCGTAAAAAACCGTGCACATAATTAAGGAGATGCTTTAATCACATTTATCTTCAGCGATTTTTTCCCCTCATTTTATTATCGAATCCTTCATTACCGATCGCGCCCGCCGGTCCCGTCCGCCGTAATTACGAAATACTGCAAATTGAAGTGCCCCAATAAATTGACAAAATATATTAATAATAATAAAGTAAGCTAATGCGGAGTTCCTCACGTTCTTTATGATTTAGTTTTCTGGGCAGGAAGCATTTACATATTTTAATGAGGAACGCTCCGATTCGGTTCGCGAGGGAAGATTTTTGCGCTTCTGTTTCGAGTATACATACTGTACTTACACTTTTCTCTCGATCTCAATACCTTTCGCGAAGAGAGGTAACGACGCAAGAAAAGATGAAGTTTGAAAAATGGTTGACAATGATAAAGTAGACCGCTTAAAATAATTGATATTTTGGCTTGATCACAGTTCGGGAAGAATATTGCAAACTTTTTGAAAATGCCGCGATGGATTGTTATTATCGAATAATATTCTGAAGTTCTTTTGTCCTAGAGTGATTGACATGGACTAATTTTCCATCCATTCATAAGATGGTGGATAATAACGAATAATACAAAGAACACGAAAACAATACGGTAGATATTTATTAGTCTCTGGATCTAACATCTAATCTCTATATGTCTTGTATAGCAGATTACAAGAATATTGGTTTTAAAAAAGGTTAAATTTTAACTGATTTAGTATGGTTTCATTTGTGTACTGTAACTAACTTTTTTTCAGAAAAGGGGCCACTTTCCAATAAAGACATAATTGGCAAAGACAGAAAGAACTTAGATGTTATGCTGTTCTCCTTAAACTGCCAATGCTTAACAGCAAAGAAGGTTGATTATGTTACATCTGAGTTCCTAGAAACTTATAGTAACATTAATATTCTATGTCCTAATGAAACTTGGTGCAGCATCTCTAAGTGGAATCCTTTCATTTTCCGAACTTCTGTAAAGCCGTGAGTTTCTGTAGAAAGACCTACAGGGGTCGTGGTGTTGCTATTTGATGTAAAGACACTATTTGTGCCAGGACTATAGATCTAGACAAATATTGTGTGGAGAAACACTTCGAAGTTTGTGGTATCTCCCTCCAACGCAATGGTAATAAAGTTATTGTTTTGAATTGTTATAGATCGCCTATTGGTTCTAGTTTTTACATTTTCATGGAAAACATCAATCGAATCCTGGATGTTTTATTTGAACATGACGCGTATTTTATACTATGTGGGGATTTTAATATCGACCCATTACGAAATGTTACAGACTATAAAACTCTTACGGACATGCTGTCTAGCTTTGATATAAAAAATACCGTTAACGAACCAACGCGTAACAACTACACATTGGATTATTTTTTTTCTAACATACACCTAACATCAAAGGCTATGAATGCGCACTTCTCCGATCACAAGGGCCTTCTGTTTGGATCTCAAATCACCCACTCTAGCCGTGAAGTAGCATATACATATAAAAGAGATTTTAGCGAATCTAACATTCAGAATTTTATCAGTGAGCTGTCTCAAGAAAGTTGGTATGAAGTTTATAATAAGGAATGTCTGAATGACTCCTTTAATATTTTCTACGAACTCTTTTGTTATTATTTAAATGTGCATTTTCCAATAAAAAAATTTTATTTAAAACAAAATAAGTCCTGGGTGGATGATAATATTAAAAGATCCAGCGAGAGATTAATGGATCTATATGTTTTTATGAAAACTTTTCCTGAGTTAAATCCCATTTACAGGGAATGTAAACGTAAGCATGCCATATTACTGGAAAAAACGAAAAAGTCATACTATAATAACAAGATAAGATCTGCGAATAATCCTGTGAAAAGCGCTTGGAATATTGTTAATACACTGAGCAACAAGAATTATAAGGAAAACCATCAAATTAAAATAAAACAGGGCGACAAGCTCATAGCAAATGCAAGCTTATTAGCAAATAATTTTAATGCTCATTTTATTAAAAAGCCTAGAGAAATAATAGACCAAATACCACATGCTACTTATAATGACAATATTCGAAGGATTAAGAGTACACTATTCTTGTCTCCATTTGTTAAAGAAGAATTTGTTACATATATTAGAACAAAATTGAAATCAAAGAAGTCCAGTGGTGTTGACGATATACCAAGTATTTAATTAAAAAATCCCTAAGTGCAATAGCGGAACCTTTTGTTCACCTTATTAACTTGTCGTTTATTGAGGGAATATTCCCGAAACAACTAAAAGTAGGCAAAGTAGTACCTAAGTATACATAAAAACGGTGATAAAGAAGTCATGAACAACTATCGTCCAATTACGTTATCCTCTGTTTTTTTCTAAAATATTTGAGTACTGCTTTCTTGAGAGACTATTGCATTTTCTGAATTTTCAAAATGTCTTGGCTGCGAATCAGTTTGGTTTTCGTCCAAAACTCGGCATGAATGATGCTCTTGATACTTTTCTGAATGAAATAATTAAACACATTGAATCAGGAAATTGCGCTGTGTGTGTGTTTTCCGTGATTTAAGCAAGGCTTTTGACTGCGTAAATCATCAAACACTTATAAGAATAATAATGGTAGTTACGCTTATTCGGATTCATTGATTAATGAAATTGGTGTTCCACAGGGTTCCATTTTAGGGCCACTTTTATTTATTCTATACACAAATGACATCAATGAAAATTTCACTTGTGATATGTGTCTTTACTCTGATGATGCCACCGTTACAGTTGCTGGTAATAACAAAATTACTGTTCAAAGTCTGTTGCAGAATGATCTTTTACAACTGTATAATTGGTTCAATAAAAACTTCCTCCATGTCAATGTTACCAAAACTAACTACGCAATATTTCATAACTACAATAACAATCGTATTACAAATGTTGATGTAACAATTGATCAGCAATTGCTAAATAAAGTTAGTTGTAATAAATTTCTTGGCTTAATTATAGATGAGAATCTTAACTGGAAGGCTCACTGTGAAACACTCAATAGTAAATTAAACTCTACTTGTTTTTTATTAAGGAATTTGAAAGAAGCTATCTCCTTTGAACTACTGCTGTCAGTCTACCATGCGCAAGTATCGTCAAGGCTGAGGTACGGAGTTTGTTTCTGGGGAGCCTCTCCAGCTGCCAAGACGGTACTTATATGTCAGAAGAGAATAGTCCGCTGTATAGCTGGTTTATCACAGAGTACCTCCTGTAAGGATGCATTCCGAAGGTTAAAAATTCTTACTTTACCTTGCGATACTCGAGCTAGCTACTATGGCCTTTAAAAATCAAGATTTAACTTTGAAAAATAACGATATTCATCACTATTTCACGCGTAATAATAACAAGTGTGGGTTTCCTAATTTTAAATATAGAATTGGTCTTCAGTCACATGTTTTTTCGGGTATATTGATTTATAATAGTCTGAGTGACCATATAAAAAGTGGTAACAGGACAAAACGTCGCCGCAAAAACGTCGCGGCCAAAACGTCCCGGTTAAAACGTCGCCGTGACAAAACGTCGCCGTACAAAATGTCGCCGCACAAAAACGTCCCCAGCTATAATGTCGCAGTCAAAAACGTCGCAAGTTTAAAATGTCGTCGACAATAACCAAACGCCAAGAACTGTCGACATTTTTAATAATAAAACAAAAATGAATGAACCGCAGAATAAAATGGAACATTTCCTAACTACGAGTTTATTGATTTGCCTGAATAAGAATTATATAAAATGAACAAAATACCCTTGGTTCGTTATACTATCGAACAGCCAAGTGGAATTGATTTGAAAGTGTTGACCAAAATCTGCCAAGAACCAACAACGCCATTGAAGGTTGGCATAGAATATTTGCCAATTTAATATCTTCCTACCATCCATCTCTATGGAAATTTATAGACACCCTTAAGAAAGATGAACAAGAAAATAAGAAAATATTAGAAGACGTTATTGTTGGACGCGAACATCCACCCAAACGACGACGATATAGACACACTGCGGAAAATATAAGACAAATTGTAGTAGAGTACGGATCGAGAGATCTATTAAATTTTCTCAGAGGTATTGCTCACCATTTCGAAATGCAATAATTACAATAATTGTTTTCTTTCATTTTTGATTTTATGTTATGTGACGAATGTATTTATTGAATATTACATAGACTCTAAAAAGGAAAAAATAAATCTTCATTATTCATAGGAGCCCATTGCCAATTTTTTTTAATAAAAATAATTTACTTAATAATAATAAGAAATAAAAAATAATGACGAATTGGACAAGTTTATCTTTTATTATATTTATCTTAGTTAGGAAATTTTCAATGTACCATAACCCATTTTTATAACAAAGTGTCCTCGACCGTTCTTGGCGTCTGGCGTCATTTTAAACCGGCGACGTTTTTGACTGCGACATTATAGCTAGGGACGTTTTTGTGCGGCGACATTTTGTACGGCGACGTTTTGTCACGGCGACGTTTTAACCGCGACGTTTTGGTGGCGACGTTTTTGCGGCGACGTTTTGTCCTAGAACCATAAAAAGTTCTAAAAACCTTTATATTTTTAAAAGGAATTTGAAATCGTTCTTAATCGAAAAATGTTACTACAGCATAGAGGAGTTTCTTACGCAGTCTATGTGACTAATGTTTTTTCACTGTTTTGGCATGTTTACTAGTATTTCGTATGATTGTTTTGTAATGTATGTAATTGTATGTATTTCTTAATTTTTGATACCCTCTGTTTTTCTTTTTTTTGTATTGACCTTTTCCATGATGTTTCTAACATTCGCTCGGAAATAAAGCTATTTATTATTATTATTATTATTATTATTAATATTATTATTATTTAGTCTTCGATATCTCTAACGTTTCAAGTTTTGGGAGGTTACAGTCTGAAAATATGTAGTTTTCAGTAATTTTTTAAACCAATTGATTTCATAGTTTTTTCTAAATATATTTGTCCGATTGGTCTATTGATCCGGTGCACTATATCTAAAATAATTCAAATTTCCGATGTGGCAACTTCCGTTTATTTTCAATATTTGGTTACACGATCGTCGAAATACGATTTACACGAATTACTTATGGGTTTATGAAAATTAAGGTAACTAACGTGACCTGGATTGCATTAATTAGGTCTAGATTAATCCGACGTGACAATATTTAATGACATTTACTTATCAGGGTCAAATTTGTTTACGATGTTTACTTAGAGACACTTAAATTATTTGATTGTTCCAAGGTATTGAGCTAATAATAAACTTCTATAATATTTGTTTCGTTTTATTTTATGATGCAAACCATCAATTATGCCAGAGAGTTCTTAGGTTACTTCAAAATTAAACAATCCAGTGTATCGCAAAAATTACAGCAAAACAACAGCAAATTTTTCAAGTTTACTGGATGACCAATAGGTCCTCTAACGCTGCCTAGATAAATTTATTACTTACTAATAGTCAAACTTGGCAACTGATATGTTTCTCATTTGCGTCTCCAATGCAATTGATCTGGTTTTCAGATTTTTCGTGTCACATCGGATATCTGATATAATGTCTCCTGATTAAACATATATTTAAAATAAGGTTATATCAGATTTAATATTTTTAGGATTTACAGTTTGGATACATATTGTGGCACCAGAATTTTAGCAACGCCTAAATCCTACAATATTATTTATTCTTAGTTTAACTAAATTTTCTTTCGCTGCTAAACAATTTTGTCAAATTTTGCGTGTGATGGATTTTAACTAGTTACTACTATAGCAATTAAACTGAGTTTAGTTAAATCAGTATTTCAAGCAATTATGATATTTTTTAACAGGAAGTGAATTATAAGCAAATATTCCACATTCTGTATTATAACCTAAATCACGAAGGCTCAGATATCATGTAATAAACCACGTATAAAATCAGTGCATATTTATAAGCTATACATTTTTGCAAATACACCTTGATATATGAATGCGAATTTCATGAAAATAATCAGTTAATATGCAACTAAAACCAAATGTTCTTCAACCTAATTTCTTTAAAGGATGTAACAATTACGTATTTCCCAAATTTTTACTTTTGTGAAGGACTCTAGGACTCCCCTCGAAAACCTGTTAAATTGTTAACTGTCCCAGAAACATCATTTCTACCCTACTGTAAAGGCTGCTGTCTAGTTTGTAAAATGTGTTCAAAGTATGCATAGTAGTTGACTTTATATTTCCACAGAACTATTATATAATATAAGTATTAAGTGGTACTTTTATATGTATTATAAATTCAGATTTGCATATTCCCCATATACGACTGCACCAATTTTCTCCGTGTTTTAAATCTTCAAATATTTGTTTAATACCCATTTTAATTTGTTGAGTACCATTCTTTCGGCTCTCCCGTATATTGCTGACGATAATTAATTAAACCTATAAAACTTGCTACCGACAACTTATTACTTTTTTAATATATTAAAGGGTCATTTGCAACTATTAAATAATTTTCAGGAAAGTACAAGAAAGTTTGTAAAGGGTGGCAAAGGTAATGGCTGCACCACAATAAGCCGCAATCTGTTGAAATCACTTTGATTATTACACAGAACACTTCCAAGTGTCGATTATTCGGACTAGAACTGACCGAATGAAAACATCGAATACATGCACGGGTTTGGGACCTATTCCACTTGAATTTAATTAAAGGAAATAAGGACGCCACTGACTTTTGAGAAAAATCCAGAAATCTGTCGCCATTGAATGGCAATGACTTCATACCTAAATCCACCAGTTCTACGCTGACAAATGCTGCAAACCAATAAAACTAAGCGTTTGCCAGAGAATGCGATTATGCTACTAAATTAGCCAACTAAAGAACTAACACCAAATTTGCAATATTAAAAACGAAACGTAAGAAACTTGTAAATTTTGTCATCATGTAAATAAATACATAATGTATAAAAAAAATTCTAATATGAAAACTACGAAAATTTAGTTAAAGTAGATAAGAGTGCTTAGCCAGGTTCTTGGTCTTGGTGGGTCCATTTACTGCCTGGGTTGGTACTACTCGTAGAACCACCTCACCAATCGTGCTTCACGGAAGCCTGTGGTGCTCTGTGAACATATTTCTCAATTTAGGTAATAGCATTCCTCTTACAACAGCGAACTTCACTATTTCGGCGAACATTCGAAAAATGAGCTACCAAAGGGGCTGAACTTCGTTCAGCACCACGAACGAACAAATGTACCACCCTGCGGGTGTTTAAGGGAATTTTTTTATATTTATTTTATTAGATTTGGGAACGTTAGGAAAAAAAGGCCCTGTATATGAATGGACTTGAAACGCTACGTGATTTACCCTCATTTCGTAAGTCGATAATTAAAACATACCTACTAATATTATTATTTCGCAAAATGACGCAGAAAGAGCTGACTTGGATGCGTTGAGTTGGTAACGATATCCGAGGTCGAAAATCGGACTCTGCTTCGTACTTCGGTCAATTAAGCAAAATCGGATAAAACTCTTAAGTGATTAAGAAGGCGGACTTTATGACGTAACGCAGTTATTCATAGGTTCAGTAGAGGAATTTCGACCAATCACAAATTGGGAGGTAAATTTTGATCGAATTTTGGTACTCGGAGTAGGGGAGTCGAGAGCTCTTGGAAAGAGAAAAATTAAGAGTTAGGGAGTCGGTGAAAGCCCGAACCCGGAGTCGGTCAGAGGCCGAACCCAGGGTCGGTCGCGTGACCGCACGACTGTCCGGTTGTGATTTTAATGTCGGGGACCTTTGAGGACTATTGGAGTTTGACTCGCAAGGGCGAAGTCAAGAGAAGGAGCTATTTCAGGTCGGGGACCTTTGAGGACTATTGGAGTTTGACTCGCAAGGGCGAAGTCGAGGGTAAGAGTTATTTTTAGGTCGGGGACCGTGAGGATTAGTAGAGTTGGATTCGCTAGGGCGAAATCATGAGTTAGGAGTTGTTTCTAAGATCTGGGGCCGTGAAGAAGGTCAGAGTTTCATTCGCGAGGACGAAGCGAGGAGCAAATAGTTATTACGAAAGAGTCGTAAGTATCTGGAGAGGTCTAGAGTTGCTAAACGCGTCGTACTCGCTCAAGAGTGAGAGTTGTTGAGCAAGAGAGGAGATTTTGGAGGTTACAGTTTACGCGAGGGTCGTAATCTCTCTGGAGTTCAGAGTTGTCGATCGAGGGCATCAATCTTGACAGTGTTAGAGTTGTACGCGAGAGGCGTAATTGGTGAGTTATTTGTCTTAAGCTAGGGCCTTAACACTTTGAGAGAGTTAGAGTTTGTACGCCGAACGACGGAGGGCCGAGTACCGGGCCGAGATCAAAGTAACCGACACCGATATACCGACAGTGGTGCAATCTCGATAAATTTGGTTATTGGAGTTTTGGAAAAGTCACTGTCCTCATATCACGTATGTACAAGCATTTCATATACAGGGGCATTAAGGGTTTTAAGGGAGATTTTACCTTGACACTTGGGTTTAGTATTCTTATTGGGTTTTGTCTGGTAGCTAATTAAATTAGATTGGATTTCGTTTGTTGAGTTTTAGACTTGGGGTTGTGTTAACGTTTATAATTTGATTGACTTAGTGAGATGAATGAATTCTTTGCCTTATTTTAACTTATTAATTTTGTTAATATAATCTTCTATTTTAATTCAGTCGTTTAATTTCTTTTGTGCACGATTAAAGCGGGCATTTACGAAGCCCCGCGCCCATGCTTCACTAAGGGACCAGTTAATTTCTAAAGATAATTAATCTCCTCAATCAATCCCACCCAAACGTAATATCGGTACCTATACTTTGACCAGTAAGTAGATCTTCTATATAAAACCCTCATAATGATACATAGGGGCCGATATTACACAAATTTGAATTTTTTATTTTACTGAAAAGTACTTGGAACGATTAGTTCGAAAATATCACTTATAATTTTCGAAAGTGTTCTATTAAAAAGATATCTTCTTCTTATGGTGCCGTCTCTTTATGGAGGTTGGCTATCATTACAGCTATTTTTACTTTGGATGCCGCGGCTCTGAAGAGTTGGAGGGATGTGCATCCAAACCATTCTCTGAGGTTTCTTAGCCAGGACATACGTCTTCTGCCTATCGATCTCTTTCCTGCGATCTTTCCCTCCATTATCAGTCGTAGTATACCGTATCTCTCTCCACGCATAATATGACCGAGATATTCTAATTTTCGGGCTTTAATCACGTTCGCTAGTTCTCTTTCTCTTTTTACTCGGCGTAGAACTTCCTCATTGGTAATCTTTTTTGTCCATGATATTCTTAGTGCCCGCCGGAAGATCCACATTTCAAAAGACTGGAGCTTTTTCATTGCGATTTTGTTGATTGTCCATGATTCCAGTCCATACAGAAGCACTGGGATTACGTAGCATTTAATCATTCTCAGTCTGAGTTGGAGATTTAAGTGGGGATTAGTGAATAGTTGTTTCATTTTGAAGAAAACATTTCTCGCCTTTTCTATTCTAACTTTAATCTCCATAGTCTGATCATGTTTGTCGTTGATCCACGTGCCAAGATACTGATACTGCTTAACTCTTTCGATCAACAATGAATTGACTTTGATGTTGGTATTAGGATGGCATGATGGATTTTTACTTATGACCATGTATTTCGTTTTCTTATAGTTCATTTTTAAACCGTATTCCCTGCTGACCCGATCGATTTCTTGAAGTATTATTTGAAGGTCATGTATGCTGTCAGTTATGATTAGGGTGTCGTCAGCGTAGCGCACGTTGTTAATGATCTTTCCATTTATAATTATGCCTTCTTTTCTGTTCCCAAGAGCCTCTTTGAAAATGGCCTCTGAGTAGTAGTTAAACAGAAGTGGCGATAAAACACATCCTTGTCTCACTCCTCGTTGTATTTTGATGTCTTCTGATGTCATTCCTTCGGAGCTGATCACAGCAACTTGATTCCAATAGAGATTCTTTATTATTCTAACATCTTGCTCATCAAGTTGGCTTTCTCGTAAAAGATTAATTAGCTTCTCGTGTCTCACCCTGTCGAACGCTTTCTCGTAGTCGATAAATCCCATATATATTTCCTTATTCATATCCAAACATTTTTGTATTATTACATTCACTGCGAATAAGGCTTCACGTGTGCCCATTCCATTTCGAAATCCAAACTGATTTTCACTAATATCGATTTCTAGCTTTTTATATATTCGACTATGTATAATCTTGAGGAAGGTCTTTAAAGTGTGGGACATTAGGCTAATTGTGCGGTGGTCAGAGCACTCCTTTGCATTTACTTTCTTTGGCAACATTACGAAGGTTGATCTCAACCAATCTGTAGGGATGATCCCTGTATGATATATAGTGTTATATAGATCTACTAGTATTTGCAGCTGGTCATATTCTATAAGTTTTAGCAGTTCTGTCGGAATACCATCAGGGCCAGGTGCTTTTCCTGTTTTGGTGCATTGAATAGCATATTCCACCTCCCTCCTGGTAATAGGTGGACCTTTTCTGATTTCTTGGACTTGCAATTCTTCTCGTTGGTCTTCAAACAGTTCCCTAATGTATTCTTCCCATCTTCGCAGTTTTTGGGCAACATCCATAATTAAGTTCCCTTGCTTATCTTTGATGAGACTGTAGCTCTTCTTTTTACCTGTGCCTGTGATTTCTTTGATCTTTTTGTGAATCCCAAAACTGTCATATTTTTTCTCCAGCTCTTCTATTTCATGACATCTCTCTTGCATATATTGCTCTTTCGCTTCAATTATCTTGCGTTTTATTCTTCGATCTATATTTTTATAGGAATGTATATCTATTCCTTTGTAGGTTCTTCTTTCATCCATCATCTCGAGAATCTCCCTTGTCATCCATTTTTGTTTGAATGTTCGGTCTGTTTCTGTTAATTTACTCTGTGAGGCCTCTAGTATTCCTTCTTTAATGGTTTGCCATTGTTCATTAACGTTGTTGTCGCTTATTCTAATTTTCATTTTTTCGTTTATATTTTCTTTTATTTCCATTTTGATCGTTTGGTCTCTCAACAAGTCTGTATTTATTTTTGGGGGTAATGTCTTTTTCTTCAGTTTTTTAAAGCGCATTCTGAACGTCGCCACAACTGGATTGTGATCGGATTTTATATCGGCGCCTGGATATGCTTTAACAGATTTAATAGCATTTCGGTATCTCCTGTTGATTAACACAAAGTCAATTTGATTTCTGATGATATGCTGCGCAGTGTGTCTAGGTGAAGTCCAGGTGTACAATCGCCTTTTTGGCAGCTTATACCATGTATTTGTAATTACAAAATCATTTTGCTGACAGAACTCTATTAATCTGTCTCCGCGCTCGTTTCTATCGCCCAAACCATATTCCCCAACATATTCTCCAACCTTTCCTTTTCCAACTTTAGCATTGAAGTCGCCAAGGATTATTGTTGTATCTGCCTTTTTTGTTGTCCTAAGAAGTATATCGATTCCATTGTAGAATTCTTCGATTTCCTGATCTGCTTTATCGGCTGTAGGTGCATATATTTGGATTAGGTTGGTCTTGCCGTTTTGAGATTTTAGTTGTATCATTATTATTCTGTCGGAGTATCTCACTACATTCAATATTGATCCCACAATACCTTTCTTGACGCATATGCCCACTCCGTATCTATGTGGCTGGCCATCGTCGCTCCCGCTATAGTAAAACCGGCCATCCTCAAATGCGCACTCTCCGTTGTTTGGCCATTGCGTGTCACTTATTCCAAGTATGTCTATTTGTAGTCGTGTAATATAAAAAGATATAGCCTTTCAAAATGCCACTTTCCATAAGGTGTGAAAACCACCAAAAAGTCGTTATTAGTCAATCGAAAGACGTAGAAAACGATAGGAAATTTCATTGTTTGCATTCCCTTTTAATTTTTTAGTAAGAAAAGTTTTTTCATGAGCCTCCATTTCTCCGTAGGTCACACATTTGGAGAACTGTATCTCTTTCTGCAATTACCGGCGGGCAATACTTTCTTTTCTGCAACACCTTTGAAGTGTCCTCTACACCTTTTTCACTAGATTTCACAAGGCATTTTATAATAACTTGTTAGGAATATAATAATTTTTTGTTGGTCGCACATTCTGAGCACACCACTGCGTTATTTTACAAGGTACATCAAATAATAGGTGATTGTACATCGACCTAACCACAGAACAGCGAAAATATGATAATGGATATTCGAACGTTGCTACAACGTTATATTCGCAATTCTACGCAAATATTTACAAAGTACCGCATGCGTCCGCCTTTTTGATTCCATTTATCGTGGGGGAAATTACACGAATACGAACTTCAATATCAATTGAATGGGTGGGTGGGTGTAGAATATATGTGTTATTTTTGAAGTGAAACTTCTTTGCGGACGTTGTATACATTGGGATGGGGTGTTGGTCGAAAAACCGCGTCACGTGTGATAAGTAATCCGAGGACAAAGCCGTGTTGCCAGAATGCGCATAAAGTGTACCTCTTCCATCGCGCCCGCGAACCGAACCGATCGCCAAATCGTTTACATGTACTACTAAAGAGGTCAACGTGGCAACACCGGAAAGCGTCTAGACTTTCGGCCAGCTGACACCTAACCTAACCTCAAACGGCGAGGAACAATAACTTCGAGCGGCGAAAAAACGGTGAGCTGTATTGTGTATTGTTTAATTACGTGACATGGACATAGAGAAAAGTGAGGACGCGTCGTGCCTCACCTCACCTCAGATGAGAACATGGAGACACCGGAAGAGATGAAAGCCCACCGCGCACGGAGAACGGTTCCGCGGCGAATGGGTGGTAATTCTCGAACACAAGACGAACGGGCTCGAGGCGGCGTACGCGTGAATCTGTGGAGACCGTCGTGGGAGGACTCCAGCAATAGATAGTGGAAGCGGCGAGGCAACCAGCGACCATTGTTGCTCTGAATGTGTCAAGGCAGACAGCAACGGTCGGATCGAGCCGCAGCGAGGAATTCGGAGTGGAGCAGGCGAGTGCTCGACTTCGACCGTCTTTGGCGATGAAGATGGTGGAAGTTATCGACCCCAGCAGCCCGGAGAGCAGTGTGGACACCGCGATGGCTCTCCAAGATTGATCAACTTGGGGGCGATCTACGACTGGATAGATTTAGAGAAGAGAACTTTGTTACAGGCGCGGTTAGCAGGGATTGCGAAGCTCTGGCATCAGTATCTCGACAACTATGATCGACCATGGGCAAAGTGGCGAGCCATGTTAGGTGACGTCGTTCCTTACGCAGCGAGATTTCCACGGGATGATGAGATGGGAAAAGTTGGCCAGCGAGACAATGAGCACCTACTACCAGGCGAAGCTGGCGGGAGAGTCGGCGTTACCAGCGAAATGCTGTCTCCTGCATTATTGCTGGATTGCCGGCAAAGCTACAAGCGAGTGCTTATGGCGTCTGTAGCACTTCCCCGGAGCAGGACAATCGAAATCGTTTGATGTTACAACTGCCAGCAGGTGGGAGATCACCTGAGCCGAGACTGTCTGCAGACTCGAGCGGACCGGTGCAAGGTTGCAGCAGCAAAAAAAAATTATCTTTTATATTTCATTTATATATCCTGCCGATGAGCGCGCGCGCGTGTGTGTGTGTGCATATGGCCAAAGAAGTTTCACTTCCACCGACGGTTCCACTGGTCCGACGCAGTTTACCAAAAGTGAATTATTGTATCTGCAAACGGCACGTATCCTACTTTGTAAAACTGGTAGCAGCTCTTCAAGAGTAGTATTAAATAAATAGTATGTACTAATATATTGTTATTAATGTACCACAGTGAAATATCTCAAAACTTACTACGTTCATCCTCTTTATCCACTCGCCTATTCAGATCCGAAGAAAAAACATGGTAATATGGTAATGGAATAAATTAAAATCGGCATTTGTAGTATTCGTAATACTAATAACTATATTTTTTTAATGAAAAATATAAACTCCTTCTCACAAATCACTTCACTATTTTGTTACAACTATTATGGCTATTTAAATCATATTTGGGAGGTGCAAATCGTTGACACATTGTATCTAAAACATCTGAAAGTACTAATGAATTATTAGTAACAGCATTCTTTACAATATCTGAACAATGATTTTATTTGATGATAGACATCATTGTAGATGTACACAGTCGGATATACTGAAACATTTGCCTTACATTTCTTTAAATTTGTGAATAAATATGACGCTTATAACATGTGTCTGGATGGTTTTTATAGTTTTGTACACAACACCACAGCATTTTACGAGACAAATCCCAAAAAAAGAACGCTGTCTAAACGTTAATTGTCAAACGAGCCTCTGCCACTGTCTGCTCTGTCTTCCTCCCTCTCTTTCACTCTCTCTTTACACTCTTACACTTTATAAATTTATCGCAATGAATTATACCTTTTCATCATATTGCGTTATAAACTAAGAACGTCTTGAACAATTGTAAGTGTTCCGATCAGCCATTTTCTAAGCGTACTCTTATTAATATACATTTGGCTCTTCCCTGGTTTCAAAAACTTCTTCAATATTGACACAATATAGTATGGACGATGAGTCGTTGAGTGCATTTCACTTATAAATCTATAGACTGACTAGAATTGTTTCCAAAGTGCTAAAGTGTAATTGTGTTTTAAATAAATACTTCATTTTTCATATTGTTATATCTTAGGAAAGACCTCCTTCATAATGTTTTAAACATCTAGTGAAGATCGAAGTGGTGTCGCAAAATTCAATCATAATTGCCACCAAACTACAAAATATTTATTAACGACATTTGCTCATTTTCGGTGTTTCTATCCAATTTGCTTCATTCCCTAGTACGATTTGTTGAACAGATCGTACGCCCGTCATGTCGATCGTTTACACATCACCATTTCTCCGTTTAGTTCAGCTGTTAGAAGAATTCCACTATTTCGGAAGGTGGAAAATGTACCTGATTTAAAGAGTTTTTCGGTTATTCCCCGCATTAGTGAAATTGCACTCTTAGCGTATAATTGGATAGTCAAAGTTCATTATTTCGCAAAATTAATAAATACAAGTTATCGGAACATTCAAAAAGTGTACATCAAAACTGGTCAATTTTAGCAAGAAGTTTTTAAAAACTGTTGATTTCCTAAAGTTAATATTACTTTTTCCAATATACCGATAGTCCTCTTTTATTAAAAAATAATTGATTCATTAAAATTGGTGTGGTTCAATAAGCAGAATTTTTACCGCCAAAAGATCCACGGTAACAACAGGTTCCATCAAATGGTAACAATTCAAAATCCCCCTCCCAATGGGGGAAAAGTATGGATTCGAAACCACGATGAACACTACACGAGGTTTGTATTTTTTGAGAACTGTCAAAAGCCCGCTCTCTTCCTTTGCTTTTCCTACGCTTATCCCGTCGTCTCATATTTACATACCTATACCTACATATAATTTGACATTACAATAAAATTGGCGAACACAATACTATTATATACACACAATAAATTTACACATTTTTGGATTATAAATCCCGATCAGTTAAATTTTTATTAAAACACAAATGATATTAGAAATTGTCATGATTGAAAACAAAACCGTCACGCATTTGTTGGGTATACGACAGTTGTTTCCTGTAATAAAACAGCAATTGTTAACTTTTCTTCCATAAGTAGTGCAAAGTATTCCTTTATGGTGCAAAGAACTCCACTTTACGGTAAAGAATAGTATTCAGGTTTTGTGACGATGGCTAATATAACCATGGAAATGTCGACAAGGAAAACCTTAAAGGAATAGAATTGGCCGTATTCTTTTACAAAATCAAAAGGAGATGTAAGTTCCACAAAATGTAATAATCAATTATCAAACCAATGTCTATTGGATATTATTTATTGGCGCTCATAACACTCATGTAAATTATTACAAAATTTCTGATTAGTTCAATTAATGTTTATGTAAACTTACGTGAGATTTCTCGCGCAACCTTATGAAGCTTGTGCAAACCTCATCCAGCGTCCGGACCCGCTAATGATCCTTTGATCGTCTAACGTATTGTAAATTATTCTGGAATCGAACATACTTTATGGATATTCTCCGGAATAATCGAATACAAAACTACGTTGTTTAACGAGACGGACAAACTGTTATTTATCATTCTGTTTGTTCGACTCGTAATTGTATCACTCGAAGGGAGAGACGGAATGATCGATATACGTACATGACGTATATTTTTATAAAATTATATTTTAAATATGAAATTCGCAGTTTTAATGAACCTCGCAGGACAGCGAGAGACAGACGAAAATATCCGCCTGACAAAATAATAAAAAAAAACGGGAAATTTTTCAAATAAATGAGGAAAATTGGATTTGTATGTCCTGCGCGAATCGTGTATAGTATAAAAGTCCATACATTTTTACGGCTCAATTCAAACTTGTTTAATTATTCCATTAATAAAAAATTATGCGTTGCGAAATTTCGACATGTAAATAATTCAGCGATTTTAAAAACAACGTTTTATAATTTAGTTGGATTTCAGTTTGTTTTTTTTTTTATTTTTTCGGGCTTTTTATTTCCAATATGCACGGCGCTGAGCGGTGGGAGGGAAGACGGATTTCCAAAAGGGTAGGGGATGTGTCGACCCTCTGAAATCTCTGGTCAGGGGAAATTTATATTATCCACCCACTCGAAATAAAAATCCGGAGCGATAGACTGAGAGAGGAAGGGGCGAACGAGAGAGAGAGATAAAGAGATAAAGAAACGTGGAATGAAAAATTCTGTTTTTTTAAAACGTACAAATTAGAAATGAAAACACTAAGTGCTATGGTGTCGTTTAAATAAAATAGTTAAATTTAGATAGAAATAGTTACAGACTCGGGACCTTCTGTCGTTTTCTAGGTAGCAGTAATAGGAAATCAGTTTAATATTTCTTCAATATCGCGAACAAATATAACAAACCATTTGTTTTCAAAAAACTAATACACTCCTCTATACTGAATTTTGGAAAAAGTCTAAGAATGGGTTATATTTTTCTTTGGGGTACAATTTTACAATATAAATGGGTTTAATAACTCAATTTTTAGTTACCATCTTTCCTGAGAAAAGGGTGAAAATTGCAACCCTGAACGACTTTTCCGCTGAAACTCTTCACACGAAACTGGAGATTGTTTTAGGCATAGCTAAACTGAATCCCATTTCCATACTCCTAAGGACCGGTTGTTCAGTGTCGGGTTAAACCAAATATTAACGGTTAAATTTTGGGTTTCAGGTTACCGCGTTGCACAGTACGCGGTTAAGGCTTAAACGGGTTTTATTTAATCCAAAAGTTAACCTGTGTCCGTATGGCGGATTAACCCAAAAGTTTCAGTTTAAAGTGACGCCTGTGAAAGTGTGACAACAGGTTTGTTGACGTTTGTAGTTTAGCGTTAGGAAAAATCTGATGAAGGAGCTGGTCGTCGAAGTTGTGGCAAATCTGGACAGACGAGATGGTCGACCTAGAAAAATTCCTCGGGTCCAAATGAGACGGGATCTCTTTAATTATTATAACGACGAAGAGTTTTATCAACGTTTCCGTCTTTCAAAAAATGTTACTTTATTATTAGACAAAATTGAGAGTGATATAAAGTCACCAGCTGATTATTTTGTGACCTACAACGCCCGTGTTTTTATTTTCATTGATATTTTTTCGTTTCTCAACGAGCTGCACTAAAATTTGGATCTCTTCATCGGTAAAATTCTTTGTACGAACTGGAACTGTACTCACTCATTTTTAAGTTTCAAGTAAACAAAGCGCAAAACAGACTTCGCACATAAACGAATATGTCAATTTCTCAAAACAACAATTGTTTAAACAGGCATAGAACGACACCACGTAGAATAAAGCGGTCGCAGATCATAACCGGGAAGTACCAACTTAAAAAAATATAATGGCTTAGCAGATCCCGGTTAACGTCACCTGGATTTATACACTGAACAACACCTACAAGATTAACCCAGGTCCATTTTGCGGGTTAAAGTAAACCCCGTTTTACTAACCCAAAAGTTAACCGTCAACTGAACAACCGGGCCTAAGTAAATCTAGTCCCAGGTTTTAATGTAGTACATACAGAGTATGTACTACTCCGGTAGTACGGTAACGGTAACTCCGTCGTTGCCGGTCCTATGCCCGGATAAGGAAGGAGGAAGGGGAGGAGTAACAACTTCGTTAAAAATCCAGTGTTCATCTGACCCGGATGATAGCACCCTGTAAGGGCTCGTGCCTAGGAGAACAGGTGAATGTCAACGGTGGATGGAGCAGAAGAGATTCATAATCCAGAGGTCTTGATAGCAAATGAACATTCCAAAAGGGAAATACTGATCTCTTAAGTCCCGAAAGACAATCAGCCTAAAGGAAGAAAACCTTTACAAAACTTACCTGGTTCTACAAATTGGGGGTTGGAGCAGTAGGCCTGCTCGCCATTATCCATAAAAAACTTAAAACAGCAAAAAATCCCAGGCAACTACATGAAGAAAGTTGTCGAATATTATATATATCATTGATGACTAGGAAAAAAACTACAAGAAGAAATCTATGAGGACAGAAATGAACTATAACTACACGAACACATTAAAAAAGTCCTACGCGAAGCTGCATTCGAAGCCTTGGGAATAGTAGAAATAGGAAGAAAGGGGCTGCACTATTTGGTGGAATGAGAGTATACGAGAGGAAGTTAAAAAAAAATTATATCTAAAGTGGTTAAATAGTAAGGAGCCAAATGACAGCCAAGGATATGTAAACCAAAGAAATAAGGTCAACAGACTAGTGTCAGAATCAAAGAAAGAAACGTGGGCTAGAAAGTGCCAGGAAGTAGAACAACGTATTGGAGGAAGAAAATGTACAGAAACTTGGAGATTTATTAACAGTGTAAGAAAAGAAAAAAAGGCAAATTCCAATAAAAGCGATAAGTGAAAAGGAATGGGAATAGTATTTTAAAGATCTACTTACGGAAAACAAACACATGGCGAAAGAAAGAAAAGATAATGTATTTGTAGCGAAGAAATCCATAACATACCAGTCGACAGAATTTCAAAAGCCATTAGACCGCTGAAAAATAGGAAATCAAGTAGATCAGGAGGTATAACATCAGAAATGATTAAATCTGTAACACCTAAACTACAACGAATGAAAACCACCCTCTTCAGTAAATGTATAGACAGCGGAACAATGCCTCTTGAATGGAAAATAGGATATTTAACATCTATACATAAAAAGGGAGATACGCGAATCCATGATAGTTATCGAGGAAATACTGTAACAACAACATTTAGCAGATTATATGGCAGGGTAATAAGAGACATAATAGAAGAGGAATACACTAATTATTAAGCGGAAGAACAATGTGGATTTCGAGCAGGAAGGTCTTGCGTCGACAATATGGCTAAGTATGCTCCGTGCCACTAGCGATCGTGTCTCATGCGGTCACGGTGAAAAATCGTGCCAGATGCGGTCACTCCAAAAATTTTTCTAACTCATGTACGGGTGCCGTACCAGGTGCGGTCATTTCCAAATGCGATCAATCGAGACTGCTTGAACCAGCGTTTAATCACCGCATTTATCGGTAAACACCATCGGCCGATATGGAATATTGATTATTAGGGTTAATAGGGTTTCTGAAGCTTTCTGATACGTAAATGGTATGTGATATGCTGGAAAATACGTTGGGAACGCGAGAAGGCAAGAATCAAACACGTACGTAGAAACATTTTCGAGAGATCACATCTAGTTTTTTGGTTGTGACCGCATATGATACTACCGCTCATGGCGAGCCGTACCGCGAGTACCCTGATAAATTGGTCTGTCCTGTGATTTCGAAACTACTGACCGCACATGGCACTGACCGCATCTGGGAATGACCGCATCTGGGAAGACACGGACAATGTATTCTACCTAAAACAGGTAATAGAAAAGAGGTTCGAAAGAGGGAGGGAGGTACATCCGCTACTTATAGATCTGGCTAAAGCATAGGTTAATATACCCGTTAAAATACTTTGGGAAGCTATGGAGAAAACAAACATATGCAATACACTAACTAAAACTGTGAAGGATCTGTACAGAGACAACATAATCAAATTGAAAAACAATAATAGAATAACAAAAAGGATTTAAACCAATTAAAGACCTTAAACCAGGATGATGTCTTGCACCTACACTTTTCAAACTATACATCGAACACGTATTAAATCAGTGGTAACGAAAATGTAAAAACGTGGGTAGTTCTTTAAACAACACAACAATATACACCCTACAGTTTCCGGACGATCAAGTTATACTAGCCCAGGATAAGGACAATTTAGTCTACATGTCTCGCAATATTAAGGGAGAATACGAGAAAGCCGGTGTAATATCGGCCCTCGTATCATTATGAGAGGGTTTCAAATAGAAGATCTACTTACTGGTCAAAGTATAGGCACCTATATTACGTTTGGGTGGGATTGATTGAGGAAATTAATTATCTTCAGAAATTAACTGGTCCCTTAGTGAAGCATGGGCGCGGGGCTTCGCAAATGCCCGCTTTAATCGTGCTCAAAAAAAAACTTAAACGACTGAATAAAACAGAAGATTATATTAACAACATTATTAAGTTAAAATGACACAAAAAATTCGTTTATCCCGCCAAGTCAATCAAATTATAAAATTAACACAACCCCCAGTCTAAGAATCAACAAAACGAAATCAAATCTAATTTTAATTAGTTACCAGACAAAACCCAACAAGAATACTAAACCCAAGTGTCAAGGTAAAATCTCCCTTAAAACCCTTAATGCCCCTGTATATGAAATGATTGTACCTACGTGATATGAGGACAGTGACTTTTCCAAAATTCCAATAACCAAATTTATCGAGATTGCACAACTGTCGGTATATCGGTGTCGGTTACTTAGATCTCGGCCCGGTACTCGGCCCTCCGTCGCTCGGCGAACAAACTCTAACTCTTCCTCAAAGTGTTAAGGCCCTAGCGTAAGACAATAACTCACCAACCACGCCTCTCGCGTACAAGTCTCACTGTCAAGATTGATGCGCTCGATCGACAACTCTAAACTCCAGAGAGATTACGACCCTCGCATACGCTGTAAACTCCAAAATCTCCTCTCTCGCTCAACATCTCTCACTCTTGAGCGAGTACGACTCGTTTAGCAACTCTAGATCTCCCCAGATACTTACGACTCTTTCGTAATAACCCTTTGCTCCTCGCTTCGCCCTCGCGAATGAAACTCTGACCTTCTTCACGGCCCCAGACCTTAGAAACAACTCCTAACTCGTGATTTCGCCCTAGCGAATCCAACTCTAATAATCCTCACGGTCCCCGACCTAAAAATAACTCTTACCCTCGACTTCGCTCTTGCGAGTCAAACTCCAATAATCGTCAAGGTCCCCGACCTGAAAATAGCTCTTCTCTGGACTTCGCCCTTGCGAGTCAAACTCCAATAATCGTCACGGTCCCCGACCTGAAAATAGCTCCTTCTCTGGACTTCGCCCTTGCGAGTCAAACTCCGATAATCCTCAAAGGTCCCCGACCTGAAATAGCTCCTTCACTATAAACCACGACCGGACGGGTTACGGTCCCCCGACCGTCTCTTGATTCGGCCTCTGACCGACTCCTGGTTCGGCCTCTGACCGACTCCTCAACTCTCAACTTTTCTCTTTCCAAGAGCGGCAAGAGCCCTCGACTCCCCTACTCCGAATACCAAGATTCGATCAAAATTTACCTCCCAAATTGTAATTGGTCGAAATTCCTCTACTGAACCTATGAAAAACCGCGTTAAAGGCCGCCTTCTTAATTATTTAAGTATTTTAGCCGCTTTTGCTTATTTGACAGAAGTACGAAGCAGAGTCCGATTTTCGACCTCAGATATTATTACCTATTCAGCGCTTCCAAGTCAGCTGTTCCCGCGTCATTTTACGAAATAATAAGATTAGTATGTTCTAATTACCGACTTATTGTGTTACGAAATGAGGAATAAATCACGTAGCGCTTCAAGTCATTTCATATACAGGGTCTTTTTTCCTAATGTCCCAAAATCTAATAAAAATTTTTAAAAAAATCCCTTAAACACCAGCAGGGTGTTACACCGGCTTGAACATGAATTTAAATAAACCCAAATATCTGTGTATAGGAAATGAAACAACTGATCTGGAATTTGAAAACAACGAAAAAAAGATCGAAATTATGATAGTTATAAATACTTGGGAGTGCGAATAGATAAGCACGGTTCGAGACGACATCGAAATTAGAGAGAATTGGTTAAGGTAGGAGAGCTATTAAACGCCTTAATAGCATCTGGTGGAGCAAAGAAATATCGAAACAGAAAAAGTATAATATCTACGATACATTGGTTAAGAGTATATGATGTATAATTCTGAACCTTGGAGATGGAAAGAAGCTGATAGAAAGAATCTAAATGCAGTAGAAATGGATGCACTACGGAGGTATTGCATAGGATTATCAAAGAAAGAATGGGAAACCGTAAAACCATAAAATACAACACATATACAGAAAACAACTCATATGGTTGGGCCATGTAAACCGAATGACCGTAGACAGATAACCAAGAATGTTACTGGAGTGAACACCAACAAAAGAAGGAAACTAGGGAGACCTGGTAGGGTGGTTCTGGTTCCTAGTACCTGGTTTTTAAAATATTTTATATTTTGATGGATCTGTACATATTAGTACTACAATTTACAAACCTAGAAAAAAAGGTTTTATACAACTCATAACTCACTTTAATGCTTTTGGGAACGTATCATAATATATGGAGGTAATGAATACTTTTTTTGAAAATGACATCATTCAAAGGCAAAAATAATATCATTATCTTCCGTTCAGTAAGTTGTAGTTTCTTTAAATTTGAACCGAATTGAGAAATAGAACTGAAGACATAAATACGTGTAACAAATTTACAAAATACCAAAAAAAATATTTTAAGACTGGGAGCTAATGATTTATATTTCATAGATGAATTCATGAATATGTAACTTTTCAACATTTAAACTGAACTATTCTTTGCACTTTTCCATTTTAACAAAATTTATTCTCCAAGTTTTAAATGAGGTAGTCCGTTCCTATTACATGTAGGCCCCTGACTACTTATATCCAGGACAATTTTTGTCGAAAATAAAAATAATTTCTTCTGTGTATATATTCATCTCATATGTATTTCAATCTGAGTTACAAACATATCTAAGAACACGTACTGGGATCCAAGTTCGAGTATGAGATGAATTAGAAGTATCTGGTCGTACACACCAATAAGTAAAAATAATCTAATCAAATTTGCCTTACAACTGTCAAAATGTGCAAACTTCGTTGGTTGCTATTTTATTTGTTAAACGTATATCTCGGCGATCTGACAGCCTAAAGGGCTAAAGGCACATTTTCGCATTATTTCCCCATTGACATCACTTAGAAATACCTACATATATAGTCTTTTCCGCCTCATTTCATAAAATAAATAACTTAGCACTCACGGCACGCTAAAAGCCCTCTAGATAGCACACACGGCGGGCATATCCATCTCAAATACTTATAATCACGCATGTCTAATTTATTTCATTGTGAAACGGCCTAAGTATGTGCGTATTCCATATAAATGAAGCTTAATTCAATTAAGCAGGACAGCTAATAGAAATTAACGTGCATTTAGATTGAAAGTTATTACTTTGATTACATGCATTAATATAGAGCTGGCTTTCTGTTCGCCCGTTGTTTATTACGCTTCCGATAAAAGGATTCTGATTTTTTTGTATTTTATTCCGCTCGGGTTTCATGTCGCTCTTTCTCTCACTCACTCTCTTCTACTTCGGGCCGCTTATCTGCCGTGTGTACTTGTCGATGAATTTTTTTAAATGACTTCTGAGACCAAAAACGGCATTATAACGGCCCGAGGAACGGCTCTAACGACTACTTATAATGATAGCGTACGCGCGTTGTTATATGGTTCGAACATTTCTTGAATTTCGAATATATTTGCAACGGAGTGTAACTCAGACGCTTAGTGACCGGCCCTTGTCGGCTGAAAAAACGAAAGCAGGTTTTACAGTAGAAGACAAGATTAGATTTAACATAAAAATCATAGAGAGTCTTAATGGATAAGCAATATCTGTGTCTCATGAGATAATTCGTTCTAAATGAAGTTTTCTTTTTCAATTTTTCATCCTTTTGGCACCACTCTTCCGTAAATCTTCTTTTGTGTTTGTTCAGTTCTTCCGAATGCCGTCATCAAAATTTCCAACTGTATTTGTGAAATAATGTTGACAATAAAAAAAAGCATTTTATATAACGATTTTGATATGTTTTATAACCTGTCTTCAAAAGCGTCCTATTAATTGGATCCAATCGTTACTGAAAACCTTTTGGGATTCAAGTACCTACGTATGAAGGTTTAAACATGGAATTGTATTGTACTCGTATATCCTATGCACTTTTTGAGTATAGAATGATTTATTGTTTAGACTTTTAATTAAGCGTTTTCTTTCTCACACGTACAACAATCACAAAATGTTTTTGACGTGATATACGTCTTATAAATCGATGTGCCGGCTGTCTGCAGCTTCACAAAACATTATAACGTTACGCCAGACCCGTGGGTACGAGCTAGAGTGAGAGCGACAACAATAGACAGATATCGACCTTGGTGGTTGCCTTGCGACGCACCTATCTCTTTTATACGACAGCGTCCGAGCGGAAGCTCGATTTGGCGATCGGCTCGGTTCGCGAGCGCGATGGAAGGGGCCGAAGGGGTACGCGCTACGCGCGTTCTGACTGCACTGTTTCCCCTCCGTCGTCAGCGACGACGGCGACAGCAGTCAGCACACTACTATTTATAAAGTTGCCTGAATATTTACTTTGCATAACATTACTTAATACTATTACAATAACAATTGCGGTAATAAGGTATTCAATTCTTGCATTCTAAGAGTTCGATTAGCTACATAATCTCATATATTTGTTCTTGCATCGGTCAATGAGTGCAGTAATAATAGGTTATGTTACGATTTCGACTAAAACATTATGATGAATGATATAAATTATCGTGTAAAAGGTCGACTGCTTTCATTTAGTATTCAATGAAAACAATTATCCTATGCAGCAATTCATGTAAGGTTCAAGATTAATGTTCAACTTCACACATGTTATTACAATGTGTCTAAAAGGACTAGCTGGACCGGTCAACCGCAGTGCGAAAAAACCTTCTAATGATAATTTAGTGATAATAATTCTATTCAATTCATAGACTTATTCCATTTTTCATCAGTTTTCATATGACGTTATCACGTAAAAATTATTGTCCGTAAACCGACTTTACAGACAACCAAATTTGTGATCACGTCGGATACCATTTGAAGAAATTTACAACAGCACCGAAAGTGCTTTAAAGAGTGAATACTGGAAAGATATAATATTTGCAACGATGTACATAATTTCAAATGCCTTTTTATAGTGTTCTTTGTTACACTTTTACAATTAAATTTACGGTATGGGAAATATCGGGAGGGGATATATTGCAATGGTAAGTCAATTTGTTTTACAAACTTCCGCGTATGATGTGTCAGATCAGTTTAAGTCCTATTGTACTAGAATACATAGTTTTTGAGATACGGGTTATGAGAAATTACAGACAACCATAGTTTGTTTAAGATATGTTTGTACATATTTAGAAAACCACAAATTAAAATTTTCGTATGATTGCAACCACCTCCCGTAGTCGCGTGATTTGTAGTAATAAATCACCGAAATTAAATATATTTTTTAACATAGAACTTTTCCACTACTGATTTCTAGTTAATAAGTTCTGGATTTACCACTTACAAGATGGATATAACAAATTATATGCATTTTGTGCGATGTTTCGTTATAGAGGTATTCCCAATGATGTCAGAGTACACTTTACAAAAAAACGCGAGAAAATTTGGAATAGTTAATTCATGATACAACCTTCAGGAGGTGATTCCAACGATGATTTTCGATCCCATAGCCGTATATAAACATTAATATTATAAAATACTATTTACTCTCTCGAATGTCCATTAGTGTCGTTACTCGCTATAACTCCCTTGTCTTTATGTTGTATAAATACCACTCATGGTCTAAATGTTCCTTTGCCCTCGGCGATGCTAGTTGTTTTACATGCCGACATAAACTGTTTAGTGCTTGGATTATTATTATTATTCCTTGATACCCGTGTAATTTTGATATAACACCTTAAAAGGACATAAGCTCGAACATAGTCGAACATCACGATCGATACAGATAAGACTTTCTAACTATCCGTCATCGTTCAGTTGTATTTTGATTGGTTTCTATTTGTAACATTGGATGACGGCCATCAGAAGAAAACTAGTGATATCTATAAATAAAAAAAATCTGTTTCGTGACCGTAAGTTACTGTTTTTATTACATTTATCTATTACTCTTATTGGAAAGTAGTCGGGACATTAAATGTTATTATCATCGTTGACTAGTTGATCTTTTGATCAAAATTTAATCGTCATGGGTATGTCCGCGATCCCGGACGAAATTTGGGTTTGGTTTCATTTGTTAGGAACACATAAGAACTGCTAGATAGCTATCCTAAGGTAGTTTGCGTGTTAATAAAATTTAAAAAGTTGTTCTCATAATTAAGATATGTCTGGAAGCCTGGTACATAATTTTTATAATACACTTATGTATGTTATAAACTCTAAAAAGTCAGTTTTTCTAGATGAAAGGAGTAGTGGTGTACCATTCAAATATATATTTCTAAAACAATTCTCAATTGTATTTAAAAAATGCTCAGTGGAAAGTGATAAATATTATTTAAAACTGTTTTCAGTTTTTAAACAATTTTATTTAAAAATCCGTTTTATTTAATATTAAACATTTACAACAGTAGTAGTTTTTTAACAAAAACTTATTACAAGCATTACTCCGTGGTCTTATGATATATTAACTCAGGGTGTGTATATCGTAGTCCCACCCTTCCTAAATTCTTAAACAAATCGTTTATTAACTGACAAAGTACCTATGGTTAAGCGCACAAATATGTTCTTCCAAATTCCAAAACCGAAATTTTGCAAATTTTACAAAAAGTGCACTTACCATATTTTTGCGATCAAACACAGATGTACAGTTTTCTGTGCCTCCTGGAAATCTAATACTTGTAAGTATATGCATACTTTCACATTTCCACTATGAAGTTTAAAAGAATGTCACATTTTTTCTTTCATTTTCTCTATTGCCGATATGGAAATTAGTTTCAACTATTACCGTTATCAATTTGCAAGGTGATTAAATTTGCCAGAATATTTTCATTTATATTTTATATGTCATCTGCTTTCAATATTTTAAATGTCGCTTAACCCTCTCCAATCAATATCGCGAAAGATAAAAATATTCTTACATGTTACCTGGCACGCTAGTCGTTTTGAGCCAATAAAACGATTTTAAATCTATACATAAATGTAGAACGAACCTAAAAGTCCAGCTGAATGAAGACATTTGAGATATTAATTAACTGGATTGAACGTTTTTAGCTCACTGAAACAGCTACTGAAGAAATACCTCACATAATATTTTCAATTACCAATTACAGCAACAACCGAAATTACCAATACTTCTTAGCCTCAGGCAAGTTATTACCCTCTAATGGAATTCCTACATCTACATATTGTCACAGTTACAATAATATTCGACCTAAATTACCGTAATTAACACAAGTTAGCCGCGACGTGCAGAATTGCAACTTTGCAATAATTAATAATCGCTTCACGAATACCTAATTAGAGCGCTGGTGCACAATTTCATCTGTTGCTAAGTGTATATCGCGATTCGGTGATTAGCACCAGTTAAACAAAATCGCCGAATCTGCTATCTACACAGTATAAATATAGCCGGTCAAATCAATATTAGGATCAGTTGATCAGTGGCCTTAGGGAATTCCCAGAAACCGCTATTTTTCATAACGATGTCAATTGCGTTATTTTACTCTTTATTGTATAATTACTCTTTTCTCTAAAAATGTCACCTATGTATATTCCCGCAGTTTGCATTTAATTGTCCTTAGTTCTTAAGCGAGAATAAATCCACATTTTTCATACCTATCTCTGTTTTCAATCTTGAACTGCCCTTCATCCCCCTAGGCTTGACACTATTGCACCTATTCTCTTTCCATTCTTACTTGGGACAGAAAACAAGATACCGATGTACCGAGCGCATTCAAATAGTGATGTTTTGCCCTATAATACAAAAGCACATTATTTATTAGTGATACTTCCTGCAAGCAATCCTTGTTTATTTAGCATGTGTTGGTGCAGTGGGCCCACCATAAGCTATAGAAATTGCATATCTGTATCGAGTCTTAGTATGGCTCCACCGGGGTCGTACAACTAGTATGATCCCTTGGAAAAGATATAATTTAATTTAATTACCTATAGCAAGCCACCTATTTTCTGGTCGCCCACCTGAGACAGTGCAGTGCAACATTAGAAATTGTTCGTATAAACTGGCAAAACTTCAATAAATATAAGTTCATTAATGTATTTTTTTTTAAATTTTTATGAACACGGAATGTCTATGAACGGACATTACTGTGTATGTTAAGATTCAACCGGCTATTAACGACTTGTAAACTGTGTCAACTAACTTTGGAAAGAAAGTACATACTTACAACGTCAAACTATCAGATATGAAATTAGTCAATGTATCGAATACAGTACAACATATATCATCCGAACAGAAGTTGTTTGGGGTGGTTCGGATAATCAACAATTCTAATAATGATAATTGACGAATATTGTTTCCGTTTTTTTCGTTCTGCAATATCGCAAAAAATAATATCACCACACAACGATAACAGAATTACCCTGGTCAATGTAGAGACTAAATTCAGCAAGACGCCATACGAGAGGTCGAAACAAATTTTTCAATAATTTCCTTTTAACATATTTTGATATTTACAAATAAAACATCAAAAATGACAAATGTGAATTGCGGGCATCTTGAACAAGTAAATCAACTATAGCCCCTCTACTTTGAATAGTAGCGCATCCTTGGAGCAAAACTAATACTGCTAATACCAACGTCGAGACGAAAAAAGTCCCTACCTTTATGAGGGAAATTCAAAACCTCTATCCTGTATCCTAAACAGCTGGAACCCTTTTGCCCAACTGTTCTTACATTTACGTGCACAACAACCGGGCATTTTGCAGATAATTATGTACTTGAATGCAAAAACTAATCTGCCAGTACTGTCAGTGTCAACTGTTTTGCTGAAATCCTAGTGACTTTCAGTGCAACCAACGTGATTTTGCTCCAGCGGCACAACGAAGGAAGTCGCTACTATTCAAAGTAGAGGGGCTATAAAATCAACTAAAGTCTCGCTTCGCTCGTCGTGCTTAAAAACTCTCGTGTCACAATACTCCGTCTCATTAAACTAGTATAATATAATGTACTATTTATTCTTCCTTATACTTTTATCCAAGCCAAACCAAACAAACCCAACCTTCCGGACCGTAGTCGTAGGCCCAGAAACGTTTCCGTGAAGGATTTTCTCGTTCCGTGTAGATCTCAATCCAAGATGTCTACTGTCTATTTACGTTTAAGAGCAAATTTTATAATGAAATATCTCGGTTGATAGACGAAATAAAGTAATTGCCACACTCAGGTAGGTTCTTCTTTTAAACTTCATTCTGTTGATATAATTTTTATTATTGTACAGTTGAAGCATTTTGTCAAGCGATTGATAGCTAGCGTCACCACGGAGAAGGCAACCGACAATACAAAAACAATTGTAACACGTTGTCAATAAACAGCTAGCGCGGCGCGATAATTGGCCGTCCGGGTCGTACGGTTTTTCGGAGTTTACACCTCTCACCGATTCAGCGCTTCGAGCGAAGCCCGCCACAAGAAAGCTATGCTTCCAAAAACTAAAAAGTATTTGTAGATAATTTTAGGCAATGTTATCAACGAAGCCTGAAAGGTAAACTATCGTTACGCTTAAGGGCCTGATCGGTTCTTAAATGTGCAAGGTGTGGAGTTGTAATTCAAACAATGGCGTAGAAAAACAAACTAAACACATTTATCCGGCCTAGGGAGAAATAGGTTGCAAGGGACGATATTTGACATATCATTTACAACCTTAACAAAGTGAGATAATGAAATTGGACACATGGGTGAATGGAAGACAAATGCAAATTAATGACAAATAAAGACCAAAGGGACACACAATAAAAGAAATAAACGACAAATGGTAAATTAGAAAGTGGTATAGCTCATATAAGTCGCTGAGCGAGAGATTGGTAAAAGTCACTACAGGGCAGTGAGACCGTTCTCTGGACACCTTACTTAACGTGTAATCTTACCACGTCTGAAAATTCTCGAGTCGATGTTTTGAGTTTGTTAGTTTCGCAGCCACATCGTGCTTCCTTACGCTTACTCATGGCCGATTTATGAAAGTTTAAACAATCGTTATGATTTACTTCATTTTTCTAGTTGATTACTGTATGGGAATTCACGTATTGTCCCTGGCTTAATTACATGACCTATGTACAGCTCCTGTACGTGATACTATACATTCTAAGACATGTATTATTTATATCTTATATATAATAATATATTTAATATCCTAATTTAATGATATTAATGTTGGTACTGGATCAATTATAATAATTAGTATAATTTATTATATTATTTGTATTAGGTAGTTCGTAATATTTGTTTTTTAAATGTTATTGCGTTGTTTGTGGAGTATAGAACGTGTGATATGGAAACGGAACATTGTAAAAAAATGCAGATTCAACTTTTTTCGCAATAAAGTAAGAAATGAACTGATAATGAAATGATTAGCGTAGAAATTTTGATAAACAACTTTATCGCCCCCATATCTTCACTATTGCTTTTTGATATGGTATGGACGTGTTGATATGGAATAAGAGACTATAGAAGATGTTCAACTAAAGTCATGCTACAAATCTGGTATAATTTTAAATGGCCATCTTCTTTATCGAATATCTTACTGATTTCACAAAAAACCAAAGTATTCAGAATGTTATTAAGAAAGTATGCGTTAAACCAGTGAAATTAAAATTGAGATCCATGTCCATGAACTCGAATCTTGAAACGCTTTGAAAAATATTTTTAAAAATGGAGGTTAGGTTATTAGTTGTTCCTAATATCTCACACAGAAAAATTAAACTATTTTTCTTGATGCAGGTTTTGGTGATAGCGACACTTCTAAAATTTATTCCAATATTTTCGTGAAACTTAATTTAATTTTAAAATTTACGTTGTTAACAAACAGTGGCCAAATGTGTTGTTTGTTGCCTATATCCCATTCCCAGCTTTATTAACTCTTTTGCTTCTTTCATAAGACTAGTAGTTTGAAATAAAAAATAAGTATTCATACTGTACTCATTATTTCCAAGAACAATCTTAATTTCAAAAAAATGTAATGGTAAATAAATTGCTGTACGCTATTCGTAACTTTTGTTGCTTTGCAACTCATCAGTGAATAGTTATTTATTACTTACGTACTACGCTCATAAGGCATGGAATAGAATTGATCTTGCCGTTATTACTTGATTATTAAAATCATACTGTATTCATTACTTCAAAAAACAACCTTTATTTCAAAAAAAATTAATTCTGGGTAATTATCCGTATGCTATTTGTCACTTTTGTTGCTTGGAAACTCATCCACGAATAGTTACTTATTACTTACATACTGCGCGCAGAAAGCATGAAATATAATTTATCTTATCGTTATTAAATCATTGTTATAAAATCGTTCGTGAATGCAGTTTTTATAATCACCTCAGTTTTGCTAACAAATCAATAAGTGACGTCATTAGTGTTAGAGAAATGACGTCACATATTTTTTTAAGAAAACTCATTTTTTCCCTTTATTTAGATTTATCAATAAATTGTCTATATGAAAATTAAAAATTTCGAAAAGTAAAAGTACGAAGGTTGAATAGATAATTATATTGAAAACCATAATAAATAAACAATTACCCAGGCGTTCATAAAAATAGCCACTTCAAAACCCACATGATGAACAATTCTCCTCTTTGCAATTCTTGCGTTTATTTAAAATTCCCATAAGACTGTGTAAAAAGCACCTTTAGGTTATACGTTTTTGAATTCGTGTGATACGATTTTGCAGATTCTCTATTCCAGAATTTAGAAAAATGCGCTTTTGATTTTAAATAGCCTCATAGAAAATAATCTTCAGATGTAAATTCTGGTAACACATTTAAAAACGGGCGTATCCAGTTGATACTAGTCCGACTAAAATTAAACACCTTTTATGTACAGAGATTGTCTTTAATTAGTAGTGTTGCTCATAAATAGAAACATTAATCTTTCTTTTAATTCATTAAAAACCGTACCTTGAATCGTAATTAGCATAACTACTTTCCGTACCTACATTTGTTTTCACGTTCAACTTATATTATTCGTTGTCTGGCAGACGTAAACAAAAATGCTAATCCCTAAACTTAATGAAAATTAAAAATTCCCCCCTACACATGTTACACTTTTTACTTTTCGAGAGCGTTATTCCTTCCCTAATAAATAATAAACGTCGTTGGGTGTTGAGTATGTGAAGTGTGAAGAAAGTTATTAATTATTTTCTTAACTCTTATATCATCTTTAAACGCTACGCCACTCGCCGAGTTAATTTTCCAGTAACAACGGTCACATGTCAAAAATAATTTACTGCGAGGATTTTTCACGGGTTTTTTGATGTGTATAGGAAGCGAGATGAATGGGGAATCGTATCGGGTTTGTGGGTTAATTACGCTAATTATAACCGAAAAGACGAAAGACTAAAATATTCAGACGGGGTTCGGTTCGTAGCTATAAGCATATGCGAGGTAATTAACGTATAGAATTTGATTTACATTAGAGGGAAAGAAGAATTAAACAACGTGGAAATTTTTTCATACCATGTACCGTTTCTAACATTTCGATGTTCACACCTTTTCATAACAGTTAAAATTTCTCAAAAAAGTGTAATGTATTATGTCAAACATTTAATCCAAAGCGCGTAAAAGTACAATATAATTTATTGTAGTGTTGTGCTCGAACAGATCGATTTTATTATTTTAATTGCATATTTTTTGCTATAAGAGCAATATATCGCAAATAATAAATAAATCCCATGCGCTTTAAATGGAAACTGTCATTTCTCCCAAGTTTCGAATTATCATCGAATTGTCTACGTGACCATTAGAAATTTAAGGTGTTTATTAAGAAACAATTCAAAATTGAAGGTCTGAACGTTGAGACTAGACTATTGCATGTTGAAGTCGAAACGAACTTAGAATAACAACACAACACAGGTCATGTTGAGAATGATGTTACAAATATTTTGAAAATTGGTTGCTCAAAACGTATGACCCAAGACAAGCAACTCCAAGTTTTCTTGCCACTAGAAGAAATTCCAAGTAGTGCATTACGAAGAGTCGAAGAGGAAACAGTCAGTCAAACTTCAGTATTCAAGTTAGTATGAAAAGAGGAAAATCATTCATATAAAATTCAGCTTGTTCGTGGTCTTTACCTAACTTTCTCTTATTAAATTTCGAAAATTGACGAAGTACTAATTATAATTTTATGAAAGAATCTGATACTAGAAAATATACAAAAATAGGCCAAGATTTTATTTAGCCTACATGAAATTATACGCTTTAAAAAATAAAAATTTGTAGTATTTTATAATATGAGTTTAATAAGATGCAATTCAACTAAAAATAAAATTGTGTGGCGCTCAATTGTAACTCTCTCAACTTAGTTCTAATTCGATTTTTTTAATCATAAGCGGTACACTAGTAGGTACATTCTCAAAAAGGTGCATTCATTCAATGTAGGGATAGTCAGACATGTGGAGTTAAATAAATTGTTGGTAACAACAGCAAATTTGTCGCTTTAAAATCCCTTAATTAATATAGTACACTGTTGTATTCGTTGGTCGCTTATTCAATTAAAATTGCGTCATTCATTATATTCACTTCCCAAAAAATGCCACCTCAACATATTGCTCGAAATGCAATAATAAGGTTACGTTACGATTACGCCCAAAACGCGATTAAAGGACATAGACATTGTTGCCGATTGTAACTTCTTATTTTACCATTTCTTAAGTTTTAAATACAGATGTTCATGTGCATCCTTCTAGGAAGCGATTTCCCACTAACGACCACCCAAAAAACTACCTGAACCCTTGTCCTCCTGTTTTCCACATTTTCAGGTTTCAACACTCTGCAATAGGCCATCGAATTGTATCGACTCATGTACACCTAATTTTCATATACACATTCTCTTAACAACGACTTCACATTTCATCCAGCCGGCGGCGGTGAACTCGTAAGAAATTTTAATCCCCAACCCTAAGATTGGTAAGCGATTGGTAAGCGAACCGGCAGGTAAATTTTTAAAGGGTAGTTTTGTATGGGTCAACTCGTAAGAGGATTCTCAGAAATAATCAAGGGGATGATGATGATTGTAACGAAGTAGTTCGGATGTTTGTTGAAACTAAGAATATGATATAAGGGGGTGGTTTGTTACGTTCCAACTAAACGGTGACGATGGATCGCACCGAGATAGTTGTGGATTTAATTAAAAGTCAACGCGGCAAAGACTTGCTTGTTGCTAATGATCATATGCGTTTCATACGGTCGGGTTCCGCAGGGTTTTCCTTGCCCTCTCGCAAGGAATACGATAATCCTCCTTTTTGGATTTTTCAGGTAGTTCTAACTCTTACGATTTGACCGATCTAGAGAACCATATTCTTACGAGTTGACCAATCTCGCGAAGGTCAAATAAGGACCGGGGATTAATTCTTTCGAGTTGGCCCGTGCCCTATCCAACATCAGACAGTGCAAGACGTTATAGATTAAATTCGCAGCGCGACTGAAAGGGCATTTTCACATTAAGAAAATTGTCCTAATCATTCAATAACCTACACATTATATACAAAATGATAGGCATCCTCAAAACCCAAAGATCCACAAATTCGTGGTTATTTTATGTGGTTCATGGCTACACGTGAACTTAACTTTAACTTAACAAAGGTGAAAGCTTGAGAGTGTTAATGTTTCACGGCACATTGCCTCGCGGCACGTCGATCGTAAATTGTCGCATTAGCTACAATAGGTTTACCTTATTTGTCACTTCAAATTCAAGTCGAGTTATGTTACGTTGCGGCGATCGTAATCCCATCTTTTATCTATATTGCAATTTTTGCTGAGAAACCCTCATTAGCATCAGAAGAGATCAATTTTTTCCACAGCGGGTAAGTGTTTATAGGTATTAAGCGCGGTAGTGGCCAAAGAAATGTAACGGAAGGCTCGCTGACATACGTGTGAAGTTTAATAAAACCTTGTAAAATATTAAAAACTTTCAAGTACAACTTCTTTAAAATACCCTTTCTACTGGACGAATAAACTGTACGAAAAAATGATATCAGTTTATTAGTCAGTCATTATACTTCAATTGTTGGCGAAAAAAAAATTTAGCACTTAGAGAAAATGGCGATCATTTTGAACAATGTCGTTAAATTTAGCCAATTCATAATTTGTAAGTGCATCCTTTATTACAAAACATGTTAAATTTGTCTTCCTATAAATCAATATTATCAAATTTTTGTTTCAATATACAACCAAATTTCCGTTGCCTACTATTGACAGTTTGTTTTTTTTTTGTCCCAATATTGAACTCCAAGAAAAAATATTGTTTATCGCTCAATCCCAAAGAGGATTCTGACAGACCACTATAATTTTGCAAAGAAATGGAGCATACACTCCAAGTAGATGAGAGTTTCTACTACAATTTACATAATACGAATGAATCAACTTTTTATCTAGATAGAACAGTAAGCCGCCAGAAATGTAGTTAATAGAGTAAACAAAATCTACATCCGAACAACTGAACCTCATATTCAATATTTACAAAAAGTAAAGATCTTGGCTGGAACAGTTGGCAAGAGAATACTTGGTTCACTCTTCATTGATGGAAATCTTTGTATACAACAGTAATTAGAGTGTTTTCAATATGAAGTTGTGCCCGCATTTGTAGAACTTTATCCAAATCAAGTTGATCGAGATATGCAGAATATCACTCTTTGGTGTTGGTTAGATAGCGCTCCGCCACATTATGCTCTTTCTTTGCGTAACTGTTTAAATTGTTATTTTTTTGCAAGATGGGTAGGAAGGAGCAACCGACAGACTTGGCCTCTTTTCAGATTGGCCCGACATTATCTTTGATGGAGTTGTTTAAAATTGAAAGTACATTCCGCTATATCCCATAACACAGAAATGTTAAAAATTGTATCAAACGCGAAATCCAAAATCTTCTGAGGGTGTGGTTTACTATTCTTTATGGGAATTTTTTAATAAATTGCCAATTTAGATATTGAACATTTATTTTCACTTCTGAGTTTCTTTTGTATTATTGTCTAAATAATTATTTGTGTATTTAAGTCTTTAATGTAAATGATAACTCTGCCTGGAGTAGCTCAATAGCTATCACTGCCGGTCCCAAGTCCGGATAAAGGAGGAGGGTTTAGGCGTCAGATTATCAACCTGACCCTTAAAAAATCCTATTACCGCTAAAAATCTCATTTAGAAGCCTCGAAACCCGGACAGTTATAAACGGAAATCGACAAAGCAAAGAAAAGGGATCATGAATTTTGGACGTTGGAATGTACTAGAATGGAATAAAAAAGCCCAGCAAGTAATCAAAGAAATCAAAAGTCTCTCGATGGATATAGCAGTAATATCAGAAACTAAAAAGAAAGGAAATGGAAACGAATATAAAGGAGATTACGTTGTCCTGTACAGTGGTGTTGAAAAATATAAACTAGCCAAGGTTGGAATTGTAATAATGGTACAAAGAAGTACATAATAGCCACTAAAGATTGGAACCCAGTGGAAGAAAGAACCATTACAGTTGAAATGGCAATAAAAATAGACCTGTAACAATTGGAGAAGTATGTGTATCAAATGAAGCCATAGATGTAGGATTGAAAAATACATTCTTTGAAGGTTCTCGGTCGAAACAGAAAAGGAAACGAAACAAAACGAAGTATTAATTATGGGAGATTTTTATGGCCGAGTGGGAAAAATGAGAAATTGCAAAATTATAGGAGGATACGGGAAAGATATAGAAAATGACAATGGGCACAGACTAACAGATATTTGCCAGGAATTTTTAATGAAAATTTTCAAGGGGCACTTTCAAAATAAGAATATTCGAAGAAGTGCCAACGATATGTGTGAAGGGTTGAAATGGGAAGTCAAAGAAATAGCCCAAGAAGTGTTAGGTCTGAAGCAAAAGAGAAAACATCAGAGCAGTAATTTTGGTGGAACGAAGAATTGGAGGAACTCACAAAGGAGAAAAAATAACTCTACGAGATATGGCTGAACACACACAAACTCTCTATGAAAGAAGAGAATACAACAGACTCAGGCATTAGGTAAAGAAAGAAACAAACAAGGAAGAAAGTAAAGCATGGGATCAAAAATGTGCCCAGATAACCTTGCTGGGAAGTCCTAGATCTCGAGAAGCCTGGAAATGCGTAAATAGCCTATGAAGAAACAACGAAGCACAACGAAGTACAACGCAGGCTAGATGTAATAAGAATGAATACATGGAAAAAGTATTATAAGAAACTTCTAACTGAAAATAGAGTTGAATTTAAAGGACAAACAACAGGAGACATTAATAGCGATGACAGAAATAGAACAAGGATAGATATTACAGTAGGAAAGATTAAACAAACACTCAGAACGATGAAAAACAATAAATCTCCAGGTCCTAGAGGTGTTTCTATCTTCAATAGGGAGACTGTATGAACGCTTTATCACCAATTGACTGGAAGAAGAAATAGTTGACATTAGGGAAAAAAGAGGATTCAGACCAGGGAGATAATTTGTAGACGACCTTTCCACCCTTAGGCAGATTTAGGAAAAATGTATAGCTCGAGGGAAAGAAACACATGTGATAGTTATTGACCTGAGCAGAACCTATCATTCGGTACTTCGAACTAAACTATGGGAAGCAATGGAGAAGACTAACATTAGTGAAAACAATGTACAAATCATAAGGCGAATGTACAAAAATGCAACGAGACAAGTGAAACTTGGAATTCAGTGATTAAAATCATTCAAAACTGACACAGAGTTAAGTCAAAGTTGTCCAATTTCACCAACTCCATTCATATTGTATATGAAACAAGTCTTACGTAAGTGGAAGACCAAATGTAAAAGTTTGGATATAAAATTAAATGACGAACATATCCACATATTGCTCTTCACCGATGATCAAGTAACATTAGCATAGGATGAAGAAGACGACGCCAACTACATGATCAGAAAATTAATAGACAAATACAAGGAATGGGGTTTAGAGATCAATTTAGAAGGCACAATATATGGTCATCGGCAACAAACCTGAACGCGGAAGGAAATACAATAGTACATACAACACAATATAAATATTTGGGGGTGATTACGTAGGATCGCAAGGATGAAGTATTTATTGCAGGAAAATCGGGAAGGGTAAAATCAGACAACTACGTCCCTATTTGTGGAATAGGAATATCAAGGAAAAAACTAAGAAACAAATGTGCCAGGCGATATTTGAAGGTTATGTAACCTATGATGCGGAAATTTGGGTAATAAACAAAAATATTCAGGATCGGCTACTCCCTATAGAAATGGATTTCTGGAGGAGAAGTGCTGGTATATCAAGGATACAGCATATACGAAACGAGATAGTTATACAAAATATGCATGCAGAAAATACTATTCTTGACGAAATAGGAAGAAAACAATTGTTGTGGTACGCCTATATACAACACATGGAAATAAATGGAATATCAAAAAAGACTTTTATATAGTAACCTATAAAACGAAGAAAAAGAGGAAGACCTAGATCAGAATGGCTAAGAAAAATAAGAAACGCTAAGGAAAAGAGAGATTTTGAAAAAGAGGATTGGAGAACAGGAGGAGGTGAAGGATGAGATGGGAGAAACGAATTTAATCTGTAAAACTTATATATATATATATATATATATATATTCAATTTTCATGTAAACATTTGATAATATACCATATAATAATATTTTATATGGACTTCTAAAGACACAAGTCTGCTTTTTTTCTTTCGTAGAGACATTATGAAAATCGAAATTTTCGATTTCCAGATTTGTAGTGTATACTTGTCATCTGCTTCTTGAACAAAGCAATACTTAAAAATACAAGTGATAACAAAGAGCAGAAAATATTATAAATATTGCCATATTCCACACTTTGAAGGCTGCAATCGGCATTAAATAATAAAGTTTGTTAGATGATTTGCGAAAAAATCATTAATTCCAAATTATTATTTTACTGAGTACGAACAACTTTCTTAAGTTTTTAATAATTATAATACTTGCTTATTCAAATTTATTAATTCTTCGAAGATTGTACAGCAAATACAAGAAGTAACGAAAATTCTTTACGAATTCATATCTGTTTTGTTAACGATTCGGATTGGTTTATTTTATAATATTACACATCATTTCAAGATTTATCCTTAATATTGAATGTTATTTTAAGACCATTAGGTTATTATGCATTTATTATTTGTAGATTTATTAAAGCTGTATTAACAATTACTTGCTCTAATGTAAATTTTCAATGTGGGACGTTCGATGTCTAGGCATTTTTGTTCGTGGTCCGATTTGAAAATGCATTTTCGAAATCTCCCCACAAAGGATAAATTAATTTCGGAACCGATAGAAAATTCTTCGTAATCTTCAACAATATTTCAACCCTCGGAACCCTACGCGTATATAGGAAAAAACCGAAAAAACAATTTTGATACAATACCGGTACGTCCACATTGTTTGATGATTTTTAATTTCCCATATGGACTCAGTTATTCGTGTGTGCGGTTTTCTAGTTGAATTTTCATTTACATTTTGTCCAATTTTAATGCGTTTTTGTGGCTGAAGGTGAATATGAGTGTTTCATTAAAAGTGCGGTTGATTCCTAAATTGCGAAACTTTGATTGGTCGATGGCAGTCCGGACCGGACGCGAATATTCTGTGTATTACGTTTTACTTCTATCAGTTTTTATATTTCAATATTTACGTGCGGACATTCATTTTTCGAGCCAATCGTCGAAGGGCCAATCATCTAAAATTGACAAAAACCTTCGATGGATACATGAAAAATGAGGCAAACCTGATAATTTAACATATTTGAGATAAAATTTATATTGTTCTGTTTTATAAATCTTTTGATTTATTTTATTTATGTGTGGGCTTTATAATATAAAGCCCATATTTGTTATATGAGGAGGAAGGTAATTTAATTTCCGTTCCTTAAATTAAAACAAGGCATTTCGTGTAAAATCAATACGCGTCCATCGTTTCTCATCAATAATTTTATTTTAAATACAGATAATGAGTTCATCAGATGTCCTGGCATTTCCTGCCCTCCAACCTCCACAGCTAAACAAATTTTAATATTTCGGAACTGTTATTCTCCACCCTCCACGATTTGCATCAAATCGACGGTCGCAATTAGCAACAAAAAAATATTTCGCTCGCGATGTAAAAAACTTCTAAACCGGAATGATGAAAGGCGAATATTAGCGAGCGATTTTTTCCATCCCATCGTCTCCTCGACGATTCCATGAATCAAGTTGCAAAAGTACGAGGAGGATCGTACATCAGTCTGGTCCGTGGGTTTAATTGCGATCTGCCATACCGGCCTTATAACTCAACTTGCTGTAAGTAGAGAGAGAGAAAACTTTGATCTGCTTTATGTATATTTGCGGCCATTAATTGCAGTTTATAGGCCTCGCAATTATCATAAGATAATGCGGTAAAGGGAGTGACCGGTATTATAGAAGCGCTCACAGGAGTTGTTCTGTTCCTTTCTGCGCCTCCGTTTTCGCGCTGTCCTCTCATCAACATCACCGTGTCGTTTACTCGTATTTTCCGCTCGGACTTTGGGCGTTCCTTAGGAATTGAAACATTTGATCGGTTAATTATTTAACTTGATGAAAAAAAGTAGACCATTGGGACTATTCGAAAAATTTTAGCTTACTCAGATGAGATTCAGATATATACGAACCATTCTTAAAACGACTGAATTAACTACAAAAGAAGTCAGAAAAAGTGAAATAAATTTTCATAATGGAGGTTGAGTTAAGATGACATCATTATTAGGTTAGAAAATAGATCCGGCTTTCTTTCTGTTGATTAGATAAATAACTCGTTGTATAAATAGCCCATTGATATAGATTAAATTCTAAAATGCAGTGACACATTTAACAAAATTGTATGATTACTATGAATAATACAATTCTGAATTCTAATTTTGAGACAGTTTGCCAAAAATTAAAATGGTTGTGAAATATTGTCGTGTAGAACACGGTAATATTTGGGACAGGTAATTAAGCCATAAGGACATTACATTAAAGAGATGGAGAATATTTAGGAAGCATCATCTCTAGCAAAGGAACAACATATCGCGATATCGAATACTAGGTGCAACAAGGTAGGAAGAGTGTACAGATTCTGAATTTAATACATTGGTCTAACAGAACTACACTGAAAACCAAAATAACAGTCTACACAGCAATTGTGGAGCCTATCCTTACATATGGAGCGGACTGTTGACAAATGACCGAGAAAGGAAAGAAAAAAGTGGGCACCGTTGAAATGGACTACATGAGAAGAGCCTGCCGCATATCAAGAACAGAACATATGCCTCATTCTGAAATCAGACGAATAACCAACAGTATATATAAAAAAGAAAAGGATAGAAACTAGGCACCTTGGTACGCACATGTGCGACGGATGGAGGAAAACAGATGGACAAGACGAGTTCTGTAATACACCCAAACGAATAGGATATGGGAAATAATGAAATACAGAGCAATAGAAAAACACACCTGGAGAGACAGGAATAGGTGGCGATACATTGGACTACCATATTAAATATCCTTAAGGATATCCCTAGTAAAATCATAATGGCATCGATATATGATAGAAAAAGGATTACTGATCATGGATCTCGGACACCAAGACCCGGCAGGGGAGGACGGCACAGGGCCTCCCAGGTCATTATCGGGCGAAACCCCTGTGATACGAAAAAAGAAATGTACATAAAAACAGGAATTAGAATAGGCATATGGAACAGACGGAGCCTGTCTGAACCCGGCAAAGCATACAATACAATAAGAGAGATGAAAAGGCTCAACATAGCAATTCTTGACATCAACGAGATGCGCTGGCCTGGGTCCGGCAGATGCACTATAGACGATCATGAGGTGCACTATTCTGGGGAAGATGGCGGACATAACCGTAATGGAGTAGCATTTATTATTCGCAGTGAGCTCAATAAATTTATTAAATCTGTGTGTCAGATATCTGATAGAGTCATCACATTACAATTAAGCTCTAAACCAGTAGATAACCTTATACAGGTCTATGCCCCAAAAACAGATAGTAGGGAAGAACAATTAGAGAAGTTTTTACTGACATCAAGAGTGTAACAGACCAATTGAAAAACAAAGACATCACTTTAATGCCAAGGTGGGCAATGGCCGACAAGAAAACATCGTAGGAGACTGGTCTCGGACAACTGAATGAAAGAGGAGACCGTTTTATAGCATTCTGTAAAGAGAACAATCTATGTGTGACAAACACCTTTTTCAAGCTACCAGAGGCGACTGTATACCTGGAAATCACCAGCAGATACCCATGGTAACATAATAAGAAATCAAATTAATTACATAACAATAAATGAACGATATCGAAATGCAATCAAGGCAACTAAAACATTCCCAGGAGCAGACGTCCCCTCGGACCACACACTGCTGATTAGCGAGATGAGACGCAGACTTAAAAAAGGACAATCAACAAGCAATCTAGAAGGTAGATTGCAAACTATAGATTCATGTAAACAAAATATCGAAGACCACTGGAAGCAGTGCAAAGCAATAATACAAGAAACTACATTGGATATCAGAACGGCAAAAAAAAACGAAACAACAATGGATGACTGGAGAAATCTTAGGAGTGATGGACGAAAGAAGAAAATATAAAAATGAAAACGCGGAGATATACAAGAGGATTAATGGAGAAATTAGAAGGAAGGTACGCGCGGCAAAGAAACATGGTATAGTAACAAATGCACGGAAGTCGAAGAACTACAAAAAAAGAATGACACGTTTAATATGTATAAAAAGGTGAAGGAAATAATAGGAACATACATACCGACAGCAAATAATCTAGTTGACAGACAGGGTAACATTATCGTCAACGAGCATGATAAACTAGAAAGATGGAGAGCTGGACTGCTGTTTGAAGACGAAAGAACAGAAATATTATTGGAGAATATGACGTCTGAACCAAAAATACTATAAGAGGAGCTCGAACGAGCTATAAAACTGTCTAAAAATAGGAAGGCAACCGAACCAGACGAAATACTCATCGAAATACTCAAACTTCTCGAAAATAATGGTAAACATTATCTCCTAAGCCTTTTTAACAAAATCTACGAATCAAGAATTATACCCACAGACTGGCTTCTATCAACATTTGTAATGATACCAAAAAAGAGGAACGCAAAGAAGTGCAGTGACCACCGCACTATCAGTCTGATGAGCCACGTGTTAAAACTCTTGCTGCGAATACTGTATAGTAGAATGTACAAAAAAATAGAGGAACAATTAAGTGAAACACAATTTGGATTTCGCAATAGCCTTGGAACCAGAGAAGCACTGTTTAGTCTTCAGGTTCAAAGATGCAGAGACGTGCAGCATTCAGTCTTCTTGTGTTTTATTGACTTCGAGAAGGCCTTTGATAGGGCCAAGCACGACGAAATGATTAGAATTCTACAGCAGGTGGGAATTGATAATAAGGACCTGCGAATCATTGCGAATCTTTATTGGCATCAAAGTGCAAACATTCGACTCGGACGGAACACATCAGAAGAAGTGGAAATACGACGTGGAGTAAGGCAAGGGTGCATCTTGTCTCCTTTATTATTTAATATCTACTCGGAATATATCTTCCGAGAAGCCTTGGACGAAGTGGAGCGTGGTATAAAAATAAATGGAATAAACATCAATAACTTGAGATATGCGGACGACACGGTACTAATTGCTGATAGTCAAGAAGAACTGCAAATACTCGTAAACAGAATGACCGAATCATGTAACAAGTATGGGCTAAAACTCAATACTTCAGAAACCAAAATTATGGTTGTCAGCAAAACACCAATACCATCAATGCAAATCAGAACATACGGGATACAGCAAGAAAAGGTTAGCAACATCACATATCTGGGCGCCAATGTGAATGACAACTGGGACATGAGCAAAGAAATAAAGATCCGTATCGAAAAAGCTTGAACGGCCTTCTTTAAATTAAAAAGAATTCTCTGAAACAAAGGAATCACTTTAAAACTAAAAATTAGACTAACACGTTGCTACATATTCTACACATTACTCTACGGAGCAGAGAGTTGGACGCTGACCAACACATTATTGAAAAAGGTGGAGGCTCTTGAAATGTGGGTATACAGAAGGATTCTCCGAATAAGCTGGATGGACCGAATAAGTAATGGGGTGGTCCTACAACGAATGAAGAAAATCAGAGAAACAATTAAAACAATAAAAAGCCGAAAACTCGAATACTTCGGCCACGTGATGAAGCACCCAGGAAAGTATCACCTCCTTCATTTATTGATGCAAGGTAAGATTGCCGGAAAGAGAGGTCCAGGACGAAGAAGAACATCTTGGCTCCGAAATCTTCGAGTTTGGTATCGCAAAACATCCGCCGAACTTTTCCGAGCTGCGATAAACTAAGTTATTGTAGCCAATATGATTGCCAACGTTCGATAATCGGACAGGGCACCAGAAGAAGAAGAAGGCGATACAGTAATTTATGTACCTTAAACATTGAAAGAAATTTATTATCCTCATACGTTTGTTATTACAGTCGATAAAATTTAACTTTGTCCAGTAAATGAATGCCGATAAACGCCCAAATCTGGGTTAAATTCTGCAAAAGAATTTCACCCTTTCACGTGAATTTGGCATCATCAAAATATATCTATTTTTACTCGAGTTATGGGATAATTTGTCCGCCCGCTTATGTCTTCATCTCTCAAATTTGCCCTCCTGGATACAGAGCAAGAGAAGCAGGTAAAGGGATCGTTCGGGGCCATTATCTCGAAAACTGTCGAGTTTGCGGAAAAAGTCATAAGGACCATTTTTGTAGCTAACGGACCGATATTCCTTTTGTATCTAAACAAAAATTCTCTAAATGCCACATTCTCGGAGATATTGGCGGAAAACGGATTTCTGGAACTTGAGGGACAAATTCCACCATGCGGCGGTACCCGGAGAATAGGCAACTTTCTGTATTTAGAAAGACCCAGTTGAGACCCACAATTGGCCCCGGTTTCATCCCATTGCAGAATTCAACCTAGGTTTTTTCCTTCATTTACTGAACTAAACTCTCAAGTTCAATAACATAAATCAACAAACGCCCAAAAATAACCTGTTGATTAGGAAAACAGTCATTAATGATCTATTACAAACCTTATATCGTAGGTGTGAATAATGTTGAATTTTTCCAAAATATTTTATGTCCTTTTCGAACATCTGATTATAGGTATAATATATCATAGGCTAATTAATAAAGCATTAATGTTTTTGACTAAATAATTTCTACGTATTAATTATGGATACAGGATTTCTGTATGCGACAAAGTAAAAATCAATTGTTCACCGCATAAACAAATTAATTACTCATATATACTTAGATACCCCATTGCAATTTTTGTGAAAATAGAGTTTACATGAATAGGTGTTTGTGACAGAAAGGAAGAAGAGGCATAGGGAAAGAAGTACTCGTGGCTTAAGAACATAAGAAACTGGACAAACATCGATGCCCACACACTCTTCAGAGTCTCAAAGGATCGAAAAGAGTATGCCAGAATTTTCTCTAACATTTATTAAATGAATATGGTTGTTCCTGGTTGTTCTGTCCTTGCTTGACTTTCATGTTAGTTTATATTATGATAATGCGATCTCTTTGTTCTACTACAATGCGATCAATAGTTTTAACATCCACATCCTTTTCCTGTGGATATCATTTTGGTTCCTCCTATATCTGGAATAATTCCAATCATTAAGTCATATTGCACGGCGATTAGTATTTCTTCCATATTCTTTGCAACTTCGTTTGGCTTCTTGGAATTAAGATTGCAGTATATATCCACAGCTCACTTCTTTGATGCCCATATGTTGATAAGTGGAGAGGCTTCCTCAGAAATAGTCAGGTTTGGATACATTTTACATTCTTCGTTGTAAATGGTTTGTGTTTTACTTATACTTTAGGTAGGCATTGTCTTTAGTGTAAGTGTTGTGTACTTTAAATTCAGCACGTTATATTTAGGTAGGTTTGAGTATGGCAAATGTCGAAACCGGTGGCCAATTTTGATATTATTTCATCAAATATCTGAAACGTGGTGAAGATTTCTTCTATTTTCGTCAACAGATTGTCATGTCAGAACACACCACTTGGTGAACATGGAGAAGATATCAAATCAGATAGCTTTTCCTCCTCTATACCCAAAGTACCAAAAAAAAACAAACAACTGTCAGACACGCTGCCACAGCGACAGTCGCAGAATAATTTTATTTCCCTCTATTAAACACACATGAATACTGTCATTAAATGTTTTATTAAATTTATCCAACAAAGGTAGGAAATTAACTAGACTAGAGAACATGTATCGAATATTTACGTTTAACATACGCTGAACTAGTTGGTATTTAAGTATCAGCATACTGAAAAGACAAAATTTCATACTCCCAGGTGTAGCTCTTCTAACTTTCCAACCGTCAGCATTTTAAAGTCATTTTCATGATAATTTACAGCTATTGAAGGAATCCTCGTAAATATCATTATTCCCCATTAGTTACATATAATACGGCGAACAGGTGATGATGATATCGAAAGAGTTGTAAACGTTGACATTTTAGTTAATAATATAGATAGTACCACGACCCACTATATAGATTGTTAATGTGGCAATAAAATTGCGAAATAATACCGCGAGGTTTATCTGGTGTGGTAAATTATTTTTGAATCACCTGGCGAATATGTGAAATTTACTACGAAGATCTTTGTCGCTCTCGGTAAGAAATTTACTATTGTAAATAACAAATATACGTGAAATAAAAGTAAGATTATAATGAATGTTCTGAACTTAATATTTCGTTGAAATTTGAATTATATCTGAATTTACATATAAAAATTTGACGTTTATCTTTAATAAGCGATTCGTCTTTTGCAATATCACTTCTGATAAATGTTTTTCTGTAAACGTACGCATAACTCTTAATACACTTCATGAATTATTTTCATCATAATGGTGTAAATGTAATTTAAATGCAAATCATCTTATGTTAATTTCCGAGAGCTCCTGCTTGCCCATTAATTTAAAGTAGCATATAATTAAATTTTTATAATTTTTTCCGTGTGCCCGCGAATGTGTAATAAAGGCCCTTGATGGATGAGACGAGGAACGACGAGAAAAAAAATCCGGGGGACCCGTCCCTCCCCCTTTTTCTTCCTTTCGTAACCCTTTAATTATACGAATTTATAATTAAAAATTTCGACCTTTCGGATATTCCCCGTCTTTGCCGATGCAATTTGTGTTTAATCACTTTTGTAAATTCGCAATTTAAAATTTTGATTTGCTTTAGGTCGGTTGTGTAAAAAAAATTTCGTCGGGATAATTATATTAGGGTAAATTATTTAAGCGTTTGAACCAATCGCAATGAGGGCACGTAAAATTGTTATCAGTGACTTCGGGACACATTCGGGTCTAGCCATACCAATCGCAATTTGTTAGAACAGTTTTAACGCAAATAATTTACGTGATTGAATAATGAGGTTGTTTCAAAGAAAATGTGTTTTTCATTTTTCCACTTTTTCCATTTATCAGTTGATCAATTTATATTGTCACTGTTTTCGGTAACCCAACAACACAATCCCGAGAAAGATATTATATATAAGTATATAAGCAAAATGATAATATTGGCTGAGTGTCTAAAACCTTAAAACTTTTGAAGGTATCAGGGGTGCAGCCTGGGGGCGTAGAAAGAAAACTCTTTTTTCTTGTAAAACGTTTCGATTACATTTCTAATCTCCTTCAGTTACTCGAAAGTGAGGTTTTCCTCTAAAAAATCGTGGCATCTATTCAAAAATACAATTTCTTGGTTTTTGAGGAAATTCGAAATTCGTTTTTTTTTTCATTTTTTATTCTTATTTTTGATATTATTTGTCAGCACTCTGCTCCATATATTGTTATGGGTTCCACGATCGTATGATATAATTGGACTTTTGTATTTAAGCAAATTTTCGGCGACCATAGAATTGAGTTCCAATTCTGAATTGCCATTTTCCCCGAACAATTCTATTTTGAATATCTTTTCGCGTTGAACCTTCCGATGATTTGTAGGTTCCCATGTATTTGAATTCATCGGTGCTTTTCATTATTTTATTGTTGAGTTGTAGATCATTGGGCTTTTCTCCGATAACACCGTATTTAGTTTGGCTAATATTGATGTTCAGCCCCCATTGATGGTATTCCTCATTGAGCTTTTTTGTCATATGTCTAATGTCTTCTTCATCGTTTCCTGAGTCCAAAAAACATGTTTTTGGGAAACCGTCTGTATGTATGTGTGTATATGTGTATGTTTGTGGTAGGATTTTCTCAAAAACAAAAAAAACACAAACGGCCAAAACTTTGTATTTAGACTTTCTACCATACCAGGACCTGAAAATAAGCTTTTCATTAAAATCGGCCAGGATAAAAGGGTAGTTTACTCTTGTCATTTTTGTTTTTTTTTGTTTTTGTTTTTTTAATTTTTCTAGAAATTCGCTTCAAGATTTTTTTTTAAAAACTTTGAATATTTATTGTACTATTAAATATGTATAAAACTTTTTTAGCGTTTTTGGCTAAATATTCTGTGAAGGGCACTTTATACTTGTCAATTTTCGATTTTTTTAATTTGTTTTCGAAATCTACTCCACGATTTTTTTTAAACTTTGAATATTTATTCTACTATTGAATATGCATAAAAAAGTTTTCTAGCGTTTTTGGCTAAATCTTCTGTGAAGGATACTTTATACTTATCGATTTTTGGTTCTTTGTATTATTCTCGGAATTCGTTCCAAGAATTCATTTTAAACTTTGAAAATTTATTGTGCAATTAAATATGTATAAAAAGGTTTGTGGCGTTTTCGGCTTAATCTTCTGTGAAGAGCACTTTATACTTGTGGTTTTTCGGTTTTTGAATTTTTCTCAAAATTTGCTACAAGATATATTCTACCATTGAATTAGTATAGAATAAACTTTTCTATCGTTTTTTTGCAAAATCTTCTGTGAAAGGCACTTTGTATCATTCTTCAATTTTTTGAATTTTTCCCGAAATTTGTTCCAAGAATTTTTATAAAATTTTGAGTACCTATTCTACATTAGATATAATATATAAAAAAGTTTTGTAACGTTTTTGGCTAAATCTAATATGAGCAGTACTTTATAAGTACTTGTCGTTTTTCGGTTTGTTGCTTAAATTAACCGTATCTATTTCCCGTTTGGATTTGGCAAACGCATATTGAAACACCCTATATATGAGAAAGTACTCTGATGAACACATCACGATTTTTTCATCCAGGTGGTCAGAGCTTTTTGTGGATACCCTTTGAATAGGGTCGAAGATAGACTACATCCCTATTTTAAGCCATTGCTAACTTTAAGCGCAGTAATATTTTGTTATTTAACTTTGTCACACATCCTGATTTCCTATATAGTGTTTTTACGTCTCTGACGTGGCATTTTAACAGTTAGTCTCATGTAGTACTTTAAATATCTTATTAATCGGAACGTTATTTTAGGCTTTTTCCAAATCAATAAACATTAGATGTGTATTTAAATTCCTTTCCGACCTTCACACTATCAATTGTTGTAGAGTGCTGATATTGTCTAGGCATGATCTACCCGCGCTAAAACCGCAATGCTCTTCAATTTATTTAAAGTCGTGCTCTATTCTTGTTAACCGTTGTGCCTGTATAGTTGGAGCATACCTTTTTATTGGCTTTTTTGTGTATGGAGGTTTGATATCCTATTTTCGAATCATTTGGAATGTCGTTCCCTTCCAAAAGGCATTTGTAATATACTTCTACCTGTTTCTCTAGTAGTATGTGCGGTTCATGCTTCATCACCTCTATATGAATATTTATAGGTACAGCTGCTTTCCCATTCTTCATGTATTTTACTACATTTTTTAGTTCTGTTACACTGATTTCCCCTATATTATCTGTGATATTTTCCTCCTCCGGTATTGCTATTATAAACTAAGGCCTATCGTCTTTCAGCAATGTTGGGTACTAGGTTTCCCATTCATTCATTTTTATTAGTGTAATGTTGTTACCGTTTGTGTTATTGAGACTTTTTTATATGTACTTTTCTATTCCTCCGATACTCTCGTGCATATATATCGACTGATTTGTTCGTACTTTCCCCCCAGAATTCGTTTTTCCCTTTTTGGACTTCCCTTTTTGTCTCACTATTCGATCTGATATACTGCTTTCTATCTTCATAGTCTCCTGTTGTTAACCACTTGAGGTATGTTTGTTTCTTCTGTTTGACTAAAGTGTCCAATTCCGCTGTCCACCAATTCACGCTTTTTTGATTGCTTATTTCATTTTCTCCCAGAGCCTCTTTTGCGGCTTCGTGAATACAGACATTAACTTGTCCATATACTTCTTCTGCTGTTCCTTCTTCTAACTTTGGTGTTTTAGTTGCCAGTCTTAACTTATATAAGAATGATATCGATTCTTAGCTTAAACTCTGTAGAGCATATTTGGGAAACTGTATATTTTATTGTGTATTACTTCTACTTTTTATTAATTTTTGTTTCTGGGAAGGTCTGAACTTAACTATCACACTTGCTCTCATCATAAAATGGTCAGAGCTGCATTCAGGTCCACTGCGTACTTTCACGTCTATGATTTTAAACGGAGAGTTTCGTCGTTGGATTATGTAGTCTATGAAACTTGTTAATTTTCATTTTGGTTGACTCCATTATATTGGAAAAATCCATTCATAATGTTTAAAGAGAGTGTGTCGCATAGATCAATTAGCCTTTGGCAACTGCCATTGACTACTTCTCCAATTCTTCCAACTATGACACTATTCGCACAGCGTCCAGTACAAACGTGTAAGTCTCTTTGGACAAAAATTTCTTTTTGCACGCTTTATACTAGCTTCACTTGTGTGTTTGTTTGTAACCGACTTTTCTAAATTCGATTTTTACTTACTATCAAACGTTAAATTTATTCGAAACTTCGCATACTTATGAAAAACTAATCACCGTACAATAATGTAATAACCAAATCATTACTTTATCAAGGCTCTCGATTGTTTGCTGCTGGACAGCCTTATTGAAGAACCTAATTTCTCAAAGTTAACAGGGAGGGTCCCATGTAACGCTGAACCATTAGACGAAATGACTAGATTACGAAAAAGTACTTCATAAGACAAGCTGATGAATCGAACTAAAAAAGTGAAAAATTGAATTATAGTAAAAAAACTAAAAAAACACGCTTTAATGGTGAATCAAACTAAATAATTATAGTTTAAAAAATCTATAAAGACACGCTTTAATGGTAAACCCAACTAAAAAGTGAAAATAAATTATAGTTTAAGAAAACTAAAAAACACGCTTTTATGATGAATGCAACTAAAAAGTTAAAAATATTTTTTTAAATAATATAATTAACGAGAAAATAGACGTTATTTTAATAAAGCGTGGGGTGCTTCTTGTACAATAATTTTATACTAATCATACTGCATACTGATGAAATATTTTTAGCAGCATATATCAAGCACCCCACGCCTTTTTACAATAACATCTATTTTCTCGTTAATTATACTACCTATTCCTATTCATAAAAAAATTATTTTTACCTTTTTAGTTGTATTCACCATTAAAACCTGTTTTTTTTAGTTTTTGTTTTTTGATTAATCTTTGTCAGAATTTATGTTGTTCTATTCTTTTATTAATGTATTGTTTTGTTTCTCCTATATCCTACTCCAGGAAGTGCCTCTTTCAATAACGCATCGACAGTTACCTCTGAAGTTGCAAACCAAAAGAGAGCTATTCTATTAGAATAACATCAAATCTAATAAAGAAGCTACTCACTAAGCCCGGCAAAGGGACATCAAACCAACAAGGTTACCACAGAGAGCGATATGCATTGGTTTCAACAGAATTGGTAACTCAAATAGTAACAACTGGAAAAAATGTAAGTGTCACTACCACATTCTCAAAAAATAATACTTACCATAATACTGATATCGTAGATTCCACTCTGTCATGAATATGTCTACAAACGAATAGACGAAACGTCGACAATTCATAAACACAACGTGTTTCATTTAATCCTGGGGAGGTCATCAGAAAAACCACCACAACATTCATCCTGGTCCCCGAGAACGAACACCACAACCTATTAGTAGTGATTTAAATCAATATATTAATATTGATTAATTCCTGTAGAAGTAAGTAAATAAGAATATTGCCTCCTATTTTTCATTGCATTCACTTAGGAGTTAAAAACGAACTGTACTTACTTACTACATGTACCTTTCACCCCTCGGTTAATTTTAACCTGTATATTCAATTTTTATATTCAGAATTTTTTAGTTTATTGCAACTGTATATACCAACGTGCAACACATTTGCGATTGTAGGACATTGAGAAAATATTTTCATCATCACTTTCAACGATTAATGAACAACAATCATTTGAACACAATGTAATCATATAGGTATACTCTAACCAGTAGCAATTGGAACACTTAATAAAATCTGAATTTGCCAAGGACATTCGAAAAGAGCCCGTTGTCTCTATACAAAACCATGGGACTTATCTTTTTGCTTATACAGAAACGCCCTGGTATTTTTAAAATGCAGGTGTTCAGTTGCCCAAGTGAAATCATATATGTGAATGTATGGATATGTACAGATAAAGAACTAGAGGGTCCATTGGACCGCATTTTTTTTTACGGCAGCGGCACTTCGTTTGTATTTTCTTCTTCTTCTAAGGTGCAGGTGTACAGTCGATCAGTGAAATCGTGTACGAGGAAGTACGCGAAACTCTACGGATACTGGATGGTTCACTGGACCATAACACAGCGGCCACGTGTGCTTTCATTGTGATGCCTTCTTCCGCACTTATACTTGAGAAAGCAGTGGTGTGTGAATGTGTGTGCCATTTGTTTGTGCGATTTGGAAGTGAATTCATTGTTAAGAGTTATTATCCGTAATGATACGCCCATGGAGGACAAGGCGTGTTAGTGTATTAAGTGTTTTTTTTTTTTGGTGTTCCAATTGTGACTGGACATAGTATACCAATACTGTATCCCCATTACAGTATCGTTACTTTTATACCATATCTTCAATTAGCTACAGGCTATTACGAGATCTTTGAGTATACAACTAAACTCTTAAACGTTAATAATAGAAACGTCGCAATACTGCTATTCTTGAATTCACAAATACATGAAGTACAAAATGGTGTAATATCATTAAGTATAGGCGCCGTCGCCAAATGTTCGATATATATTAATAAAACCATATAACACGTTGACTTACTACCGTGGCGGACGTCAAATTATTTTGTGTTTTTGTTTTATTTGTGTATAATATATCAAACCGATAGAGCCGATGAAATAGTGGGAACACACATGATTACCGTGTCCAAAGCATTCGTCGCCTTTCTTGCAGTGCTGTTTATTGTGTCAATCAGTGCGTTTATTTGAGAAGCATCTAGTTTAAAATGGCGGAACGTGAAAGTAAATCGACTTTAAACACTTCTGTGTATATATAAAGTTTTGCGAGTGGAATTAACCATCTTAGAAGGCGTTACGTGACATACCTTACGTAAAATGACTTACTTTACAATAACAATAAATGTTGATTTTAATGTTAAGATTTACAGTTTGCTTTAAGATCTTCGAAATGAAGAAGTCCATGACTCTAAGATGGGGGAGCAAATCACACAAGTGAGTATCTGACTTGATACTCACTTGACTGAGACGTGACTGAGAGATACTCACTTGTGTGATTTGCTTTAAGATGATATATTCACGTTTTGTGAGTTCCTTTTATGTTTATATGATTTTTCAAATTTTAGTATTAAGTTTTTTTTTTAAAAAAATATTGCTCTAAGTTTTTAAAAGTACACGCTCTGAGTTTAATGTTGTTCACACTGTTTCCAATGCAAATGTTATATAGTAGACCCAAAATGTTTGCTTTTGCTAAAAAGCAAACATGTTTTTAGCAAAACAATTGCTAAAAAATTTGTAACTACATTTTTTTCCTTCAAATTGATTCAGTGTCACGGAATACCAATTCTTTTATCATCATATAATTTCATTATAACATGGCAAATTGGTGTATTACAGGTAAGGATATACTTAGGCACATAAAAATATTACATTTGTAATTTTATTTGTTCGATGATCGAAATAACATAATTAATAATTTATTGTGCTTTATAGGTAGGTATACACATTTAATCCAAATGTAGACAAAAATTGTCACACACATTTTTCACCCTTTTTGACCTTTTTCACTTTTCACCCAGTTGGTTGCTCTAAATACACATATTTCTGTAATAACTTCTGTAATTTTCCATTTTATTTAATAGTTATTTATTAGACAAGCTGATAAAATGAACGTTTAACGAGCGATATTTTTAAACTCGCGCGCGGCACAGCCGCAAGGGCGTTAATATCGCGAGTTAAACGTTCATTGTATCCGCGAGTGTATTACAACGTTTTATTCAATTTTGTCATATATAAACTGACGTTTAGCGGAGTAAGTCCAATTTTGAAGAGAAAATTTGACAAGATGACAACTTCAGTGCCGCAACCGTGACAACGACGAAAACAATTTTAAACATATAAAACGTCACTTTATGCGGCAACAGTGAATAAATAACTATTAATCCGCTGCCTAAATTAACAAAATAAACAATGACTTTATAGGTTCGATTTGACGTCAATAAACGTCAGTTTATATGGCAAAATTGAATAAAAATAATTTTAAATTTGTTTGATAGTTCAGTCAATAAACAGCAAAACATGTAAGAAGTTAATAGATACGTATTTACTTAAAGAAAATGCAACATATTTAAGCAGCTCAGATTTATGTTTAAACGTTTATAACGTTTAAAATAGTACATATACATACTACATTGTATATACATACACACAAAAATAAAATACCAGAAACCCTATAAATAACTACACCGCATACCTACACAATCTTAAAAAATTTGGTCATATAGATTTCACTATTTTATTACTTCATCTTTTCGTAAATCAAGGTATAACACTAATGCCCAATACGCAAACCTTCGCATTTTCATTCATTTAAATGTAACTTTGAATCGATTTGAAGTGGGAGAGGATTGCTGCGTTGATAGTTTTGGCAATTGAATAAAAAAAAAGTTTTTATTGCATTAAGAGAAATAACAGATTTATGACAGTAATGGAAACATAATGTAAAATGGAAGAATTTTTCTTTTAATAGTGAATTTTGAATTCAGTTACTTGTAATTTCAAGATAGTACGTCTAATGAGTCGACCACCTTGAAAATCAGTCATATTAATTTTTGTTAATTAATTAAGTCCTGTTTGATACAGTAAACTTTTGCTTTATTTGTAATGAGATGAAATGAAAATACTACTGTGTTTTGGGGAACACCTCATATACACAAATTGTTATATAAGTAATGTAATAAAAGAAGAACTGTCAAGATGTGCTCGCAACATCCTTATGTTTTATGGTATCGATTCTGCCATGTCAAATACGAAGAAGTTAGATATGCGTATCTAGCAAAAAATATATATCTATTTTGATAACTCTGCCACACAGATGGTGGAGTCACTGGAATACTGCTTAAATAGAATAATAAGTGACTGTCTTGGTAAAGCTGACAAAGAAGATTAAAGGTTAAAGAAGAGGTTAATACTATTAAAACTAAAAAAGAACGAAACTTTAAAGAGTTTAAAAGCATGTACATAAATACCTGAAAGTGCAGTCTTTGGTGTAAAAAGCGGAGGAATCTGCATGCATCATAGCTTACTCCTGAATGACTTTTCAAGATTCTTCATCACAGCTATTATGGGATTGAATTGAAAGTAACTGCAATATAGAATTCATCAAATAAAGGATACTTGATTAGGAGGTAAAGTTATTAGAAAGAAGAATAATATCAAGATACCTACATGAATATTAATATTAAACAATAATCTAAATTTAAAATTGTAAAAAGGTGTAATTAGAAAAATAGTGTGAAAAAGGAAATAGATTTTCTAAGAGGAAATGTAAGAAGGAAAAGCTACCATATAATGAAATTGTTTTGTGACACCTAATAGCTAAATTAATTTGAGAATGAGGGGAAAGTTTTCTTTTGATGAATAAGTTGTAGTACTATTTTTTTACGAAGGGAACTGTGAAAGAAGTTTAGAAGAATATCAAACATTTCTAATCGTGTGGTTCTCCATAGAGAAACATTTGCCTATAAGAAGGACTCTAAAAACTGGAGAGTTTTCTACTAATTCCAGAAAATGTCCTAATATCTTCTGTTTTCAGGATGAATTAATGTTGCATATTTTGCAAACGATTAATGGTAAATCTGTAGGAGGTGTTTATCTCGAACGCCGGGAGTATCGAAAAAATCTCTAAACCAAATAATAAGACGTAATTTACTGTGTCCATATCAGTTCCTAAAAATAAATTAGATGTCCCAATATTTAACATAATGAATAACACTCAGTTCATTTTAAATCGGGAGAATGAATTTAAAAAAAAAATTCGTTTTACTTTTGAGGGTATTTTGATGAGGGCAAAAGATAATTAAAGAATTTTTCGATCGATAGTAATTTCTTAACAAATTTATTATGAAGTTTAAGTAAATGTGTTGTTGGTTATTATTTAATTGGACCAGTTATTTACCAACTGGACTAATGTGTAATTTTTGAAATACTTTTCCATATCTACTGAACGATTGCCATTACCGCTGAGCTTGGAACGTTTTGTTTATGCATAATGGGGCAGCACCTCATTCCAGTTCTTTTGATATAAAGTCCTTGGACCTTCAGTTTCCAAATCAATGGATAGGGCGAGAAAATAACTGTTTTCAAAATTGGCTACCGCGATCACCAAATTTCAATAAATGTAAATATTTTCGTTGAGGAATGACAGGATTCCATTTATTCTTCGCCAGTTTCAATTTGAAAAGAGTTGTGGACTCTCATCACAAATAGAAGCAACTCTCTAAACCATGATATTTCATGATATTTAGTTGTCGGATAGAGTCAACTTCAATTTTCGTCGAGAATTAAATTTTTGTACTAGAGGGAGTGGCGATCACTTTGAACAATTTCTTTAAATTTACCTAGTTCATCATTTTTAGTTGTATTCTTTGTTACTAACTGTGTTAATAATTGTGTTTCCACGTTGTTATTGAAATTTTTGTATAATTTTGGAAAACAAATTTCTTACGGACTATCAATGAACTTTTGTTTATCCAAAAGTTATGAGACGCAGTGCACCTAAACGGGATATCAAATTTGTCTCTTTCATGTTAAAGGATTGCAAAAATATTTTTTTTTAATTTGGAACCCCACTTTTAAGATAAGTAACTGTACCGACAGGGATGCAATATGGTATAGAGGTGAGTTGTATTAAATTGTTATATTTTGGATACCCCGGGGTTCTTATGTTCAAAGGATCAGGAAATAGTAGAAGAGCTAAACATAGAAATATACTGTGTTAGAGGAACAAAAAGAAAAGGAAAAGGAAAATGTGAAACTGACATATATATCTGAATACACTGAGGACACAACAAAAGTCTTTTGAATGCTGTTGAAGCAGTGCAAAACAGAACAATGGGCGTGAATGCTGCCTCCAGGTCCTTTGGTGTTATGGCAGCTACTCTAAGGAGAAGAATGAAGAGCAATGATTTGTCAAAGAGAACGCCAAGAAAACTTAAGATGGAAGAATCTAAAGCTGCAAGAAGAGCAAAGAGCGCGAGGAATTCACACATCTCTAAGTCCAAGAAAATTATTAGTGAGTCATCTCCAGATGAAAATTCTTTTGTTTTTATTTCCCAAGAGTCTGATGACAGCCCTAAAGATGACAACAGTGCCGAATGCGTGGGGTGTAGGGAGCAGTACAGCTTTACATCGAAACAAGTTGATTGTGTTCAATGTGTCCATTGTGCAAATTGGTTTCACGACGGATGTTCAAAATTCGTAAACTTATGTGAAAGTTGTGGACAAGTTTTGACTATGAAAAAAAAAAAAAGGAAAATGTGATGTCATTTTCCTTAAAATAAATGTTTTCTGTATTTGCCATAACATTCTGAATAGTGGGTCATCTCACCCGGACGTTCCGGGATAGATGGCCTTACGAATGGATTTCTATTTTTTATTTTTGTAAAAAAATTTATTACTATTTTTGTATTCGTCAAAGATATTTTAGGTTTTTAGGGTGTTTGCTTTCTGAAATAATTTTTTCCATTCAAGTATTAGTTAAATATACGAAGTTTTAATTACTTAATAAAAAGTGGGCCAACTCTCCCCGATTTACTTAGTGGATAAAATAAGAGCACAAGATGAAGTCGGTATTATGGGGGACGTAAATGCAAGGATAGGAAACTATTCACTCAACGGCGTAATGCAGAGATTCAATGAAGATACTACTAATAAAAATGGAGAACTACTGAAAATATTCTGTGCAAACAACAACATAAGAATAAACAATACTTTCTTCGAACATGACATGAAATATAAATACATATGTCTGAATAAAAGAGGGCAACAGTCATTACTAACCGAAAAGTCGCCCCCCAAACAATATTAGACGTAAGAACCTTAAATCACGCCAACACTGGAAGCTGGAAGCGATCATAAGCTGGTACTTTGCACAATGAGACTAAACCTGAATAAGCTACAAAATTTAAACCACAAATGATTACTAAATTCAACGTCGAATCACTAGAAGACAAGAGTACACAATTCCTATACGGAGGCAGGATAAACCAGAAAATATTGCAAAAGCCAGTTAATACTCAAGGCAGTATAGACCAACAATGGAAAACAATAAAGTATAACATATTAGACGTCGCCATGGAAGCAGTAGGAAAGAGACAATAGTAAAAGTCAATACAGTCAATAGAACGTCTTGCTTTACGCTGCAACTGAAGGAATTGGAACAACTAACGAAATGAACGAAACAAGTTGAACGCAATGATAAACGAACTAAAAGAAAATTACTGTTGTGTGCTTTAAACATGCTTAGTTACATCTAAAGAACCGATAAGATGCAAACTGGAAATTGATTTCAAAACTATCGAATAGGTAAATCACTATAAATGTCTGGGAGTAGAAATATCGAGCAAAGGAAGTACTTTTCACGAAGTAAGAGAACAAACAATGAAAACGGCTCGAATCTCGGGTTGCTTGAAAGAAATTGTCTGGAAGGACAAATACCTTAACACCAAGAGCAAAATCAAAATATATAAAACTTCCATAAGAGCCATCATAACATACGGGGCAGAAACACAAGCAAAACTCTACAAATGATGAGAACAGTCGAAATGGAAACATTAAGGAGCATGCAAGACAAAACACTACATGACAAAATGTAGAACGATGATATCAGACAACAATGCGAAATACATGACATAGAGAGGTGGGTGAGACAGAGACGGAGATTTTGGAATAAACATATAAACAAAATGAAAGGCAGCAGACTCGTTAGAAATGCCAATATGAATCTTCTTCTCTAGGTGCCGTCTCCTTTTAGAAGGTTGGCAATCATCAGGACAATCTTTATTTTTGAGACCGCGGCTCTAAATAATTCGTTGTTACTGCATCCAAACCACTCCCTAAGGTTCTTCAGCCATAAGTTTCGTGTCCTTCCTATGGATCTCTTTTCTTGGATTTTTCCTTGCATAATAGTTTTTAGTATTCGATACTTCTCTCCCCTCATGACATGCCCCATATATTCCAATTTTCTTCTCTCTATTGTTGGAATTATTTCCCTCTCCTTATGCATACGTCTCATCACTTCCACGTTAGTCACTCTCTCCACCCAAGAAATCCTTAGCATTCTCCGGTATACCCACATTTCAAATGCCTCCAGTCTCTTCATGTTAATCCCCGTCAGAGTCCATGCCTCCATCCCATAATATAGTATAGATAGCACATAGCATCTCATCAGTCGTATTTTTAGCTAAAGGTTTAGAACTCGACAGCAGAAAAGTCTCTTCATTCTTACAAATGTGCTTCTCGCCTGTTCTATTCTGATGCGTATTTCTTGGGAGCTATCATTATTTTCATTAATGGTTGTGCCTAGGTATTTGTATTCTCTTACTCATTCAATAGGGTGATTCTTTACATATATCCTACGAATGTCCTGGGGTGTTTTTGTTATCAGCATATATTTTGTTTTTCTTATGTTCAGTGATAGTCCATATTCTTCACTAACTGTGACTATTCTATTAACTAGCGTCTGTAGATCTTCATGTATTCCACCTAAAATAACTGTGTCGGCCGCGTATCCTAGATTATTTACTGCCACACCGTTAATTTTAATGCCTATGTCCTGCTCCTCCATTGCCTTATTTATTATATCTTCTGAGTACATGTTAAAGAGGATTGGTGAAAGTATAGACCCTTGACACACCTCTTTGTATTTCTATTTCTTCTGATGTTATGTCTTCTATTCGTAATTCTGCTTTTTGACCATAGGTTTGAAATTATTCTTATGTCTCTGAGGTCTATCCTCCTCTTTATTAATGTTTCGATGAGTTGGTCGTGTCTTACTTTGTCGAAGGCTTTACTATAGTCTATAAAGCATACTAGACCAAGAGCTGGGCACGAGATTTCAACATCATCAGTAATATGGAATTCGTAAACAGGAATAAATTCTATTACCATCAGTTATTAAAGTTCCGAGCAGGCGGACAGCTTACTGGTTGCGAAGGGTAGTTATAAGGGGTGAAAGTGTTTAATTTTTAGGGGAAGTTTCGGCATCGATAATAAGCTTAAAAATCTACGTAATGATAGTTCTTACCATACCTAAACTAAATTCCAAGGGGCGGACACATAAGTAGGTGCAAAGGGGGTGGCGGACAATAGTAAGGGGGTGAAAACGCGAAGAGCTAGAGCCGAAATTTCAACGTCATCGTCATCAATAATATGGAATTCGTACACAGGAATAAACTCTATTACCATCAGTTATACAAGTTCCGAGCAGGCGGACAGCTTACTTGTTGCGGAGGGTAGTTATAAGGGGTGAAAGTGATTAATTTGTAGGGGAAATTTCGGCATCGATAATACACTCAAAAATGTATGTAATGATAGGTCTTACCATACCTAAACGAAATTCCAAGCGGCGCACACATGAGTAGGTGCAAAGGGGGGGCGCACAAGGGTAAAGGGGGTGAAAACGCGGAGAGCTAGAGCCGAAATTTCAACGTCATCGTCATCAGTAATATGGAATTCGTACACAGGAATAAACTCTATTACCATCAGGTATTAAAGTTCCGAGCAGGCGGACAGCTTACTTGTTGCGGAGGGTAGTTATAAGGGGTGAAAGTGATTAATTTGTAGGTGAAATTTCGGCATCGATAATAAGCTTAAAATTGTTTGTCAAGATAGGTCTTACCATATCTAAACGAAATTCCAAGCGGCGGACACATAAGTAGGTGCAAAGGGGGGGCGGACAAGGGTAAAGGGGGTGAAAACGCGGAGAGCTAGAGCCGAAATTTCAACGTCATCATAATCAGTAATATGAAATTCGTAAACAGGAATAAACTCTATTACCATCAGTTATTAAAGTTTCGAGCAGGCTGACAGATTACTTGGGGCTAAGGGTAGTTATAAGGGGTGAAATTTGATAATTTTTTGGGAAAATTTCGGCATCGATAATACGCTTAAAATGTATATAATGATAGGTCTTACTATACCTAAACGAAATTCCAAGCACAAATTAACAAATTTCGCCTCTTATAACTACCCTAAGCCCTAAGTAATCTGTCCGCCTGCTCGGCACTTTAATAACTGATGCTAATAGAGTTTATTCCTGTTTACAAATTCCATATTACTGATCATGTTGAAATTTCGGCTCTATATAGCTCTCCGCCTTTTCACCCCCTTTACCACTGTCCGCCGCACCCCTTTTGCACCCACTTATGTGTCCGCCTCTCGGAATTTCGTTTACTAATGGTAAGACCTATCATTACATACATTTTTAAGTGTATTATCGATGCCGAAATTTCCCCTAAAAATTAATCATTTTCACCCCTTATAACTACCCTCCGCAACAAGTAAGCTGTCCGTCTGCTCGGAACTTTAATAACTGATGGTAATAGAGTTTATTCCTGTGTACGAATTCCATATTACTGATGACGGTGACGTTGAAATTTCGGCTCTAGCTCTCCGCGTTTTCACCCCCTTTACCCTTGTCCGCCCCCCCTTTGCACCTACTCATGTGTGCGCCGCTTGGAATTTCGTTTAGGTATGGTAAGACCTATCATTACATACATTTTTGAGTGTATTATCGATGCCGAAATTTCCCCTACAAATTAATCACTTTCACCCCTTATAACTACCCTCCGCAACAAGTAAGCTGTCCGCCTGCTCGGAACTTGTATAACTGATGGTAATAGAGTTTATTCCTGTGTACGAATTCCATATTATTGATGACGATGACGTTGAAATTTCGGCTCTAGCTCTTCGCGTTTTCACCCCCTTACTATTGTCCGCCACCCCCTTTGCACCTACTTATGTGTCCGCCGCTTGGAATTTAGTTTAGGTATGGTAAGAACTATCATTACGTAGATTTTTAAGCTTATTATCGATGCCGAAACTTCCCCTAAAAATTAAACACTTTCACCCCTTATAACTACCCTTCGCAACCAGTAAGCTGTCCGCCTGCTCGGAACTTTAATAACTGATGGTAATAGAATTTATTCCTGTTTACGAATTCCATATTACTGATGATGTTGAAATCTCGTGCCCAGCTCTTGGTCTATACGTGTAGATATTGATTCCCGTCTACGCATCTTTGTGACAAAACATTGAGTGCAAACAGTGCTTCCCTTGTTCCTAAACCTTTCCGGAATCCAAATTGCGTATCGCTGATATCTATGTCAAGTTTCCTGAATATTCTATTATGGATTACTTTTAACATGATCTTCAACGTGTGCGACATTAGGCTTATTGTACGATAGTCAGAACACTGCTTGGCATTTTTCTTTTTTGGATGAGTTATAAAAGTTGATACCAACCATTCATTCGGTATTATTCCTGTTCTGTATACTGTATTGATTAATTCTAGCATAATATGAATCTGGTCCTCCTCTATCAGTTTGAGAATCTCCGCTGGCAATTGGTCTGGTCCTGTTGCTTTTTTGTTCTTTAGCATATTTATTGCATATAGCACTTCTTCTTTAATTATGTCCGGGCCCAATTCTCCTTCTATATTTTCAACTTTACTTTGCCGTCTCTCATCTCTGAAGAGTTGTGTAATGTAGTTCTTCCATATTTCCAGTTTTTGTTCACCATCTGTAGTTATTTTCCCGTTGTTGTCGTACAGTGTATCAAATTGCTTTTGTTTTCTGGTGCCTCCAAGTACTTTGACTTTTTTGTATACATTAAAACTATCACATTTTGTTGCAACTCCTCAATTTCCTCACATTTTTGCTTGAGTAATCTTTTGCTTTCCTGATTTTTGTGCGGAGTATTCGTTGTACTTCTTTGTACTGTTGTTCATTTTTTTTCTTTATAGCTTCTTCTTTTATCCATTCTATTCAAAAATGAATAACCCAGTACAAATAAGATCGTTGGAAAGACCACCCAAACGATGAGGAGAATGCTGTACCTTAGCTTCCGGGGAAGACATGTTAGCAATGAACAGGCAGTAGCCTACTAATACGATAGTTCACATTAGAAAGAAGAAAGAAAAGAAGAAGTTGTTAAGTGTAAATCGTGTAATAACAGAGGTGTGCTCGAAAGATCTCTTCTTGTTTTAGTCATGTTACTGTAAGTAGGTATTTATTAAGCATAGACTTGTATTCAGCAATTCATCCCACTAAAGCAACTGCGAATGCTAACATTCGTTATTTCCGTCAATTCCAGCTATTCCTAAAATGCCACCGCGACTCCAGAATCGTTCCGACAAAATTTTCACGAATTTTAATTGTCAGAATATATTATTATGCACATTATCGTCGTTATTATTCCGAATCTATTGAGCTTTCAATTCGGAATAAATCTCCGTAATTGCCACAACCTACACCGGCTTTAACATACATAGACTTTACGGCCTTTCGAAGATAAGAAACAAATTTGCGCATAGAACATTTAAACATTTCTTATGCCGCAAATAGATTTATTGTATACGAATCGATCGCACGTGTTCTTCGACCGTTTTGAATTATGCAAAAATTTTATCGCTCCCATGTAGGAAGTTAATTTGTATCGGATGCATACGCATGAGGGAGTATATTTTTTTCGGAGGAAAAAAACGTCGCCATTATAAATAATTGATACGTGCCGGAGTTAAACCCCAAAAAATTTCCTATAAATAAAAGTGGGCGGCCATGGCGTACGTATATATGTATGTATGTATGTATCGGCGTATCGAAAAACTAAATCCATTGGAAAGATTAAAACCGTTGGCAGGCAACGATATTTTTCCCTATTCATTGTTAGCCGTAATTCAAATTAAAAATATATATGCATATAACGCAAAAATAAGTTGAAAAAATACAACATAGGAAATGAAAAAAAAATGGCTCATTTCGATATGCATCACTCTAATGAAAAAAGTCTGCATTGCGTTATAAATATTCATCTGTAAATAACGCGGGGTATAGAATAGCCCGTCATAACTACATATAACAATAAATCTGGGACAGTGGCTAGGAAAGGGGAAATTTCAGTGAGCGAAGAATATCTTTTCGTCTATATTTTAATGTGAAGTTAGTTACCAACTTCAACACTGCAAGACATTTGAATAGTGTTGATGTATGATTCATTGTTAAATTGCGTTTATTGCCGAGAAATTCTACGAGGACACCTCTTTATTTTTGAACTTTCCGGTATTAATATGGACCTACACGAAGCCTAAATTGCAGCAACCTCAATTAACCGCATTTTTCGAAATCTATGTCCGTCCTAGTCAATTTTTCGAATGCCGCCCGACATGAATATGCATTCCCGACCGTTCCCCACGGTTCGCGCCACTGCCTTCGACAATAAATCTGTACACATTAAAAATAACGGAAAAAAAAAGACAAAAAAATGCAATCGGCATTGAACAATACCTCCGCCCCCGGTCGATACGTGAGGTGGGAGAAAAAGGGGTAGTTTCGGTAGAGGGTGAGAAGAGGGGGGAGATTTTTTCGCGTCCGGGCTCATTTCGGGTCCGGACAAATAGATAAAGGTGGAGGGGGGAGGGTAGTTGGCAGATGAGGGGTAGATACGAAGATTGTTCAGTATCTCAGATTATTTTTCACTAATGTACATATATACACAAATAGAAATGTATTGATGATGACCCCAGAAGAGGTCGAAGAAACTACAAGGGAGATGAAAAACGGTGAAGCTGCTGGTCCAGGAGATATTCCAATAGAGTGGGTGAAATGTGGCCCAGAAATATTATATGAAAAAGTTGCAGATCTTATGACTAAATTGATGTTGGAAGGGATAGATCCAGAAGAACAGAGCGGCTTTAGAAGTGGAAGATCCTTCATGAATAATATCTTTTTTATAAATCAGATTATTACGAAATGGATTGAAAGAAACCTAGATACCATTTGATATTTATTGACCTAGAAAAAGTCTACAATAATGTGCCATTGTCTAAGTTATTTGGGGCGTTGGAAAGCAGTACTACAGGAAAAACCTATATGCAGTGTTTTTTTAATATATATATATATATATATATATATATATATATATATGCAAAATGTATGATCCGAAATGGCGATCAAATTTCCAAGAGCATTGATATTTAAAAAGGATTGAAACCGGGCTTTCTACAATATTATATACATGTAGCCGTGTTCTCGGGGCTGAAGCTCAAAAGCTGTATTTTAGCCGTGTTTTTCAATTTTATGTGATGTCTAATTAGTCGACGTTTCGTCCATAGATTTTGGACATTTTCAAGACTCTGTTGTAGCAACAAAAGAAAACAAGAACATCAGGTAAGTAATACAAGTAATAATTAGCTTGACTTACATATTTTCAGATGAAGGAAAATTCAACGATCTTGCGTGCAACAAAGTGGCGTCACAGGAACCAGCCAAACTCAATCGGACCAAAAACAACCAACTCCAACCATGGTTTAACATAGAAAAATCTTTATGTTGAGCCAGATACTGATTTAAAGAATGGGGAGCAATACTAATGATAGGTGTGTTGTGGTTGAGAGGTACTCTCCGTGACTGAGAGTGATATATATATATATATATATATATATATATATATATATATATATATACTCAAATATGACAAAAACAGAATATATTTGCATAGACATATTCTAACCTATCCTAAGTCATAGAATATACAGTTAAATATCGTGACATTAAAAACTTGTAAAGAATTCAAATATTTAGGCAGCTTGATATCATGTGATATTACATGCGATCGAGACATACGGAATCGAACAACCCAAGGAAAAATAATAACCCAGAAATAAATGGACTATTGTAGTCAGCTAAGATAACGTTAAAGACTAAATTACATGTACGTAGATCAATCGATGAACCTGTTATATGTAGATCGGAATATTGGCAACTGACTAACAAAGACAAACGAAAATTGGAAGTTGCAGAAATGGACTACTTAAAGGGGGTAGTTTGGTTCTCAATTTTGAAAAAAATCGATTTTTCAAAAATGTCATTTTCATATACAATACACCTTTAAAAATAGTGCACTGTAGTTTATTTTGCTCATTGAGCTCGAGAAATTCGTATATAAGCTTTAGAGTGTGAGCGCGCGCATGTGGCTTTTCTTCAGGTGTTCAGTTTAGCCGGGCTTATGCTAAAGTTTTTGCTAATTTTCTTCTTTTCTATACAATTTCGGTTTTTACAAATAGTATTGTTTTATTTTGACCATACAAGATTATTTGTTCAGAAAAGAAAATTTCGGCAACATGGATAAAACCAGTAATACAAGTGATAATCCGAGACCATATCGTTCAAAACAAGACATTTTCGTGGAAATCGACATACCAGTAATTGTGACACAAGCAGAACAAGTGCATCTGTAAGAAAAATTTTACAAGAAAACTCTAATTTTCAAGTAAACAATAATCAGTCTGTAAGTAAAATGATATTTTTGAAGAACAGGAAGGCATAATATATGAAACAGTCATCGGTGACCAACGTAATATACTTTTTTTAAACTTTCTGTAATTTTCGAAAAAAAAAAACTTTAAACGCGTTTTTCTCGAAACAACGGTTTTCGACCTGGTTGACACGATTTAACAAAAACCACCTATACCGATTTCGCTCAAATTTTGAGGAGTTACTCCAAACACGTGTAGTTTTCGCTCGAACTAAGATTAGAAAAATTGATCAATATTTAAACCTTTTTTTAAACAATTAATATGAAAAAAGTGCAAAAAACGGGTCCACAATTTTAAAAGTCCGCCATTTTGTGTCTTTTCAGTCAAAATGATTTATCCTAGTACAGGCGATAGCCGCCTATTTATAAGTCTCCGAAGAAAAACACTAAGTCTTCGCCAACGAATTTATTTGATAAAGATTAAGCGACCGGTTTCGACTGATTAACAGTCATCATCAGGCGTCATCTAGATATGAGCATGCATTAGTTAACTGAAGGTAAGTATTTTACATAGCAATACTCACAATAAAAGTTTCTAGGGCTCTGGGTGTGCGACATGTGGGACGTCAAAAAGTAAAACAACGTGGACAAATACAGTTAAAATTTACACATATCGAAACACGAACTAAAATTGTATGACGGATTGACCCTACTATGTTAACATCCTCTTTGTGCAAAGGTTGAAAGACCACTGTCTTTCACATCTCGAAAAAGACCGAAATTGACTATCTAGAAGAATCTCGAACGTGATGGAATGAAAAAAGTTTCCAAATGTGGGGGCATGCGCAATTTCAAAATTGGCGGGTATAGGTAGTACAAAATACAATTCAACACAGAAACAATGTTATACACAGGGCGGTAATCACCTGGCGTGTTGTCAACATAACCTTAAAATGTGTTTACGATTGCGTGTTTATTTAAGTAAGTTAAGTCATTGACGCACTTCACACCCTTACATTTCAATGCCTTAAATATCTCTAGCATTTCTAAAACATTCAGCCTTACTCCCTTATTGCAGAAATGTAAACACTGCACGTCATCTTTAAAATCGCAGGTATGGTTTTCGCTTAACAGATGGTTAGCAAACTGAGACTGGGAAGTTATGTTATCTCGGTCTTTATAATTGAAATATTCTCTAGCGTGTTCCCTTATTCTTTTTTCGAAGGTACGTCCAGTCTGGCCAATGTATACAGCGTCACAGTCCCTACAAGTTAGTTTATATACTCCTGACTCTTTCCAAACATTCGGCTTATCTTTGGAGTTAACCAAGAACCTTCTGGCGTTATTAGTGGTCTTGTAAGAGACTGTGACGCCGTGTTCAGACAGGATTTTCCCTAACTTTAAGGAGATACCTCCGAAATAGGACAGAGATCTGTAAGTTATATCTGAATCTGTTGAATGATCTAGATGAAGATTATTTAATTTTAGTCTATGTTTAACGAAATGTTTAAAATAAATCTTGTGAATGAATGACAGAGGATATTTATTATTCACTCCTATCTGTTTAATGGTGTTAATTTCTTTTTGGAAGGCGTCCTCGGTGAGATCCAACGAGAATGCTCGATGGAACAGAGCGTGGAAAGCTGCCACTTTGTGGGACCAGGGATGGGTAGATTCATATGGAATTACACTATCTGTGGCCGAGGGTTTCCTGTAGACTTCAAAATTAAACCTGTTGGTCGAGCTATCTTTGATGAGTAGTAAGTCCAAAAATGGGAGGCGGTTGTCCTTCTCCATCTCCATCGTGAAGTTAATGTGAGGATGTAAGTTATTAACGAATGAGAAGAAGGTGTCTACGACCGTAGTGTCCCCCTCAAAAAGCAACAGACAGTCATCTACATAACGGTAGTAAAACAAAATATTGAAAGACTCTAACCTATTAATAAAGTTCTTTTCCAGGTAGAACAGAAACACCTCAGCCAAAAAAGGTGACAAACAACTACCAATAGCCAAACCTGATTCCTGTGTATTTTAATAATCTTTTGAAATGTTTCGTTGCAGATGTTTCTGAATGGAGAAATCATGTCAACCAGAAAAAAAGGGTCCTTTTGAGACCGCCGTGTTACGCCCTTATCGGGGCCTAAAAATAAAAAAAATATCTTTTTGTAATACTAAATATCTATATTATCATATGTAAAAAAGACAAAATGTGAAAATAATTTTTTTTCTGAAAAAAAATGGAAAAATGCTATTGAGAACCAGACTACCCCCTTAAGAAGAGCTTGTAAGGTATCACGTTTAGAGCACATACGAAGTGATATAACAAGACAAAGAATATAAATGAATAGCATGATAGAGAGAATCGAAGGACGATAAATTAATTAGTATGGGCATGTAATGAGAATGAGCGATGAGAGGTAGGGCAAAAAGAGTTTTGAATTACCCTCAACCAACTAAACGAACAAGAGGAAGACACAGATTTACCCGAGAAAAAGTTATTGGAGATGCCATCACAAGAAGAGGACATCATCATGATGACTGGATGTGTGTGGATGAATTTGCCGTTGATTTTTTTTCAGATTTATGGTTTATAAAACAGTATTAAAAAGACAAAATAACTATTATTTAATTATATCAAACATTTTTCTGCCTATTTGAACAATGATAATTCTGCATCGCATCAATAGAAGTTTTTTTTACTCATTGTGTTTAAAAAAGTTACTGTCTACAATTTCTACCGTTTTTGAGAAGGAGGAATTTGGTATGTATACATAAGTAATAATATTTCAGTAGCATTATTGCACAAATTTCACGTACTAAAAATCTAATTTTTGGATAATATACCTCAGTAATTATATGTATGATATACTATACAATATCAAGAGAGTCAATTGTTTTCAAATTAATAAACATGTAGTAAAGTGAATACAATCTGCCATGCTTTGAAAGTACTAAGCAATGCAGATACAAATGTATTATTTCTTTACAATTTTGCCTTTAAAAGATCGAGTGATGCTAATTATATTCCGTGCTGGATGTATAAATCGAAATATATATGTCGTTCTATTAAAAAATTGATTCACTTTAACACCTAGGGATCTCTAATTTCGCTAAAACTTTAAAGAACATGTCCTATAGGTCAAAACAAAAGACAAAAAATGTCTAATTAGGTACTGTATATACGTCCCTCCCCCCGTTTGAGTACGGAATTCAACTATTTAACAACTTAAGCTGTTTTCCGTAATTTTTTTCCAGAAACTTTTGTTGCTGAAAAAAATCTTTTGAACAGTTATTTATGTAGAACTCTTTGCTTCTCTATGAAAATATTTGTGATTCCCGAAAGGTAGAGCAGAAATTGACCGGCAGAAAGGTGTATTTCAAGAAATTCTTTCATCTTTAGTGTTTTCCAATTTATTTCTACACCTGTCGTTTCTATCCCATTCCTTACAGTTCCTTATATCTAAAAATAGTATAAAAATAATATAACTGATAAGAAATCTGACATCTAGGAGCTTTTCTTTGGGTGTCCGAGTATTCCCCATCGGCCAAAGTGCACTAAAACAAAAATTTGTTCCGAAGTTAAATTCCAGACAAATGGAAAGAGTAAGAGAGGAGGGAGCTAGGTATCGTTCGAAAATGGAGAATGCGGATTGAGAAACAATGGTGAGAACATATAGTAATGACTAATGACATATTGATCTTGAAAATTGCATAGATGGAGCAGAAATGTATAGAAAAGTCTCGTCGTAAATTACTGCAATTTGACTTACAATTTTAGTTCAAGTAGGGCTCAATATGGATGGAGAAAAATTGAGTCGTTTGAGATTTGTTGATGATGCCCTGTTAATCTCCGATAATGTCAAGGATATCTTACATATGGCAAAAAACCTTAAAGATTCATCCCAAAGACCTGGACAGAAAATAAACTCAAAACTAAACTTCGAAAAAACAAAAATTATTGCTAACCTCGTAACAAGTAACAACAAAAATATAGACGGGAACGACGTAGAGCTGTTGGAGACGTAAAAATACCTAGGACGTGAAATAAAAATAGGTAAACAGACTCTTGAACTAAACCGACGAATTGGATTAACGTGAACAGCATTTGGTAAGCTCAAATCGGTTTTAAAGAGCGATATCCCTATATAACTAATAAGAAAGATAATGTAATCAATGTGTAATGTCTGTCCAAACATATGGAGTCTAGACTTTAGCAGTTTCCCAGAAAGCAGCAAACAAACTGAGAACAATACAGGGAGCTATGGAGCGGGCAATGTTGGAAATAAGCCTTCGAGATCATTTTCCAAACGAAGAAATACGTCGTAGATCAGCAGTATATGTAGCAGTATATGTAGCAGTATATTGTAGAAAATGTCACTAGCTTAAACTGGAACTTGACAGACGACTTAACAAGAACAGCGGGTGGAAGGTGGACAAAACGGATATTAGAATGGAGGCCCAGAACAATAAACAGAAGTTGTAGACGTCCACTGACTAGATGGACCGACGATTTGAAAAGAGTAACTGGCAACTGGATGTTGAGTGTTAAAGATAGTGGACAGTGGAAGTTAATGAGGGAGGCCTATATTCAGCAATGGACGCCAGTGGCTGCATGATGATGATTTACTTCAAACCAATGCGTCCATTTTGTCCCGAAGTTCGGGACGTAAAATGGGAAGATGCACCAGTAAATGGTGATGATGCAGCAGCAATAGGTTAAGTGACTTCAAACAAGCTTGTTTGAAAATCTTTTAATAAATAGTATTTGCAAACATAAGGTGAAACACTTGGGAGCTATTATGAAAACAATATAAATCGACAAATATAAAATTAATAACTTTTCAACAACCAACTTTTTAATTGAATAGTTTGTAACAGAAAGTTGACCAAAATCTGGATCTCACTTAAAGGATGATTTACCTCCATAGCCTGTATCTCTGTTTCGTTGGATATCACTGGGAAAATTCATATTTAATTGGCATCCAAGAGGAATGTTGTTCGACAACTGTGGAATTATATTTGGAGCCTTGTTTTGTGATAGACGTTGGCTCGATTTGCAAAAGCATTGTTGCTTTGCAAAAACAAAAGATGCTTTGTTTTGCCAAGTATATGACACTAACAATATAAAATGATATTGTGGCATTTAAAGTACCGCTGTTTTTGATCGCTTCAATGAAAATAAATGTTGCGAGGAATGCAAAGTGAGTTGGAAGATCCAATAAGGCTAAAAAGTCCGTAGACATTGCTGTAGTTTAATTTTCCTTCTTCCACACAGTCAAAATTTATGAAAAATATTTCCAGCAAAATTAATTTTATTTCATTGTTGGCGGGAAGGTTCCAGTTGCTAACGTTAGTTTAAATTTCTTACGTCCGGTTTCATAATGCAGTTAAAGTCCACTTTAACCTAAAGTTGACTTTGACTGTGACGTTAGAAGTAGTTACGTCCGGTTTCATAATGCAGTTAAAGTTCACTTTAACTTAAAGTTGACTTTGACTGTACCTAACGTTAAATTAAAGTGGACTTTAACTGCATTATGAAACCGGGCGTTAGAACAATACCGATACCATAGATATTATAGTACATGGATTAAGCATGGTTTACACGTCTGCATAGGGGACCGTGAGCGAACTTCTGTGGTAATTCCTTTGCCCAACCGGACACCTACTGCACGTAATGCACTTCGAAAATCGTCCGACCAATACCCAGGAACACAGTTGAAAAAAATTTTGTTCTGAAAATATAAATACGTCATACACAAACGAAAAAATGCATTTTGTACTCTATAAGTTTAATGAAAACTATGATTCTTGTAATGATATTGCATCCATAGTAATCATGAAGAAATATTTCAATCCGTCCCTGCATACTGTTTACGTTTTGAGAGTTTGGCAGCCCTATAGATGTTACTTTGTTAACAGTAAAATTGTAATATAGTATAAGCCACTGTATATATCCCCTTTAGTGATTTTTATATCTCGATAGTGCAAGACAACCTCCATACTCCAATTAGCTCTAAGCAATGGAGCCTTTTCGGTTATTTTTTTAGCCTCAGCCATTATGGAATTGACCCAAGCAAATCCTTGAGATGTTGATGTAATTTAAGGTATAAATTACTATGGCATATGGCATATCTTAATTTAAATACTTTATGTCGTACTATTGATCAACTAGTGATTTCAGCCACCGCCGCAAGCAAACAGCAACTAAAATTCTTATTACTGATGACCATTCCTTACAATATACATATACTCCTACACGAAGCTGATATTTCACTCAACTAATATTTTCCGCAAATTGAGGATTGTCCTAGCAATCGTCTCCCAGAAATCGAATATCTGCTTGCGGCCGGTGTTCGATGAGCACCTATGTTGCTATTTTAAACCGGGCTTAAAATCCAATTTACCTTCCGTTTTAAACAATTATTGTCTAATCTCAAAATGTAATCAGTTGAATCTGAACTTATCATACAATCCCTAAAGTTTACTTCAATTATTCTAAAGTGTCGACTGATATTAACAATTTAAAGGAATATGTACCCATTAATTGACATTACCTTCTAATTTGGGATCACTAATTATCAACATTAAATCTGGTCATTTCTTGTTTCCAAGGCTGATAAAGGCACTATAGAAGTTACTTTTTATGTTAAATGTGACACATTCTCTCATTACAACAATAATGCGCTGAATATATATTTATATGGACTCAGTCAATATTTTAAGAAATTGTCATACCTTTTGAAATCAATAGGTTTTAACAAATTTTCAGAATTACCCATGAAACCATCCATTCCTAGACTGTTTGGTTTATTCATTTTTCATTAAACTTAAATTAATTTATAAAGATAAATTAATGATTCCAAATATTCATTAAAGAGGTTGTTCTATCAATCTATCAGACCTGTAGCCGTCTTCTTTACTTCTCTTCATAAAATTTTATTCACCTGGAATAATACGTTCCAGACTTAAATAACCGGTATTCTATTAAAAGGTGCACTTAGCTAAAAACTTATAAAAATTACGCATTTCTCCTAATGACATAATGTTTTCCACAGACGTAGACGATTTTTCTCCAAACATTCCTCCTGAAGATTGTATTAGACTTATTATGCAGTTACTGACTCAGAATAATGTTTTAACATATGTTCTTAAATATTTTACAGGTTTTAACTGTATTTTACAAAAAACTTTTTTATGTAAAAAACAAATAAAAAAATAAATCAACAAAATTTGATGAGAAAATTTGAGAATAAAAATACTGGTTTAGTTATGGACAGCAGTCTATCAACCATCTTAGCAGTTTATGCACCCTTTGAAAAACACTGTCCTCAATCATCCCAAGTGCTAATATGAGCGTTTCTTTATTAGATCTATTTTTTTTTAAAGACCATTACCAATACTTATGCATTTAAAATTTACAGAAATTTACATACTCCCATTCCGCTCAGCTGTAATCACCATAAATTACATAAAAGGATTACAGCCATTCCATAGCCCTGCAACAGACTCTTTCCTTACCACACAGTCATTCAAATTTCGAAGAAGATATGTTTAATATCCCCAAACAATTGTTAGTTAACGTTGTATATAACTTAAAATTCTATTTCAAAGACCTCCACTAGGTCCACTTGAATTTTGATGTTACTCATAATATAATTGATAAACTTCAGACGTTTATCATAATAGTTTTGTTCTAGCCAACGTCTTAAGAAGGTTTAACAATTTAAGTGCGAATTGTGAAGATATTTTACCACCCATTTTTTCTTCTCGTATGAGGCACTCATATACAGGGTATTTCCAAAGAGTAGCTACTCTTTTAACCAAGTGTAGAACATGTAAATAGTGACGTCTGTTTTAAATAAACATTTTATCTAATGGCAAAATTAGAAAAGTTGAAAATAAGAAATATGATTAAGCTAATACGGCCCTGTTTTATTATTACTTGCTTTTTGTTTTATGTTGACTATTTGACAGAAATCAAAGTTTTTTTTTCAATTTTTTGTTCTTGTGGCTGTGAAATTGGTATATATCTATTAAAAAGAAATTAGTGTTTTAGTAGTTACTTACAGAGAACGTTTTGAAAAAAATTTAAATTTGATTATTTAGATTCATATATTAATTTTCGAATTTTACTTGAGAAACTTATTTGGAAAAGTTTTTTGTTCTACACGTGGTGGAAAGAGGAGCATCTATCTAGGAAACGCCCTGTATAACTATTTTAATCGGGTCGATTTTTCGAATTTGGTATAAGCATTTCAAAACGATCTAAGGTATGTATAAGATTTCAAAAATATTTTTTTTGTGAAATAATGTGTGCGATGTACGTTTTTCTCCTAAATTAATAATAGAATTTGTTTAAACCTGTTTTTCTTCTTCTTCGACTGCCTATCCACTATTGTTGGATATTGGCGACCATATTTCCATATATTTCTCTATCGGCTGCTATGTAGACCAAGTCTCCTATCGTTCTTAACCCCGTCCAATCTCTTATATTTCTTAACCATGACATTTGCTTTCTGCCCATTCCTCGCTACCCCTCTATTTTTCCTTCGACAATAAGTTGCAGCAGTTGATATTTTGAGTTTCGCATTATATGTCCAAAATACGATGTTTTCTTCATTTTGACATTAAGCATTAACTCACGGTCTCTGCCGATTCTTCTTAGAATTCCATCTTTGGTGCTCTGTCTGTCCATGGCACCCTTAACATTCTACGATACATCGACATTTCAAACGCTTCTATTTTGTTGACGGAAGATGACTTCAATGTCCAGGTCTCTGCACCGTTCAGCAACACCGACCATACATAACATTTGGCATAACGTAATCTTAGCTTTAATTTAATGTCACTACTAGTTAGCACTCTTTTAAATTTAAAAAAAGTTATTTCGAGCTGCTTCAATTCTGCATTTAATCTCTTTGTTATTATCCCAATCTTCATGCAACCAGCTTCCTAGATATTTATATTGTGCTACACGTCCTAAAGTTTGGCCGTCTGCTATTAATCTTGCATTGTTGTATGGGAGTTTACGTCTGCTTACTATCATGAATTTTGTTTTATTGCTATTTATTTTAAGCCCATACTTTGATCCCATACGGTTCAGCTCATCGATCATTTGTTGTAGATCTTCAATATTATCTGTAATTAAGATAGAGTCATCTGCATATCTAATGTTGTTTATATATACCCTATTCACCTTAATTCCAACATTTCTATCTTCCATGATTTCCTTAAAGATGGTTTCCGAATAAAGATTAAATAGTAGAGGTGATAATATGCAACCTTGTCTAGAAACCTGTTTTTAGACTTTGTATAATACCACGGCCTCCCAATAGTAATTTTATTAAAATCGATTGGGATAAAGGGGTAGTTTACTTCAGTCATTTGTTTGACTTTTTTGAAGATTTCTTGAAACTCTACAAGATTTTTCTTAAATCTTGAATATTCGTTCCACTGTCAAACATATGTACCTAATGAGAATTTATAATTCTTTAGGCTGTCTCTTCTCTGGATACTTTACAGCTAAACGTTACGATGTAACAATTTGTGAATTCGCCTAGGGAATAATAAATACTTAACTCGAATTTCTTACATTACATATATATATATATATATATATATATATATATATATATATATATATATATATACTGTTAGAGGCGACGTTATCAGACCTTTTATGTTTGACAGACAACCTCAGACCCACTAGAACCAATGATATTAAAGAAATAAATTAAATCAATTTATGCATTATTTTATTATAACAATCAAGGCAACTTTAGAGGGGTAGCAAAAAACGTCAATAAAAAATTTCAACATATTCAATAGCCGTTATTGAACCGTAATACGTTCGATGGTATTGCGAGACCCTTTTGTATAACAGAACTAGAGTGTATCAACGCTATCAATCCCGGCAACGTTGCCATGTTTAGGGGATCACATACACACAATTTTACGCTCGAAAAGGATAGTGTTGTGGTTGTGGTTATATATTTGTGGTTATTTCATTATTTGTTAATGGTGAGCAGACATCTATTTGAACGTTCCAGCAATGAATCGCTCAAAAAAAATGTTATCACTGGCGATAGGAGGTGTAAACTCAGGTACTGAGTCAAGGAAATTTCAGAAACAATTAGACGCACTTTAGAAGTAGAAAGTATTTTTTTACCGACTACCGAACATTTCTATGAGGTGTGATAGTAGTCAGCAGAAATAATTTAGGGCTCTGGCAGAAAGGGTCTGTCGTTTAAGATAGTGTAAACTGCCCTCGACTCATTTAAAAAACATAAAATGCATGCACCGTACATGTAAATAACTGTAAAACCCATAGTAAAAGAATGGAACTCAGTTAAAAAACTCGAAAAACTCTAAAAAGTTCTTGTAGAGGATGTTTTTGTTAATTCTGTTAATATATAATATAGCTCTATTAATAATAAAAAAAAGATTGCAACGTTTCATTAGGGCTAATGAAAAAACCCACAAAATGCATACAAAATGTTATTTTTTATGCTAATTTGGCAAGAGATTAATGTTTTACGTAAAACAGGTGTATTTTTTTTGTTTTTTAAAGAAACCGAGGGCATGTGTTACTACCTTAACTTTTACACTTTTAAAGTCATCTTTAAAAATTTAAAAGATTAAATTTATTGTATATTATAATATATTTTAGTTTATTTATTAAAGTTTATTTATTTTTTTATTTATTTAGTTTATTAAAGCAATTTATTTAATTCTATGGTTAAAATGTACCGTTGCTTCGTTCGATTTTCAGTTATTTTTGTCGAATTTTGGAATTTTTTCTTCGGTTGATTAAAATTAGAGAAGCCATATTTTAAAAATAAATAAAGCATAACGTAAAAAGAAAAAAAATAAAACTTAATCCAGGGATTTTAAAATATTAAAGAAAATATGTACAATTTTGTAGAATTAAGAATATCTCATTTCACCTTTTACTGCTAAATTGTTGGCAACAAATGGGATATTTATTTATACTATTAACTTTACACAACAATTTCTTTATATAAAGTTCTGCATCACATAGGAATCAATAAGCAAGAATCAAATTTGTTAAATTCATTTTGATGTAAGAATATTAATTTATGCTGAACAATAAAGTGCTTCTGAATTTAATTACAGAACAAACTGTAATATAAAAATGTTGATAGAAATGAAAAATTATGTTCAAGTCCAAATGGAATTCAAATAATTAATTAATACATTTTTAGGGCCGGTACTTTGGGTTCTGATTAAACATCGGATTAAGTTAATTCTCGATTAAAACAGCCAACCAACTAAAGTACGACTACTTTCGTTTGTTATTGCATGATAACTGCGATTAAGTTGACTGGCTGTTTTAATCGGGGATTAACTTAATCCGATGTTTAATCAGGACCCAAAGTACCGGTCCTAAGGCCGTGTATTTCAATCTCTTAGCAAGTTGCTAATAAACATTTTTTTTTGGTCAAATAACTTGTTTTTTCTGCATTTAAAATATGTTATTTGACAAATAATATTTATTAGGTGATTGAAATATCGACTCTAAAGTAAAATAAATAATTACTTAGCACTTTAGCATTTTTTTGACATTTTGTTGAATAAGATAAATATGAGAAATTTATTAGTGTTTAGTAATTTTTTTTACTTTAAATGCATTAATGAATTATTAGATTGTCATGCATTTTGACTTATTTACATTATTTTTTATTCTTATCAATATATTTGAATTACATTTTTTCCGTAATTAAATTAAAAAGCACTTTTCTCTTCAGCGTAAATAACTATTTTTGATATTCCCTGTATACTACTAATTTAAAAATTTTATTCTTGATTATTGATTCCTATATAATGCACAACTTTTCATGAAGAATATTGTTCCTTAAGATTAATATCAAGTAAATTTTCTCATTTGTTGGCAACAATTTCAGGCATAATGTACACTATTAAATTCAAAAACTTAAAAAAAATAAATATTAAGCATTAAAGTGCAGTAGAGTCGTCCAGTCAGTCAGTTTGTCCATACACAGTCAAAAAAAAGGTACCGTCTTAAATGGTCTAATATATACTTCTTTAAAAGAAATAGGGCCCCTTCAAGTGGTTTTCTACCTTCCCTCTTTTAAACAGCGATAAGTGAAGAAGAAGCGCGTGTGACAGATTGTGCCAATGAGCACCGGCCGTACTCAAAATATTTAAAATGCAACAACATATTGAAAACAGATTTTAGATTTTAAAAGGAATACTTATTAATGTGTTATTAAACTTAATGAGTACTGTAGGTTTTACCAAATTAATGCATTTTATAAGCTCTTAAGATTATGCGCTGTTGCCATTTTCAGGCTTGACAGCGTCGGTTGTATATACCATTCACCCAAACGTATATATCCGGTACTTGTATAAAACGGCAGCTCCCTCTGAGCAGAAATCGCGCGAACTAATTCTATATTTACTGACTAATTTCGCCGACTTTTCAAGCCCGGCTGAAATTTCGTTTATAAGGTGTTATCACACTCCTGAACCATTTTACAATGGAAAACGTTACCAGACCCGACGCCGGGTCTGGTAAGGTCACTTTTGGTCTCATAACGATTACTGAGTATGTCAAGTTGGGTCTGTATAAGCGGTATAACACGTATATATATATATATATATATATATATATATATATATATATATATATATATATTTAGCAGTGAAATTAACGACGGAACAAATGTACAAGAGAAAATTCACGACTTACCCGTCTAAACCCGTTATGAAACGATAACCACCGACACGTGTTTCTGCTTATTAGCTTCGTCAGGGTGGTATAACCAAGCTCTGGATGATAAAGATGTTTGACACTTGGAAAACACTTTGTTGCTCTCGAATGGAGAGTCTTTCCTATGTTAGGCGCAAATGTGCTTTGCTGTCAATTGTTGACGTTCTTTTTGAGTTGTATAATTTTTTTTCCAAGTGTCAAACATCTTTATCATCCAGAGCTTGGTTATACCACCCTGACGAAGCTAATAAGCAGAAACACGTGTCGGTGGTTATCGTTTCATAACGGGTTTAGACGGGTAAGTCGTGAATTTTCTCTTGTATATATATATATATATATATATATAAACGTATATTTAAGAATACAAATTTTGAAATCGTATGTTTAGGCTTCACCTTATAACTTCTATAATTATACCAATTTTCATTCTCTCTCAATCTCATCTCATCCGATTTTGGGATATTTCTGACGTGCTTGTGATGAATTTACTATCATGCCTCTACCCATCTACTCCCTTATATATAATTGTTAATTTGTTCAAAATAAGAATTGATTATTTATTGCGACTTCGATTGCTGTTGTCTATGGAAAAATATAAAAATCAATGGTCATAAAATCAATGAAATTGTTTATTTTTTTAATTTTTTATATGTTAATTATTATTATATTATTATTATATATTATTCTTATATATTATTAATTTTAAATATTTTTATTTTAATTAATTATTTAATTTTACTCTTCTATTCAAGGTTACTCAAACGACACGTTTCTTAAGCATTTAGAAATGCGATTTAACAATAGATAACCTTGGCAAATGTCATTGTGTTCAGAAGAGTTTTGTTTTATTGTAAAGTAAAATAAATCTGCTTTTGGCTAGAAAAACTGTTACTCGTTGCTCTAAATATTTATGAAAATATGATTTTTTCCCAGCTTTTTTAGCGCATATTTAATGGATCGTTTTGTGAGTTTTGTGATTTACTTTTAAAATTAAATTTCTTGTTGAAATTATCCTTCATTATTACTTTCAAGATAAATGGAGGCTAACTACCATCAGACTCAAGGCTATAAAATTTTATTTAAATACCCTTTCAGACAAAATTCTAGTTTTCTATTTTGATTTGAGTTCGAATAAGGTAGTTATCCTGCACTATAATACTATCAATTTATCTTGTTCATGCCTAAAAGGAAAAGATTCCTGAATATATAAATGAATTTCCATCAGTTTTCAGGACTATCTGCACACCACTACAAGATATAATCGTTTCGTTGCTATTTTTTGTACTTACCTTTTCTCTTCTCTTCCGATCCGTCTTAATTCTCATGTAATCATCGCGGCCATCATTATCGTCCATTTGTTGTAGACGAAACTGGAAATTCGTTATAGTCCACTGTGTACGTACGAGAAGAGTGGAGGTTTGTAACGGCAAAATTAGCACAAAAGTAACGTGTAATTAGAGAAAATCTAACGTTTAATTGCTAATTGAGTTTCTGGCCGATGCGATGCTAGTTCCAATTTTAATCACCTAATTACGTGCGGGCGATTCGGCGAGGGAAATTCGGGAAAATGCGAAGTAACTGCTTCAACGGGAGAATATGAATTCCGTGTGGGGCGGTCGTTGTTTTGAATTCCACCGTTTGACGTGTTTTGCCTAGGTAAAATCGAATCCAAAAATAGCGCACCATTTACAAAACCAATCCGTTTCGCAATTTGCTGCAGTTTGACAATAAAATGATCTGACCTGGAAGCTAAGTAACGACGGTCGATTTAGGTACTTGTCCTCAATACTCACCGCACTTTTTGACATTTCTGGAAACAAAAACACTAAAAGAAATCGGAACAAAACGGATACTGAATTGTTAGCAGTAAATACCAATGGTGAAAATTGACAAAATCAAAATAAAACATATAAATTTGTATCATACCACAAATGAAAAATCACAAGTAATAACTAATAACTGGAATAAGAATAAGTACTATAATAAGACACCTAAAGATGCTTAAAGGTACCTAAGATATAACAAGTATAATGAGAAATAATAAAACCATGAAACGTGTCGCGGGACACGCCTTAGGAACTTTAGTTCCATTTAATTAACAACCAATTTTTTCTTAATGATTTCTTAATAAAACTTTGTAATATTTAACGTGAAACAGCGACAGTAAGACTGGCATATAATACACAACATTGGCTCCATAAGTAAGGCAATGGAATATCGTTCTCAATGTGTTGAATCATTAAATAAATACAAACATATAAATATAAAAATTTATTTTACTTTGGATCAAACTTCATTTAACAAAAACATACAATAGTATTAATTATAAAAATCTCATCATTAACTTGATTGGTACGAACTACATATTAAGTATTTAGATCTAGTCAGTGCATTCGATTTTTAGGTTTGTTGAAACAAGCATTTTGAGAACCGTTCCGATTCTAGTAATGAAGTTTGTAATGCGCATGTGCCAACAAAGTATTAGTTCCAGAATCAGTTCTAAAGTTCTGTTGGAACATAAAACGCGTTCTATTATTAAAGAAGAAGAACAAGTCCTCTTCCTCACTTGATTCTGAGGCCAAATAGTCGTTTCCATCCAAATCACTATCGCCCATTTCGCTCATTTCGCGCTTAGTTAGTTTGTTTTTACGATTGTTAAAATATATAACCTCAAACTTCACAGAAACCGTTGATGGTGGGAGAGTCCCTATTCTCGTTCTTGGTCAGAACCAAGAACTGATTTCACCGTCCCTGAACCGATTCCGAATTCGTTCGTCGTGTGTTGGAACACATCTAGAATTTCTAGAACCAGTCCTGGGATCAGTTCAACGTTTGTTGGAACACCAAAACGCTTCTGCGCACGCTCCGTCCGATTCAGAACTAATTCCGGTACTTTTTGGAACGAACCTGTTGAAACAAAGACAGCGAACGACTCAACGAGAGAGAGGGAGAGAGAGAGAGAGTGTGTGTGTGTGTGTGTGTGTGTGAGAGAGAGAGAGAGAGAGAGATACAGAGAGATAGCGAGCGGCTCGGCAGCGTTCGTAACGGCTCGGCAGCGTTCGTAGTGGCTCGGCTCGGTAACGCATTCCGGTAACGCATTCCATTTAACGGTCAGATTTTTTGCTGCGCGACCACCCTGGCTCCCCAACACCTGGCGTAACGAACTAAAGTTCCAATAACAAATGCCTTGTTGTGTTGAGGTTATTGAAAAAAATTGCGTGATGATATAAGTAAGAAATGCAAATTTAAGTCTGAATTTATTCCAAAATGAATAAAACCAAAAGTTAATAAAGTTCTATATAACTTCTATATAGGTACATAACAAATAAAATGAAAATAATTCTCGTAAATATATTAGTAGAGTTTATATATTTAATGTAAATAATTAAATATTAAATAAATAATAAATTAATGCTATAACCTTAAATATCCTTCATTGACCTCCACAAGGTAACACTGTATGGAACTATATTTCCATTAATGGAACAATGAAACTATATGTCCAATACCACAAATACTAATTTAAATTCCCGGCATATAGAATCAACTTCCTAATTTAACGGAGAGATTTTACAAATCGATTCAAAACTTTTAGTTCTAATTTTATTGGAAATAACACCTCTTTCATCCGTTTGGTTAAACTTCACTTTAAAACTCCCCTTCTGTATTTGTATAAAACTAGCTGAATTTTTTACCTATTTTTACACAAACCGTTAAAATCCTATTTCAAGCGTGGTCCACATTTCTCTTTATATAAAGTTAATAGGAAATCTGCAACGGCAACGGTTCTTCCCTCATGTATAAAATGAAGTGTTATTTATTCGTAAAGTTGCAGGTGAATTCAGGCGGCTTATAGAGAGTCAAAAAGTGTTGTTAATAAGATGAGAGTAATTAAGTTTTCGCAACATTTCTAGACATTAAGAGGTGATTTTGTTGCATGGCCGAACACAGAGGGCGTATCCATATATATATAGATATACCTATATAGTTAATTGCAACGGAGGAAAATCTGCAGAAAGAGGAGAAGGGAAAGAGAGAGCGAGAGGGCGAGAGGCGAGAGAGAGAAAACTTGTCAACTTTTAACTAACTTTCCAATAATACCGTTTATGTGCAAGTCAAATACAACTTTAAATTAGCTTTGTGAATAAATTAAGGAGTTTTGTGCGGCCTATCTCGGCAATTATCGTCCTAACGCCTCTTTTGTAATTATTGTTATTCAAAATTATGGAATTTTAGATGTTTTATTATGCTGATTCCATGGGCTCTTACAAATACTATTTTGCCTTTATTTACGGGGGGAGCCCTCTTAATTGTGCTCAATTTTCGTAAATCGCTATTCAGAATATTTCGGGATAAAAAGTTCTCGCCTTTGCTTTAAATATAGTTGCTGAGAGTGGAATAATAAACGGATTACACCACCGACACGACAACGGGGTCGGCTGAATATTCATTTTGTTGAGACATCAAGTGGGTAATTCAATCAGCGGAAATCTCTCGTAATAGATTTAGAAAATTGTTGATTTTTGAATTTAGACGTTGGGGATGATTACAAATTACAAACAAGCGAAATTAACAAGTTACCGACCATTTAAGGAATATTTGAATCGTTAATTAAATCTTTTAATTTTCTTCTCTCCTTGAAATATGATTAGAATGAAGTCGAGGTAATGTTTACACATCAGAAACATTAAGTTATAGGTAGTTGTGTTGATAATTCTCCTTCTTCTTTTATTAAGGCTCTCACATATGTTTGTCATTCACCAAGTCATCAAAGATTTTCATATTTATTTAATTCAAAAACTTTGACCTTTTATATGTTGTTTTAGAATGTTATCATTTATTTTGACCATCAATCCCTTTGTCATTTACGTATTCTTTATTGCTGCTTAAGTTCATAAAAGATACCTGGCGACTTTCCAGCGTGTCTGCTTTTCGGTTTCCACCATCGTCTTGTAGGTACACTTTGACTCTACCTTCCAGACACATATTTCTAAAGTCCACAGGTGCGTTGTAATATTAGTCCAAGACCCATCTGTCAGAAATTTGTTTTAGATGGACGTAAGAGGTAACCGCAATGTTTTTACATGAATATCTCGGGAATAATGAATAGAATAAGGATTGAATATCCTCTAAAGAGCTGAGGTCGGTACCATTGTCTAAAATGCGACAATTAAAAAACAAAAAAAAACACGCGTTTTTCCCGAATTGTTTTGCTTCTACCTTCTTAAGTATCGAATTTAGATAAAGTTGAAAAGAGAAAAAAGTTGCAGAATCGCATTTTACATAAAATGGCATAAGTTTGAAATTCAAAAATTTATTGGCGGTTTCGCAAAATAGTAATAAACAAAAAAAATCGGCCCAAAAAACTGGTTTTTAAATTTATTATTTTAGGCACTTTAAAATGTAGTTAGGACTTCCATATCCCAGGTATAAAATCTTGAAGTTATAGTAAAATAATCCTGTAAATTTCGTTTCGATCGGTTTATTAGATTTTACACAATAATTTTGCAATCCTGAAAAATCAAAAAATATTGAAAAATTATCAAATTTGTTTCAATTTTTTTCCCCACAATTCGATTTTAACAAAACTGGCTGAGCATAATATACAAGATGGAACAAGCTTTCATGTGCTTTTTTCAGAATTGAGAAATTTATTAGAATCACAGTCATTGTTTAAAGTTGGTGTCGTTTTTTTTGCTTATAAAGAAATAGATTATCTCGTCGAATTTTTTATTAAATGAAATTCTGAAAACATAGCCGGAAAGCACTCGGAAAGACCCTTTTTATACATAATAAGTTGCTATTTTGTTCATTAGCTTCTGAGATATAACTCCTGAAATTTGATTAGTGTTTAATAAAATTGTTAATAATGGTTAATAAAATTATGGGTTGATGTTCTCGGGGATCCCATTTCATCCCCAAATTTACAGTTTTCATATTCTATCCTTTTGTCAGTAAATACGTCTACCATTAGATGTCACCTGAAACCGACATATTTAATTTCAAAACTCAAGATCCAAAAAAGCAAATTCATAAAAAATAGGTAATACATATTCTTACACCTTCCGGGTACCTCATTGCCTTAGTTGTATTTTGTCACTGGTCCAACACGCCGTCAATTTTGGGGGGTTTCTATTTTTAATAATGGCCCTCCAAGAAATCTCATATTGGCGATATAGAGTGGTCCAATCTATGTAATGCATACAACTCTTCTCCACCTAAAATGTAAGTGTTAACATTGATGATATCAGAGATACTTACCACTTTCTTTGTAGAGCCATGATTATGTCCGTAATATCGGACGAAACGTCGGCAGTAAATCTGTAGCAACGATTGTTGTTTCATTTTTTGGGGTTTATCCAAGAACGTTCTCGCAGTTAATAAAATTACTATTTTTTCTCATATCTTAGGAACTAGTTGTTTCTCACAGTAACCAGTATAATATATTTGTTGAAATATACATTAAAAAAAATCTCGCTTCGGATTTTAACAAATTTATTAATTTGACACCAAATTTAAACAATGACTGTGACCGTTCTAATAAATATATTTTAATTCTGAAAGAAGCACATGAAAGACTGTTCCCTCTTATATATGCCCACCCTGTTTTGTTAAATCGAATTTGTGGAAAAAAAATTTAAACAATTTTGAAAATTTTCAATATTTTTCGAGTTTTCTGGATTGCAAAATTATTGTGCAAAATATAATAAACCGATCGAAACGAAATTGACAGAATCCCTTTGTTATAACTTCAAGATATTCTACTTGTGATATGGAAGTTCTAACTACATTTTAAAGTGCCTAAAATAATAAATTTAAAACCAATTTTTTGGGCCGATTTTTCTTTGTTTATTACTAATTACTATTTTTGTTTGTTAATTACTATTTTGGAAAACCACCAATAAATTTTTGAGTTTCTAACTTATGCCATTTTATGTAAAATGCGATTCTGCAACTTTTTTCTCTTTCCAACTTTCTTCTAAATTCAATATTTAAAAAGTTATAAGCAAAACAATTCGGGAAAAAACGCGTTTTTTTATTTTTTTTTTTAATTGTTGCATTTTAAACAATGTTCCCGACCTCAGCGCTTTGGAGGATAAGTCAATACTTATTCTATTCATTATTCCCGAGGTATTCATGTAAAAACATTGCGGTTACCTCTTACATCCCCGTCAAAACAGATGGGTCCTGGACTATAGTCATTGCACTACTAAAGTTAGCGAGAGTAAATCACATTTTTGGGGCCAAATACATCAGCGGATTCTTGGTTGTCATCAAAGCAACTTCTCTGAGGCTGACTGAATAAAAGTTCAAAAATGTTAAAAAACTTATCTGGAAGTACTGAAAACCCAAAATTCCTTCATGTTTTTTACCTGATTTTTAAAATGTATGCGTCATATCAAAGTGAAATTGTTTAAGTTACGAGGAGATAAGTAAATAACATATTTAAATTACTAATTTTATTGCTTTATTATGTTGATTATATCATTATAGGTGGAGAAGTAGTAGTTAATTTAAGCAAATCAAGATATGGATAAAGGCTACTAGTATTGTGATTTATTACATGAAAACTCTAAAATGCGCGAGGTTAGTGAGTGAATTGATGAACAGATTCCTCTTTCTGCATTTAGGTATCATAAATGCGTAGTACATTTTTCTGCAAGTCGCACTAGACTTCCAGACTTAATGCTGTACCAGGCTTACTGCAAAGTAAATCATATAAACTGTAGCATTGAAACTATAGATTGGGAATAACTCTGAAGATAAATTTTGGTTTTAAAATATTCAATAACCGTTTCAACAGAATGAAGAGACAAGCAGTTTAATAATGGTAGTAGGCTTATGCATGCGTGCGGGGTATCTAACCCAACTAAAAAATTTTGAGTTACAACCCTTATTAAATAATACCTCATTTAAGGTCTTTTTAAGTTGTATACAAAAAATTTATTTGGAATAAAAGTTATCTTTGTTTGATTTATATCATGTTAAATTGAACTATTATTTTTAGAAAAAATTTCGTAACGTAACAACTATTTTATCAATGCAAGTTTTTTTGTGTTTTTCTCTTAATTTTAATGTTCAAGTAGGTAATCCTTCATTGTCATGTATAATTATTGTTGATAGTTTGAATTTGGTAATTGATAAATTCTGATGAAACTGGTGCAAGTGTTTCGTCGAAAATAATTTTCAAAAATATTTTATACAATTGCCTCATGGGCTTCAATAATTTATTTTGGCTAATGAAAATCGTTGTGGTTTATGGATGGCTAAGGTGTTTAATGCACGGTATCAAGATAAAAATATCAGTGACTTTTACGTGCGACTCTTGTGCAGAAATTTGGAGTAACTTTAGATTCATATCACATATCAGGAAATAGTAGCCCAATATTTTGGACTAAGTGGCCAAAATTGATACACAATTGAATGAGGCGTCTAGATCCCATGCATTTAAAAAAAAATATTGAAACAAAATGGTTCTCTTTATATTCTAATATATTTGTGGAAGAAATATTGAGTTGAGAAAACCATCGTTATTCAAAAAATTTTCTTTCCTGGGCAAGTCACAAATTTATAGGGGGAGGTTGTTTTCATGTTTCCTCGTGTATCATGTTTGGTTACAGAAAATATTTATTTTAAAAATAATTGCAAGAATAAAGAAGTATAACTATGTAAAACAATGTACTCAGATTATTTATCACAAATGCATTTTATAAAAACCCCCTTATGTATTTCAAGATTGCAAAGTGACGTAGTTAATTATTTAAGCGCATTGAATACGCGTATAATTATCATATAATTATTGCACGTGATATTTTAATGACGTTTAACATATTGTCGCGCCCAAAGGGTTGAGAGTGCGCTGGGAGTAACTCTAGGCAAGGTGGAGAGCAATAATAACGATAAGAGAAATCTGCATTCATTCTAGCATTAATAAAAAGTAAAATTACAAAGTAAAAAACAAATTGCGGGAATGTCAACAACGGACGTCTTTAGAGAAGATAATAACAGTACAACAACACAAATAAGATTGTTGCGAAAAATGGGGGTTCTTATTTGATTTCAAGGGAGGTGAGGACGACTCTCCTGGGGCCACTGATCAAATGATTATCGATACTGATTCGACGGGCAACATTTATACCGCGGTTTTATTTGAACTAGTGTTAATCAAAATTTAAATTTCGCGCCAAACTGGTAGAATTTTTTTCTGAATTTGTACCTTTGAAGTGCCTCCAACTTCAATTCTGTGTTTTAGAAAAAATATTTGAAAACAAAAAATTCCATGTAGCTCACTTGTTACTTTTGTCGTTTATAAACAGTCTGTAGTTTTGAGTTACTGCTCAATCAAAGTAATCAAGATACAGCTAAATTTAGGCAGTAGTAAAAGTATCATATCGGATTTGACGTATACAGGATAAATTTTAACTCCTTCGATAAACGGAGATTACCGTATGTAAATGTTTCTCAAAAATTCCTATATGGTGGATACTTTTTAGGTAAGCACTGTATATGTTATATGTGTAATTAGAAAAATTATAATCGTAACAGTAGTGATTGTAACGATGAAATCTACAAAATGTATAATAACCTTTAAAACCGTCTTTTTGAGCTCTTTATTTCATACCTAAAGGAGATATGGTAGAAACATAAATCCATGTAGGTAGTTCGAAAATAATTTTTTTTTTTTTGGCACGCTATTTTGCCTATTTCAAGCATGCTTTGGCGTGCGTAACTCGGGCTTTTTCGCACGCGCGTTTTTTAAAGTCGCCATGGAAACGTATCAACAACGGCCAAATCAACCAATAACAGAGCGTTTTTGGCCGTAGCGGGACGAACCGATTGGTGGCACGACGGGCGACGGGCCGTCACGAAGCGTCACGAGTGTCATTCAAATTAATCATATTGGGTATGCATTTGGTTTTGGTATAAAAAATGGTACTTAACAATAAAAAAAATCGCGTAAAGTATTCGTGGATAACTGCTCTTTCAAACACTTGCTCTATTTCGAGCACTCCGGCTACGCCGTCGTGCTCGAAAACTCGCGGGTGTTTGAAAGAGCTCAATATCCACTCATACTTTAATATACTATTGGTTATAGAATAGGTTTAAAAGATGTTTCGAGAAGCGAGCTTCCTTCAGTGTTAGTTATTTTTACCTGTTTATGCACTATTACTGGAAATATCCACCAACATCTACTGAAAGTCCATTGTTTAACCATAAGCCTTTAAATTTTTAGTTTATAGCGTTTCTTCTCTTTTTTTCTTTTAGAATTTTTTGACTGTAACTATCGACTATGTTTTCTATGTTGTGACTGATAGTGGCGGTTACAAATTTGTGAAGAAGTATTTGTAAATAATCATTGGAGTCTGATGTCTGTATAGCTTCGTCTGCATGGCATAGTCGTACCTAATGATCGTTGATTTAATACACAGGTACTGTTTCGGTGTTGTTGATACGTTTGCCCACTATTTGCAGGGGCGGATTAAGCCACTTTTGCGCCCTAGGCTAATCAAGATTTTGCGCCTTTTGCGAGAAATTGGTTGAAACCATAGAAGGTTAGGTGTTGGATTGACCCTACCAACCCCCCCCCCCTTCCATCTTTTTAGGATTGTCGAAGTATGAACATAAATGAACAACACAAAATAATTTTAAGCATATTCCATATCAAAATAAAAATAGTTATATTTATTACAAAGAGATAACAAATATATTCTTTTAATATTAGATTTAGATTGCTGAAGTATAAAAATAAATGAACAAAAAACAATAAATTTAACTTCTCTTATAAAACAAAATAAAAACAATAGTTATACTTCACCTATTACAAGGGGGTAACAAAAATATTGTATAGATAATATAATTATAGCTGAATTTTTCGGCATTGGAGGTTTGTATTTTTTTTTAATAATTTCTTCAAAATCAAATGCATTTGCTATTTCCGATTTTATCGATAAAACTGAGAGATCTGCTGTGTTTCCGTCGTTTAAAGAATTACGCAAGTAATCGTTTACTCTTTTTAATGTAGAAAATGACCTTTCAGCGGTGCAATTCGTAATAGGAAGACATAAATATATTCTTAAAATAATATCAATATTTGGAAAAGTGCAAGACAGATTTTTGCTTCTTATTGTTTCTAACCATAAATCGAGTTTTAATTCACCTTCCCTGTTTTTTACATCTACTGCGGTAATACAATATTTAAACTCTATACATTCATTTGGAAAATTACTGACCAAATCTTGACTGTAAATAGCAAGATGTTCGCATTTTGTCTGAATTACATTATCTTCAGTAATTTCTAATTTCTAAAGAAAACCGAAACATTTGTAAATTTCATTATATGCAGTTTTTCGTTTTTGTAGTTCTGATAGAATGCTGTCTAATACCCTGAAATACACATTTACTTCCATATCTCTTTCCATCAAAAACAATGTCATTAGAATTTTCTCCAGGCAGCAGTTTCCTTTTTTTCTTTCGTTTCGTATCTAAACTGTACTTCTAAACGCTGTTTCTGTAAAGATATGCTTGTTTTGTAAAACTGCAGTAAAACATCTTTCCAAAAAGAGAGCATAATTATAGTTTCCAGATCACACATTTTGTTAAATATGCCTTTTGCTTCCGTTTTTGTTTTAAGCGTTTGTGTTGAATCATCTATTATAAGTTGCAATGCATTTTTTAATTGTTCGTAACTATTATAAAGTGCAGTACATGCATCAGATCTAGCTGACCATCTTGTAACAGAAAGTGTCTTTGGCACAAGCCTCACAAGTTATTTAGGATCATCTGCTGCAGCATTGCTGTTTCGCAATAAAAATTCTTTCATTATTTGCCATCTGTGAGTTGATGCTGAGAAAAAAGTGTATATTTCTTCTACAAACATAAAAAATCTGGTAACTTTGGCATTCTGCTGCGCAGGTGCCAACTAAATTTAACGAATGTGCAGCACATGGAATGAATTTCGTACCGAAATTTTTGGTATGATTTTTTCCCTAATTCTGGCTTGTAAACCAGAATATTTACTCGACATATTAGAAGCATTATCATAGGCTTGCCCTCTGCAGTCCTGTATATTTAAGGACATATATATTATCTAAGACTTCCAAAATGGTATCCTCCAGATTGGCTGCTTTGTGTCCTACAATCCTAACAAAAGTTATAAATCTTTCTACGAGCTGACCGGTATGCGATATATCTGGTGTAGACTTTACAATTATTGAGAAATATTTTGTACTGATAATTTCTGATGAGAACCGTTCTCGTACAGCACCCATGAGCTTTATAAATTCGTCGCAAATTGTCGAAGATAAATATGAAATGTGTCCCCTTCCTGGGTTGCCATAAGATTCGATATGTGTCTTCAAAAATTGGTCAAACTTTGCAATAAGTTATAAAGAACCTAGATAATTACCATTATGAATATCTTCAAATATTTCCGATTTACCCCTGAAAGGTAATCCACGCGACGTTAAAAATTTTACAACTTCAACTACTCGTCGCAGTACATTCATCTAATAATTTCTTTCTGAAAGGTATTGTTTATGAAGCTGTCTCTATTTTACCCTGTGTCTTTGAACGAACCAGAAAATCCATTGCATTTTTGCAGTGTATAGAAGAGGTTTCATATTCTGAAATTATATATACATTTTTCCAGTCATTAAACCCTATTGCAAAAGAATTTGTCTCATTCCTCTTAAATAACTTACAGTATAAACAATAGACTTTTTCGGTAAGTTTTGAATAAATTAGCCACTGACGACGTATGTTTTCACCATTATGTAGTTGTTTAAAAAAATAAGCGTTTTGAAGCATATCTAGCTTGAACCCCATAACTTCTTTTAGATTTTTTAAAATTTATACTTTTTCAGTAGGCGCTGCTGACAGCAGCATTTTAGAAATATCATTTTAAATTTTTCTTTATTCTTTTATCTTGCGGCGACGGCGCCTATTTATTTTTGGCGCCCTAGGCTATAGCCTAGTTTGCCTATGCGGTAATCCGCCCCTGACTATTTGGTAAAAGAGAATTGAGCTTTCTTTGTAATCTGTACAAGTAAATTTGTGCCTTACTTTAGTACCTCTGAGTACCTCTGTGTTTCTATAATTCGTTTATCGTCGTTGGGCTCATTTTCTCTACTAAAATATCGACGAAAATTCAACACCTTTTAATGGAACAAAAGTTTGAAACCCCTCATGTACTTGGTGAATTTGTAATTTTCCACCAGCCTGTTCTAAATTGTACAATACATATGCCGAACAATTTCCCAAATTTAACGAATCGAAAGGTTTCAACTGTAATCGACGTAGAAAAAGTCCGATTCGAAAATATAATTATTCCGAGTAAAGATACCTAACAATACATATCGGGCGCTCCCTGTGTGTGTGTGAGTAACGTGTGTTTCGTTTTATTTTTTCCACATTTCCTGTAACAGCTAATGAGTTTCCATGCATCACACACATACTTATTGAAACGAAAATTCCCGCTAAATATTCATTAGTACGGATGTTCCCTTCTCTGCAGGAAATTAGAGCTTTTTTATGCGATACGAATGGAAATTATAGCGATCCCATTTGATCTTCCAGTCCATACGGAACGATCAACGGGATTTTTATTTTTCTCTAAAAGCAATAAAAAACCGAGCGCTGTGTATGAACGAACGTGCGACGGATGCAGGGATGAAACGAAGTGTAATCCATATTAAGATTTTTCCGGGAAGTTTAACGTCGAAGGGAAACAAATAAATATTCATATTCGGGCGAGAGAAGGGATTCGCGAAAATCCACGCGTGCAACGCGGAAAATAATTCCATTTCCATCCCCAAACCCGGCGCCTAATGAGATTTTCTCTTCTGCTAATTAGGAACGAACATGGAGAAAAAATTCATTGTTTTCCGCAGCCACTCAAGGTTCATTCGACACTTTCTTCGTTATAACGCGTAGTGCCGCCACTCGAGAGGATACTCGGGAGGGAAAAACAAAGTCTTCTCGAGAAGGAAACCTAGTTTCAGAGAAAGAAAATTTATACGTTTAAAGAAAAAACAAGAAAAGTAAGCGAATACTCCCTAATTACATTATAAGTTATTGAAATTCTTTCAAAATCAGCCACTCAACATTAGCAGTAAAATTAAAAATATGTGTATGTGGCAGATCCTAACATGGTAAATAGTTACAATTGTACAGTAAAACTAATATTGGTAGAGTACTTAAATGTAACAGTGGAAAAATAATATGGCATTTTCTGTGAGAAGGGTGAAACATAAAATCAGTGAGGTTGTAAAATTTAACGAGTTTAATAGTCCAGTCATCTTAGGTAGAATTAGGTGAATATCTCGGAAAATCGACATACCCAGTATATTAACACGTAAAAACTTCTATTTGGCATCCTAAAACTTTCCTTAAAATTTACATATAATTGGATGGCCGCAAGTTTTAAAGTCGGGGGTCAAAAGTCACAAATATCGATTTTTTCAATACTGTACAGAATTAAATTCTCTACAACTTTTGTCTTTAACATTTCTTCATACCTCTAATTGTTTTGAGATAGAGGGCGGAGAGCGCGCGGTCAGAGAATCATGTGAGATCAACTAGGTAGTCCCGATCAAAAACTCGTAATATTAAGGTTATAAATTAGTGCTAAATATCTATTTAGCATTTGTTATTAACTTTTACATTGAATTAATTTTTTTTGGTTATTTATCTATTTTTAATGAAGTGTAAATTTATTTAATAACACTTACCTGGCCATGTAAAAAATTGTTGAGGAAAATGCTTAAATTATATTTTAATTCTAATCTAATTTATACCAATGTAATGACTCTAAATAAATCAAGAAGAAAAAAAAATTTAATTAATGTTTTTATTTAAAGTGTCATTTGATAGATTTAATATTTAAGAGTTTACGGATTTTAAACAAGATTTACTTAATTATTTTTTACTTCAAATGCAATTAGTGTAAATGAGAATATAATTAAAATGTAATTAAAGTATGTCCCTTAATAATTTTTCAATTACAGAAGGCGATTATGAGTGTTATGAATTGATAAATTTTAGAATTATTAGAAAGAAAGATTGAATTTATGGTAAAATTTAATAATAAATTATAAGTATATATTTAGCAGTAATTTGTAACCTTAATATTACGAGTTTTTGATCGGGACTACCATAACCTCACATGATTCTCTGATCGCGCGCTCTCCGCCCTCTATCTCGAAAACAGTTAGAGGTATGAAGAAATGTTAAAGACAAAAGTTATAGAGAGTTTAATTCTCTACAATATTGATAATACATACAAATAGCCTAAAACCCATAAAAAACGAGATATTTGCAAAAAATATAGAAAATATCGATATTTGTGACTTTTGACCCCCCGACTTTAAAACTTGCGGCCATTCAATTATATGTGAATTTTGAGGAAAGTTTTAGTATGCTAAAATAGAAGTATTTACGTGTTAATATACTGGGTATGTCGATTTTCCTAGGTGAATACCCTATAATGACTAGACTATAAAGAAATCACATACATATAAGGCAACTCAGTAAAGACATGTTTTTAAAGAAGTACCTTTATTAGTAAGATTTCTAAATGACATACACATAAAAACAAATTGCTTCATTACGCCATTTTACATCCCTAGTTTATGGATTTTATAAAAATTGTAAGACACTTTTGATTTCATAATATTGCATAGGATACTACAAAGTCATGAAACCTATAGTGGGATATTGTATAATCTAAATATTGATGGTTTAATCATACATTTACTTTAATTTTTTGTATTTCCCGAAAAGTGTTTTCTTAAAATTTGACATCGTTAATTTCTTTATTGTATATCTTCTTATTTCATTTATGCATATTCTTTTTCTTCGGATACTTAAGAACATGGCCAACTTTGAGAACCTGGACAACCTTCTGTCATTCTTTTTAATAGTATTTTCTAAGGGTTTTTCAAAAGTCTTAAAAGAATTTTCGAATCCACTTCTTACCGTTTTGTTTTTTATTATTTTATCAATTTATGTTTATATCTTTACTTTTAACTTTTCTATTTATTACTTTATGTTATTGTACTATTCCTTTTATTAAGTTTTATATAATAATCACGATATTTAGGTACAGCAATTTAAAATGATGTCCAATCATAGCAATCGAGTAGACTACCAATTTATGTAATGAATATTAGACAGACAAAAATAGTTACTAGAGAATTGTACTGCAAATACCTGGCTCGATATTGAAGGATTAAACATTTCTTTTAAACTAAAATGAAAACTGTAACAAATATAAGAATTGCGAAAAGGTAAATTACAAACACTTTTGATGTGAAATATCTAATGGCGTGTTGAGTTCGTTGAATTTGAACTTTACAGGAGAACGTGAGAGAGCATATCCGTGGCACGTCGTCTGGCACTATAATCTAAATATCTAATGTAAGTATAATCATGTTACCGACAAGTACAGAAATCTTCGTACTGACACACCAACAATTTAAAAAAAAAAAAGTCACATTACAAATTAACACTTTTTCTACGTTTAAATACTCCAGTGTGAAGCAATCGTATCAATGGAACACGCATATGAAACTGCGAAACCTAATTAGCTCGCAGCTGCGACTAACTTCACGTCGAGTCTGATGAAGTTAGTTGTTAGTTAGTTAGTGAAGTTAGTTAGTTGTAACGATATAAATTTCGTGAAGAAATGATCAGCCCGACATTTTCGTCAGAAATACATACAAAAGAATAGTTTTTTTGGTTAGTTTTGTTTTAATTTTTCCTGTGCCGAAATTGTTACCGAAATAGTTATGTTTAATTGTAAATTAATATGGAAGCGTATAGTTGACCATCGTGGACAATCAGAAACGACGTAATCTGCTTTATCTAAAATAAATTACAAGTAAGAACATACATATTTTTCCATACGATTTTTCCCTTGCGAAAAGTAAAACTAGTAAATGACCCGTTAGAAATTAGGGTAGGAAATAATCCAATCTTCTGCATTTAAAGTTATATCAATTAGAAATATATAGTATTAAAATCCTGATCCATTGTGTTTTACTGGAAATTACATTCCATTATTTTTGCCATATGTTAAAAATCTCCTTTATAATAACTTCCACATCGATATCTTTATATGTTTTATATTTTTGCAATGCTTCTGCTTCTGCAGATACTCTTCTGTTCTTACAAGATGCATGGATTAAAGATTTTCTTTGTATCATAGCTGTATAATTTTTATATTGAATAAAATAACTACTAGGGCATTTACCCAAACAGGAGCCGAATTCAATATAATCGAATTTATACTATTATAAATTTTACGATTCTCAGTTACGGGACCTCCTCTATTCGGCATCAATCTGGTTACCGTCCTTAATTTCCCCTCTGCTTTCTTCGTTGTTAATTTTAGACAAGACCCAAATGCTAAATAATTCTCAAGTATACACCTCGATATGTAATAGTTTTACTGGTGGAATTTCGAGCTTAATAAAATCTCTTCTTTTACTTTTCTAACGACTAGGAGTTTGTCAAGCAGTGATTTTTTTAACATTTAATACGCTAAAATATTTTATGGAAAAATGGTTTTTTGTTTTCAACCGTTCATTTCACCTACTACGTTTTCATGAAATCTCCTTAAAATCATTATCGTTATCATTTCGACCATAAGTATTGTTGGTAGTTAAACTATTTTAATAGAATTGAAAAATTGATCAAAGCTGAAATTATTGAAACACACAGTAAAAAAACATTAATAACAAACAATAAATATGTATTAATATTGTTATTAAATCTTAAATAGCTTAAAAAAGAGTTATCAATAATATAGGATTGATCATTTTTTATAATTTTCTAAAATAATTTTAATATAGGTGGTATCTACATCATTCCCAAATATACATATATTAATATTTATTATTATTATATTAATATTAATAATAATAACATAATAATTATTATATTAATATAATACTATAATTAATAATACAATATTATGTAATACAATACAATATTATACAATATATTGACTATATTGATAAATAGTGTAATCACTACGGCATACGGCATAGAATAGAAAAATTAAACAGAATTTCTCTGTTTCTATTATAAGCAGAAGGAAATAAAAAATCTATTTAATGTATATGATATACATATTGTCCTGTATTGTTGATTGAATTAAATTTTTTCATTCACTATTCATTTACATCAGTTACTACACGCGTTAAGTGTTCTGGTACACAATAAATTCCACGCTATAAAGATTAATGGATAATATTTTTTGGTTGAAAATTTTAATCCTATTGTATTAAAAATTACCAAACGTCTAAAAGGACAAAATTTATTTGTCCTAGGTAAGTTGAGTATGGATATTTTCAAGACGTCTGGTAGGGATTTCTTTAATGCAATGCCATTTGCCACCTACAAATTTCATAAAGTTTTGTTAATTTAATTTAAATAATTAGATGTTAAAATTAAATATTATTAAATTTAAGCTTCCTTATATATGTTTGGACCCGGTACCGTTCCGAGCAACGGGACGTTCCTAAATTTACTCTTGATTATTACTACTAATACTAAATACTCTCCTTTTTCTGCACTTAAAGAATTAGGTTTGCAACCTGTTCCGTCCTCATGTTTACCAACTTCTTCTGGGTCTACCACCGTCTCTTCTTCCTCTTGGTCTATAGTGTACTACTTGTGTAACTAACCTATCATCGTTCATTCTTTCAATATATAGTCTCCATTTTAATGAGTTATTTTGTATACCCGTTGTTTCCGTAGTGGTCAATTTTCACTTCCAATATTGGTGCCGCCATCACTTTATAGAACTTCATTTTTGTTTCTTTACTTATCTTGTTTTGCAGTGTTCTTTGTACGGTTCCACACATCATCTAATATTCATATAGTTTATTATATCTTTTTCATATTCGTAGCTTATGTTGCACCCTAGAAAATTAAAATGTGATACCTGCTCTATGGGCACTCGTTTAATATTTTTTTTGGAGCGTATCGGTTGTTTTCCTGTAAAAGACGTAACTTTCGTCTTTTTTTCTCATACTTTTAGATTATAATTCTTACATATTTTACTTAACCAGTAAATTGCATTTTGTAGATCATCTTCTGTTTTTTGCAAAAGTATTTGATCATCCGCAAAGCGAATTGAGTTTATGCATTTATTATCTAGTAGCTCTCAGCCGTATCCCAGGGTTGGTTTCTTGTTTCCGTTGTCGTATGGCATCGTCGATATATATGTTAAACAGGATTGGTGACAAACTTCGCCCTTACATAACGCCTCTGTTGATTGTTATTAGGTCTGTTCTGTCTGTTCTAGTGTTTATCACTGGAAATGACACTGCTTATCACTTCTATTAGGTGTCTTGGATAACCTCGTCTATCCATAATTTTCCAAAGAGTGGTTCTATTTACCCGATCGAAGACTTTTTGATAGTCAATAGAGGCAGTATGGATTTCTAGGTTATATTCCCTACGTTTCTCTATTAATTGTCGTACTGTGGTGATACTGTCGTTGCAGGATCTTAATTTACGAAAGTCATTCTGTTCTAGTTGTAGTGCATCAGTTATTGTTTTTAGCCCATTATTTGTAATTCGATCTTATAATTTATATGTATCCTTTAATAGAGTTTTACCCCTGTAAATTCCGGCGCCCGTAAATTCCACAGGAGTTGCGATCTCCTTTTTATACAGTGATATTAGTTTTGCCATTTTCCATTCGTCTGGTATTTTTCTGTGTTTCAAACATTCGTTCTGTAGATGTAATATTCTTAATACTAATAGTAGCCCACCGTATTTTATTAGTTCTATGTTTATGGTGTCAGGTCCAGCTGCTTTCCGATTTTTCATCTGTTTTAAGGCTTCTTGTAATTCATCCAGAGAGTTTTTGTTTCCCGTGTATGTTGCTTCTAAGTACCTCGGCTTTTGATACTGAAGTTCCGTTTTAATGTTCATTTTCACGTCCTTCATGTTCTTATCCTGTCCACAGTTCTCGATAATGTTCTATCTATGCATCTTTGTCTATTATGTGAATACCTGCGGTGTCTTTTTCTTGCTTCTTAAGTTGCCGCATGATTTTGTAGGCTACTTCTTGTCGTCTACTCCATGTATATTGTTTTCAATGTTGGATATAAATTTGTCGCATGACTCCTTGTGTGCCTTTCTGACTATATCTTTTGCTTTATTACGTTTTTCTATGTAAGTTAGTCTATGTAGTTTGCGGTTGTTGTAATGCATTCTTGCATGTTCTTCCACTCTTGACTAATGTTCTCTTGTGTTGTGTATGTGCTGCAATGGTTTTTCAGTCGATGTTGGTATAGATGTTTTATACTGTTTTGTTATAGGAGATATACTGATACTATTATGACAGGTTTATGGGTTACTATTAGTATTATAGTACTATAGACTGTACTCTCACAGTTGTGGCATAACGGAATAAAAGCCACTTATTGTCATTATTATTGTATAATGTGGAAACTGTGGAAGCCATTTTTCCAATGGCTTGCCTTATATCTATTCAATACACTTTTCACGTAATTTCTCAAAATTGTTCACCTTCCGCGACACATCTTATCGAAGCCGCTACCCCCCGCGTCCTCCTGCAGGACGCGTCCGGAAACATTTTACCGAATTCCCCGAAATTTTTCTCGATTATTGCCCGTACCAATTCGGGCGCAACTACTAAACGGGGGCGATTGAGCTCTTTTCCCCAACGGAAGAACGGTAGCGATCGGGAACGAGCGGGGGAGAATGGAAATATCATTACAGCGTATATACAGAGTCGCCTGCCTCCTCCCCCCGCTCACCCCCTTCTCTTGTACTCCGGAGCCACGTACAAAAAAAAACTGACCGACCGAAAGGCAGAAAAATAGAGGGAATTTGACTGTGGGAAATAATAAAAATTGGAAATGGACTTTGAATTATGTAGCAGGAGATTGGGGTAGGAGCGTTTCCACCACGGAAAAAAAATTCCGCGAGATATATCCGCACAAGGGAGGGGGAGAAGGATGAGCGTGGAGGGGAGAACCGAGGAAAGCATAGCGCGGATATTACAAACACATCAGACGTATCGTTTGTAATATCTCTTATAGCCGACAATTTTAATTATGATTATTTTCCATGTTAATCATAGCAGGTAATAAAACAAAGCGCATTACTAATGTGTATTTTTTATTTCCGTTATGAAGTTATTACTCGCTTGGTTTATCCTGTGATGCTAATTTTTATTTAAATTCTTACTAATTATCGACCGGTGGTGATAGGCAAAATGTTTTCCATTTAAATTAAGTTTAACAAATTACATCTTAATAGTTCCTTAAGAAGCCGCAGATATTAAATCGCATTTTATAGCCATTAGCGAAGAAACTCACCTACGCTGGTATTAAATTGTTTGGAAATATTTTGCATTTTAGCGTAATCTGAAAAATCTGCCAGACGTGCAAATACTATGGGGTCGAAAATAAGACAGTTGAGGTAGGTCAACGAAGAAAACTTATGTCGATAATATTTACAACCATTCTTGTCAAGTGAGACTTTAATTTCCTGGAGTTACCGCCTTCTTTATCATTTGTAAAACACTGGATGGGATATGCCTGATTAAAAGAAAAGTCTGAATGTGTGTTTGTTAAAAAACCAAATAAATCTGTTTTTCTTTTTTCGAAATATTCGAATTTATAATTGGGTGACCTTTATGGATTCAGGAGGTGTGTGTTAATTAACACTTTCGCTTTATGAACGGTTCTTACGACACTACTAGCAATGAGAGCTCAAAAACATATTGGGTTAATGGTACTAGAGGTCTGTTACTTAGAGAAGATACACCGTCATCAACTTCAAGCAGGTATTCGTCATACCATACAGCTATCTCTCTTTACCAGCATCAGTGGGGTATGTTTGAATGAAAGGTTAGGGATCTAATAAATTCAAATAAACATACTTGTTGCTATACCATACATTTAACAGTTCTGTATGTTCTTCTTTAAATCAAGGTTTAAGCACTACCCAATCCAAAATCGTCAACAATAATAACAACAGCAAATAAAATGAAAAATAACACTCCAAAATAATTACGCTACAACGCTACGCTACTTCCACAAACCGAATTATTAAACGAGCATGAAGGTCAAGTGGTGACGTTATGGTTGCTAGAAAACCCCGGTAAACAAATGAAAATTCGTCCTGCGCACGTATGACGGTGTTTCTTTTCTAAGTAATCGACCTCTACAAACGTGGAATTCATTCATTAATTTAAAAATTATACTTAAACCTAAACCTGACTAAGTGCAGAATCAGGACTCTTCTGAATTAAAATCACTGTTTAGCCATCAAAATTTTGAAATGAATTCCTAAAGACTCCATTAGAGCGAGGGGTATTTTCTCCGTATATCGTATTACTGTCGTCGCCTAATTGTTTCCATTGTTCTATAATTTCATATAGGATGTTTCATATATTGAAAGATGTGTTTGGTTTTCCAGTATAATAGACACAAATTACTTAAAGGACTGAAAAACCAAAAGGGACGACGTATTTACAATCCCTTTTTATTTTGCTGAAGAGAAGCAACAACAAACACAACTGTGTTCGATTAATTGTTAATTCCGCTTTTGATGGCAGCTGGGTAGACCAGCATAGTTTGATGCTTGTCCCAATCCCAGATAATGAAGGGTATCAAGGTGAGGCTAGCAACCTTTCACACTCAACACTTTCATGCTCAAGAAATCGGTAATAAAACATTGGAAACAGGACACAAACTAGGATTGACAAGCAAAAAACCAAATGAGAATTGCATGCTGGAATATATAACCTTTCTCTTACAAAAAAACACGAAATAATCTCCGGAATGAACGAATATCACACTGAACTATTTGCACTTTTAATTTAATTTAATTTGAACACTTACATTTTAGTATAATCCGAAGTCGGCAAAAATCAAAGTGCAATATTAGGAGAGGGAATAATAACACAAGAGAAGAATTGAATTAATTATGGCATTAATGACAGAATCTTGAAAGTACCTACCTTGTCTGAATATCCATTACATTTCATCCTAGTATGTGCGCCAGATATAAGCAAACCGAATAATGTCAGAGGGGGGAAATAAACCAAATACACTAATTTTTAATCCGGCTACATAAGCATACTCTAATGGCTTGAGGTGATGTAGGGCTTTTAAAACTATGAAGATAATACAAGACAGTAGAAATAAAAAAATCCGTTTTAATTATGAGATTTTGTTTTAGTTTTCTGTTTTTAACGACCGATATTGGTATACTATGTCCAATCACAATTGGAACACAAAAAAAAACACTTAATGGCTTTTTAAGTAGTGAAGAGCGATGCCGCCTTGTCCTCCATGGGCGTATCATTACGGATAATAATTCTAACAATGAATTCACTTCCAAATCGCACAAACAAATGGCACACACATTCACACACCACTGCTTTCTCGAGTATAAGTGCGAAAGAAGACATCACAAGGAAAGCACAGGTGGCCGCTGTATTATGGTCCAGTGGACCATCCAGTATCTGTAGAGTCTCGCGTACTTCCTCGTACACGATTTCTCTGATCGACTGTACACCTGCACCTTAGAAGAAGAAGAAAATACAAACGAAGTGCCGCTGTCGTAAAAAAAAAATTTGCGGTCCAATGGATCCTCTAGTTCTTTATCTGTACATATCCATACATTCACATATATGATTCCACTTGGGCAACTGAACACCTGCATTTTAAAAATACCAGTGCGTTTCTGAATAAGCAAAAAGATAAGTCGCATGGTTTTGTATAGAGACAACGGGCTCTTTTCGAATGTCCTCGGTAAATTCAGATTTTATTAAGTGTTCCAATTGCTACTGGTTAAAGTATACCTTACAGCTATTATAATAATACTTACATATTTGATATAAACAATAAAATATTTGACAATAAACAAATCAATACAACTATCACATATTTTTTCTATTTTAGCTTTAAAAGTAGTAACACCATTTAATATTAATCTCGACTTAACATTAAGAACACTTGAATCATAATTACGATACATCAATAATTTTTTTAAAACCATTGTTTAAAATTTCAAAAACAATTTTATTCGTGCATTGTTAATAAAAATTCTTGAAGATGGTGTAGAGTCTTTTTAAACAATTTGTGAATTTTCCAGGGAATGATCGTTATTTTTATTGCATGAATTGCTTCTGCGAGACTCGAGTGTTAATTTACTGCACACCCAATTCAGAATAGGAACTAATTTTCTCTCAGTCAAGTCACATAGCATGTCAACGTTATTATCGAATTGATTATTCGACAATTTTACTGGAACTTCGATCCTAATAAATTTGTTCTGTTCCCTGACAAGAACAAGAGTTGTTCTTGCTTTTATAGAAGGAATTGGAAGCGCCAACCTCACTATTTGTGTCTGTAGAAGGCTGCAACAATTGGTTGGTCATAATCGAACCTAAAGTATGACCAAAGACAATACGGTGTTTGTCTTTGGTACGGCGTAAAATTTACCCAATTAAGCATCAGGTTGTTTGTACTTCTTGATCTGATTATTAAAAATGAAGTATTCATACAATCTTGAGTAATCTCCATGTAATCAAGAATGGACACTCATAATTATTTGACAAATCCACAGGTAATAGTTTTATTGCTTTATAATACATAGCAACCAGTTAATACATATTGGACTAAGGGTCCTTTTATTTAGCACTTTTAGATTACCAAAATATTATTACAGTGTTTCTGATTTAACTGAATGAATATTAGAATTACAAGACATAGGAGGCTTTTATTTCTTGTCTTGATCAGAACAGACGACGTATGTTTTACAGAAGTAGACACATTCCTTTGGAATGGTAGATAACTCTTTGAATTTTGTGAATGAGTTTTAACTCTATCGTCTGATGTGTGGTCAGATAGACCATCTTGACTACGCCTCTGCTATGAATAAAAATTCTAGACACTTTCTGTTGAATTATCAGTTGATTTTATCTATCAAAAAAATGCTTGTTCATCTATCTAACTTATTAACTTTTACAACTAATAGGTGCCTGTGTTGTTTCCAATTAACTGTGCCCGTACTGTGTACTTTAAAATTAGCCTCAATAAGGATAACTAATTTTGCTAAAATGTGACTGATAGTGCACTTGTGCGATTTCAAGGTACAATTCTCATCTCTGCAGATATGTTAAAAAGGCGGAGTTAAATTTTTACCCACAGACATTCATATATAATAATCATAATACAAGTTAATATTTGACAGAAACGATTTTGGTGCAATGCCCTTTGTTCAGTCCAATTAAAACAATAAACTTATAAGTCAATAATATAGTTGCCAGTGGTAACTACTGTTTATAATTTCGGTTTAGTAAACCATCTGTTAACTATTGAACGCATCTCAAGATAAATTCAGTTCAACTTTAACCAGCGGTTTAACTGAACGTTAACCCATGACGATTACACAGGGTGGAAGAAATTAAAGAAAAATATTAACAGACGTCAAAGAAGCATTCGAAATATGCATCATTCAAGCAACCACATACCTGAAAATAAACTCTGGTCTACAGTTAAACCAAAATATCAAAGGGACAAAATCGCTAAAAAGAGTTCCCGGACAAATATCGTTATGTATTTTACTTCATCTTGTGTCAAATCTCGTTAGAAGAATAATAAAAATCTAAATTATTTTGACAAATCTTTTAAATCTAGTTGTGCTTGCGGAGTATCATTAGCAACGGCGGTTTGGCAATTATTTAATTTGTTGATTTTGCGCCGTGTCTTTGTCAAAATGAATTCTGATGCAAATTCTTGGGAAATTTTACGGAAATCTGCAGAAGCATGTGCAAAATTAATACCTAAGAAGTCTAGTGAAAGGTATCAAACCCAGTTTAGCAATTTATCCGAAAGAAATAATTGTCATTGTGATGGTTAATTACAATTGTTTCAATAACAGCACTTTACAGGACAAGTCCGTTTTTTGCGTTTTCCCGGGCTGAAACCGCGCCGTAAGGTCGTCAAATTTGACACAGCACAGGATGAAATGAAGGTAAGGTAGTTACAAGCGAGATTTATACGGAAGTAGTGAATGCGCAAGGACCGACAAGTGACGGTCGCCTTGATTGTTTGGATCGCGGTAGAAACGATTGATAGTTAGCGCCACCACGGAGCAGGCAACCGACAATATAAAAACTATTTTAACACCAGTTGCTACTAAACAGTTAGCACTGCTCAATAATTGGCCGTGACGGTTTTTCGGCGATCACACCTCTCACCGATTCAGCGCTTCAAGCGACGCCCGCCATTAGAAAGCTATGCTTCCAAAAATGAAATATGATTTTATCTTTTTTCATTCGTTTTCCTTTTAATTATAAAAGTATTCTTTTATAAGGCAATGTAACAGTAATAATAATCTTGTGTCTTTTTCATTTTTCATTACCTTCTCATATGAGGCACTCATTTATGAGAAGTATTGCAATCTGCTCGATTTTTAGAACTTGAGCTATTAGCATTTCTAGTCATGTTATGATTTTCTTCATCTCCTTTTCCTAATATGGATTACCATATAAGTAGGCTACTGCCGGTTCATTGCCAACATGTTTTCCTAGGAAGATGTGCTCCAGTATTCTCGCCATCATTTTGGTGGCCCACCCCCCGAGATCTTTTTCCTACTGGCTTATTCATTTTTACATTTTTAACGAGTCTGCTGTCTTTCATTCTCTTTATATGTTTGTTCCAAAACCTTCGTGTTTGTCTTACCCACCTCCCTATGTCCTGTATTTCGCATTGTTGTCTGATATCTTCGTTTCGTTATCTGTCATATGTTTTGCCTTGCATGCTCCTTAATGTGTTCATTTAGATTCTGATTTTGCTTTCGATGTCTAGGTTGTTCTTCCAGACGATTTCTTTCAGACATCCCAAGATTCTGTTCGATAGTTTTGAAATCAATTTCCAGCTTACATCTTACCGGTTAGTTGGATTTACCTAAGCATTTGGTCTTCTCGATGTTGATAAGCATGTTTAGTTCTTCTGCTGTAGTGTTAAGAGAGCATAGTAACATTTAGAGATTTTCTTCATAGTCCGCAATAAGGGGAACATCGTCAGCATAACAGACCGCATGTACGTATGTGTTTCCCATTTTGCATCCATGTTCTAGGAAGATTTTATATTATTTTATCCATTATCAAATTAGATATGAAGGGGCTGAGTGAATCGCCCTGTCTAATATCTGTGTTTATATTTATGTTTTTTGTTGTCATATGTCCTACTCTGATTTTTGTTCTACACTGGGTGTTGATATTATATATTAAATTAATTTGGTCTTTGGTTTAGACCTTTTGTTCTCATTATTTCTTATTTATTAAATTCTCCGAGTCTAAAAAAACATGGTTTTGAAAAATGTGTGTGTGTTTATATGTCTGTATGTATGTATGTATGTATGTATGTATATATGTATGTATGTATGTATGTATGTAAGTATGTATGTATGTATGTTTGTATGTATGTATGTATGTATGTATGTATGACTGTAGATATATATGCAAGTATGTATGTATGTGCATGTATGTGTGCTTATGGTAGGTTTTTCTCGGATATTAAAATCGAAAAATAATTCAAACTTTGAATGTAGCGGTTGTCCTAGACAGGCGCCTCCAAATGAGTTTTTCATTAAAATGGGTAGGGTTAAGAGGGTAGTGTACTCTAGTCACTTTTTGATTTTTCGAAATTTTGTCAAAATTTACTACATATTTTTCTACACCTTAAACATTTATTCTACTATTAAACTTGTATAATAAAGTTTAATAATATTTCTTAGTAAACCATCTCTAAAGCACGCTATTCCCTTGTCATTTTTCGGTTTTTGGAAATTTTCTCATAAGTCTTTCTAAACTACGATTGTTAATTCTACTATCGAATATGTACAATAAGCTTTTATAACACTTTTTGACTAAATCGTTTGTTGACTCTAACGTCAACATTATTTTCGGAAATTTTTAGGGTTAAGAAACTGTAATTTATTGCGAACTAATTCAGGGAGCATCTTACATCATTTAATTAAACCACGCTATGTTTTACGAAACGAAGCATAACCCTAATCCAAGGTAATGAGATCAAAAGTGTGCTACTAAGGTACGGAATGTGAATGTCAGCATAATACTCCTTCGCAACTTGATCGCAAATCCGCATCGGTAAGGTCAGTGAAGCAATTCTCGGACATTGGAAGATAACATTCAACAAAAATTAACAACGTTATCAAATAAATGAAACCAAAGGGTAACGTAACTCAAAATGACCGTGTATAAAAGCTCGTGAATTTTTGGCAATAAATTAGTATACCTAGTATGCTCAAAACGACAGTGTGTTGTGGTCATGATTCTTCAACCTAACCTACAAGCTCTCACGTTACGCCCTGAGAGTTCTACGAGATCTGCAAGCTACGACAACTTCTAACTTCAAGAACTTCAACTCAGGACCTGCAAGAGACGCCTTCAAGTCCACTCCGGAGATTTACGACAAGCCGTGATCTCCAACTACTATAACAGTCTTCAGCCTTACAACCTGGAGACAAAATTTATCTCCGCAGCCACCCACGAGCTACGACAGAGATTACATACAGTCCACTCTCAACAGAGACCACTTCACTCTTCGTTCATGGTCCTTCGAGCCCATCGAATCCAGCGACCCAAGAGGAGTCTTGAGTAAGTCAAAAGCAACTTCACCAGGACACTGAAACTACAAATACTCTTCTTCTTCTTGGTCCGCCGTCTCCCTACGGAGGTTGGCGATCCAACTGGCTATAATGGTGCGTGAAACCGCACCCCTGAATATTTCTATGGTGGTCAAGAGTTCTGCCTTCTTCCCACAGATCTTTTGCCCTCGATTTTTGCATCAATGACAAGTCGGGGGATGAAGTAACGCTCTCCTCTCATGACGTGGCCTATGTACTTGAGCTTTCTTTCTTTGATAACTGACATAAGCTCTTTATTTTTTCCAATTCGTCTGAGTACATCTTCATTGGTTATTCTGTCTACCCAGGATATACGTAAAATACGACGGTACACGTACATCTCAAATGCATTGATGCGGCTTTCCATTGTGCTGTTGAAGGTCCAGCTCTCGCAGCCATAGAGAAGGACTGGAATGATGTAACACCGCAGTAGGCGTATGCGAAGCTGCAGATTCAGGTCTCGACTGGTAAAAAGATTCTTCATAGAAGTAAATGCTCGCCTGGCCTGTTCGATTCTTGACAGGATTTCTTTCTTGGGGTCGCTGGCCTCGTTGACAATGGCGCCGAGATATTTCACTTGTTCCACTCTCTCGTTATTAATTCGAAGTATTGCTTGAATTGGTGTCTTGGAGAACACGACCACTTTTGTCTTAGTAACGTTCATGTGAAAACCGTACTGTTTGCTATACTCGACTATGAGGTCAATCATGTGCTGTAGGTTTGGGAGACTGTCTGCGAGGACCACTGTGTCGTCGGCGAAGCGTGTGTTGTTAATAAGGGTACCGTTGATCTTAATTCCCACATGCATCTCCTCGAGTGCCTCTAGGAACACCGCTTCGGAGTATATATTAAAGAGGAGGGGGGACAGGGCACATCCCTGTCTGACGCCTCTCCGAATTTCTATTTCGTCAGATGTTGACCACTCTACTCTCACTTCTGCCGTTTGGTTCCAATATGACTGAGTGATGTTGCGCCAATCTCCCACATCTAGACCGGTGGTCTTGAGGATGTCGGCAAGCTTCTGGTGTGAGACACAGTCGAAGGCTTTACGGTAATCAATGAAGCAGGCATAGACGTCAACATTCATGTGCTTGCATCGCTGTGTGAGGACGTTCAGAGAAAAAAGAGCCTCACGCGTACCAACTCCGTTCTTAAATCAGAACTGCGTATCACCAAGCTGCCTCTCACATTTGGAGTATATTCGGGTGTGAATAATGCGAAGAAACACTTGGAGAACATGTGACATTAGGCTGATCATGCGGTAGTCGTCACATTTGGAGGCTTTTGCTGTTTTGGCTAGAGTAATAAAAGTCGACTTCAACCAATCTACTGATACAAATACTACAAATAAAATGACAAATACTACAAGTTCGAAAAGTCGGACCATTTCACACTTTCGTTCATAGTCGAAGGGTTCCTTCGAGCCCTTCGAGTCCAGCGACCCAAGGACACAACAAGTCATTGCAGCCGGAGAAAAAACCGCCAGTGACTACAACTTCAAGAACTTCGACGCCACCACAAGCGGGAAGTCGAGAAACCAAGAAAGCTCCTGAGTAAGTCACAGACACTTCAGTAGAGCAACGAATCTACAATTCTACAAGTTCTATACGACGAACAAAGCAAGTCACTCAAGTCGACGCCACCACAAGCGGGAAGTCGAGAAACCAAGAAAGCTCCTGAGTAAGTCACAGACACTTCAGTAGAGCAACGAATCTACAATTCTACAAGTTCGATACGACGAACAAAGCAAGTCACTGCAGCCGGGAGGAAGAACCGCCGGTGACTACAACTACACAACTTCTAGAACTTCGACGCCAACACAAAGCGGGAAGTCGAGAAAACCAAGAAGACGCCAGTGTTAGAACTTCAAAACTTCAAGAACTTCTACGCCACTACAAAGCGAGAAGCCAAGTGTCCTGAGTAAGTCACAGCCAATCTTCCAGGGCACTAAGTCGACAAGCCTACAACTTCAAGCAACAAAATGGAGCAAGCACTGTCCCATTTTAAATACAGCCAGAGGGAATTCCAAGGGGAGACTGATGCACTCCAAAGACGAAACCAGGAACTCCAGGAGCAGTACAAGGCGCTCCAGAGATGAAACCAGGAACTCCAGAAAGAGAACTTGGCGCTCGAGAAACACAACCAAGAACTCTAGGAGCAACACAAGGCGATCCAGAGGCGAAACGAGGTGATGTTAGCGTACTACTGTGATCAGCTCGAGCTGTTGGAGGCGCAAGTCGAGGAGCGGAGGGGCTCCTTCGATAAGCAATTAGAAATTAAAAATTTCGAGATACACAAGTTGCAAGAAAACTTGATCCTGAAGAATAAAGTCATCACAAGACTTCAAGTGGAGCTAATCACCAAGAACAGTAAGCAAATAGAGGAATTTGGAAAAATCACAGCCATATTAAACGACACGACTCAGCTGTACCGTCGACTAAATGACGAATACAATACTGAGGAAAAGGGATGGAAATCCAAACTCGTCAAAAAGGCATCTGAGACACTCAACCTATTGAAGTGACTAAATGAGTTCAAGGAAGAACTGGGTAGAATTTAGGCCTCTACCCTTTCCCCGGCAGCACCGCACTACGGCGGTTTATTGACGGCCGCAGTGGAATCAGCAAAACACCACCGAGAGCAAGCAATCGAAAATAAAACGTCGAAGATTGACGAAACGACGACTTCTCTACCTCAAATCGAAGATTGCTTAAACTTAAAACCTTTAAGCGAACATAAAGAGAAGATCGATCAAGACGAACTTCTCACCAAAAATCAATTATCACCCTTGCAAGAATTGTACTTGCCAGCCAGCTCGGGAGTTACTGCAAGTTCAGCACTACCGAAACCAAGAAGAAGGGATTGGGAGTCACCGATGACAGAGTACTTCATCTCATTAATTCGACAGTCAAAGTCGAAGGAGTACTACAATCAACTGCGAAAATGGAATCAAGATATATCAAAGCCTGTTGATCCTGAGCACACGACAGATACAACGGGACAACACCAACAGAACGCAGAAGAAAATTCAAGCTACGATCCTACCAAACGACGAAAGGGTTCCAGCAGGATCAGAGAGACAATGCCTGCGCCCCGTCACGTTCAGCGAGGAAGGAACACGGCAGCATGCAACCGTCCAGATCCAGAAAAAGACTTCATCAGCTACCCATGCAAGCATCGTGGGATACGGCCACACAGTATGAAAGGCGAGGATCAAACCAAACCACTCCACCCCCAACGATGACTCCATTAAACTTCGAGAAGGCCCTGCGCAGAAGGAGCAAGGCGAACACCGGTAAAGTGATACACAGAATGGATCGCCGAGAGGTGGCAGGATGTTGCCGCTAACGTCAACATTGATCTAGGAAATTTTTAGGGTAAAGAAACTGTAATTTATTACGAACTAATTCAGGGAGTCTCTTACATCATTTAATTAAAACACGCTTTGTTTTACGAAACGAAGCATAACACTAATCCAAGGTAATGAGATCAACAGTGTACTACTAAGGTACGGAATCACGGAATGTCGATGTCAGCATAATACTCCTTCGCAACTTGATCGCAAATCCGCATCGGTAAGGTCAGTGAAGCAATTCTCGGACATTGAAAGATAACATTCAACAAAAATTAACAACGTAATCAAATAATTGAAACCAGAGGGTAACGTAACTCAAAATGACCGTGTATAAAAGCTCGTGAATTTTGGGCAATAAATTAGTATACCTAGTATGCTCAAAACGACAATGTGTTGTGGTCTTGATTCAAAGTCACCCCACCCTACATGCTCTCACGTTACACCCTGAGAGTTCTACGAGATCTTCAAGCTCCGACAACTTCTCACTTCAACAACTTCAACCCCGGATCTGCACGTAACGCCCTTAGATCCAACCCGGAGAGCACGTTACGCCCTCTCTCCATACTTCGAGTACTTCAAGAGGTCACGTCACGCCCTGATCTCCAAACCACGAGACCGTCTTCAGCCCTACAACCTGGAGACAAGATTCATCTTCGCAGCCACCCACAAGCTACGAGAGAGATTCCATATAGTACTCTCAACAGAGACCACTTCACACTTCGTTCATCGTTTCTGAAAGGTACTTTAATCGTCGTTCCTCGGTTTTTCAAAATTTCCTCGAAATCAACTTAACGAATCATTTGTAAACTTTGAATATTAATACAAGGGAATATTTATAATAAGATAAGGGATGAATTCATCCCGTGAATTCAGTTACACTCTGTATATTCCAATATATTTTGTAATAAACTGTGTTATCCCCCACAAAATAAATGGTGTTAAGGTTTAAGTATTTAGTGTTTCATTGTCTTCTGGTATGTAGATTTCTCACTGAGGATTTGTAGGTGAGATCACATTTATATATTTCATTAGTAAAAATTATTATAAAATTTTGATCCTATTAGGGTAAAAATTAAGATTTAAATGAAACCAAATCAAGATTTTGAAATCTGATTCTCCTTTGTTCCAAAACATTTTTTTACGTATTTTACTTGAAATCTCAAAACACATCACTGGTCGATTAAATTATTTTTGGTGGTAATGTTCTTGGCGTGTTCGTCCGTGGTGGAAAAGTGTCCCTCCCGGAAAAGTGTAGAGCGGGAGAATACGAGCGCTTCATAAAGGACCAGCTACACGCTTATCATACATATGCAACGCATATCTACATACACATATCCACGATATAAAAATACAAGCAAGAGGCAGAGCGGCGGCAGCAGGAGCGATCGTCCCCCCACAATTCATCCGCCGTCCACCTCGCCCCCCTGCCCCCTCCCCGTGCCACCCCACCCGAAAACCACCCCCTGAAATTGAATAATGTACCGGACCGGTCGAGAAGAATAAAACGGCATTACGTTTAATGAAGTCTGTAAATAATAACGGGCACGTTTTTTATTTTCGTTTCGGGAAACGGGGCCGATAAAGAGATCTATGGCCTGTCGATTCCCTCAGGAGTTATTTTATAATTTTGCAACGACGACTCCCTCTGTTGTTTTTTGCGGAGGAATCGACCAATACCGCTGAGAGAGTGAGGGAGGAGAGAGACGATCCATAAACAGATATATATGAATATGGAATGAGTACAGAGGCTTGGGAAAATATACGAGAGGGATGGGATGGGGAGGACTAATTGAATATCGACGCTGTTCCTTTATGTTGATAGATTGGACTCGATTAATATTAAGCGTTCATGTTAAATCACAAAATTCATGTAACTTTCATTTTGAATTTACCGAGTTTTACAATAAAGCTTTGGGTGTTATTCAAACAGGCCACATTCAGTTTTTTACAGTCACATTTCATATCCAATATCACTCTTTCAGAATTTTAAAAATAATGCCATACATATAAATATTGGTTACTCTGCGAACTAATCATACCTATGTCACCGAATCTGCACCCTACTATTTTAATTAAAATTCTCTCTTTTATCCCGTACGTCATCGCTGAAATCTAATTTTTTCGCACTATCGGTACGACTATGTATATAAACACGATAATTTATATTTAATTCACTTTAAATTACCACCACGTAATTTTCCCTCTATTGGTTGGGCGAAGTGATTTATTTTTAACGAGTTTTCTACTCGCAATCTACACATAGATTTTCTAATGGATTAATGTTATGTGCAAAAGGCGTTGGTCATCAGAAAAATTGAGATTTAGTTCCAAAATTTAAAATTAATACAAGAAAATTGTCTCATGAAATGGTTTAATTTTTCTCTTTGCTTTGATATTTTAAGTTAAGGTAAAGATTCTATCCTTTTGGAAATTCGTTTAGCAAGCTGTTTCCTTCGATTATTTTTCGACATTTTAATCATATATATCGAATTAATCAAGAAATTATGCAAAATAGTATTTATTTATTTAGTTTTAACTCTCGAATTTCCATATACCTTTTTTTTAAATAGCCGACATTTCTGGCTTTCCTCAGGGGTCGGTCTTACTTCATCTCTTTTTTCTACCCTCTCAGGAAGTTAAATTTAGAATTGTTGCACTTTCCTGAACCGCCTTGAAATCCTGTTTAAAATCGTACGAAATTCCCTATCTAAATTTCCTATCTATTTAATAATTAATGCATTAATATCCACTCGATGGTCTAAGCTGTAGCCGTACACTGTTCAAAGTTTCTAATTACTCGAAAGGTACCTTTTTTTCACCATGTTTTACCATTTTAAGGGAAATTTGGGTTACAGGCGACTTGGCCTAAGCTGTAACTGAGTTAATAATACCGAGTTAATAATTTTTATGTGTTCAGCAAGGATCTCGCAATAAATACAAAAAGTTTCGCCCCTATTTTTCACCTCAAAAGGAAATGATATTTGTTAATATCGACTTTTTCTGAACCATCTGGGAACCCAATCCATTCCTACAATAAGTTTCTCAGTTTCATTTAGTTAATAAGTACCTATTGCATACAAGCCGTACCCGGCATGCGATGCAATGCCACGTAAAGTTTAAAAAAAGAAAGATAAATAAAAATTATAGATGACCCGGTGAACTTTGTATCACCTACATATATTTTTGAAAAATATGGTCAAAACGTAATATAAAATTTTTATCTGCATTAAATTAAATGCAACACAGGTATACACATAATCAATTTAAGGCTTTCTGATATCCTATATTTTTTGACTTTTTTCGGTGAATAAATATATAAAGATGATGATTTTACGACTCGCACGTATAATTGCCCATGCGCGAAACCGGGAAACTCCAACTTGGTACCGCAAACTGTCCTTGTATTTGGAATTATTGTATATTATCTTTTTAAATTTTTAATGAATAATTTATGAAAAACTACCCTGAAGGTAGGTATGAAATTTTCCTGTACAATATGCGTTGAGCCAAACGACGTCATTTGAAAGCAATTTTTATATTTTTGGATGTTGGCCAAGAAATGTTTAGTCACTTCCCACCTCAGAAACTAATAAGCGTAATGGATCTGGTGGTGGGAACCACCAGCGGTGAATCCAGTAGATTCACCGCTGTATTTTAACGCTTTACAATATTGACAAATTATTGTCATTTCTCCAATCGTTACGGATTGTTCGGCACACTCAATAATCTATTTCCGGGTCGTAGTGGAATGCTACTGGTTTCAGGTTTACAGGAACAATGCGTCTGCGGAATCGCTCTATTTCATTGTGTCTTGAAGTGCGCTCCATGTTTTGTATATTTGTTGCTCGTAGTACGTGTGACCATCTTGGTGTTGATTCTGCCATGTTTTCTTCAGCTTGTCTAAGTAGTTTTTTTTGTTTGTTATTTTTACCTTTAGTTTGATTCGTCGATAATCCTGTTTGGTCTGTTGTTTGGGTTTCATCACTACCGGTTTTGGGTCTTCTATTTGTACCCCATATACTTGTTTCTTGGGTGTTTTATATTCCTCGCGTGACGTCAGGTAGAGCCGAATTGTCTAGTAGTTTTCCTCCGGCCTTTTTAAATAGTGTGATTTTATATAATTGTGCTGATCGCCAAACCCATGTTCATGGAACGCCTAGTTGTTCTCTTGGGCCTTCCCTCATAGTGCTTCTAGGTGATCAATCCCTTTTTGTGGATATTACTTGGTTTTTCTTGCACTTCCGTCTTTGTTGCAATTGTTATGTAGTTATATGATTTCTTGGGCTATTTTTTTTTTGTTCTTGAATCAATTCATCTCCTTGAAGTTGTGAACTTTGTAACTTAGTTCTCCAGAAAAGGTGGCTGTGACTTACTCAGGACTTTGCTTGTCTTCTTGACTTTCCGCCATTGTGTTGTTGTCGAAGTTCTTGAGGTTTTGTAGTTGTAATCACTGCCGCCTTTTCCTCCGGCTGCAGTGATTGGATGTGTCCGTTTTTTCGAACTTGTAGAATTTGTAGACTCGGCGTCCTGTCGATCTAAATGCTGTTGTGTAAGATGTACCTGAACTCGTTCGATTCTAAGCCTATCTACTTCATAATTATTTACTGTTAAACGCAATTCTGTCGTACCAAAACAAATGTTATCGTTGTCTGTCTCTCGCTGGTCGTCAGTCGTCAGTGCGATTTGCACGTGAGAGCTCGTCGCACATTTGATTGACTTCGACGACCTAAGTCAGGTCGGTTTCTAGGTACTTGCCATTTTAAAATCGATAAAGTTTTCGCGCACTGACAAACTGATGATAGATTTTAATAATCGTCTTGACATTTATTTATTTGACAAGCAACTGACACTATACCTTCATTTGTTTGATTACAAATGTCAAATTACGAAACGTACCTTTTCAGTGTTCCCCTTACTTATTATTTATGTTTCTCATCGAAAAACCCTCCCTGAACTTCCACAAATATTTCAAGATCAAAATTAGCAAAATCCGTCCAGCCGTTCTCGAGTTGAAGCCCAAACAAACGAACAGCATTTCATTTTTATATATATAGAGATATCTCACTATAATGTTACACTATTCAAACATTCCATATTTCTCTTCTAGTAAAATACAGAATGTGAATATTTTTTTCTAGACAAGTTCCAATGTTATAAACTAATCTTTAAGTTACTACACTAAAACTCCCCACCACGTAGGATATTACGATTACTACGTAGAAACAGTTCAAACTCAAGCTCATTGAATTTCAATCTATTCTCAGTCTCATTTTATTGCAAAGATTGGTATATGTATCTTTGTCGCCCCTTCTCAAAGAAACGTTTTAATAGCCCTATATGTCAATAATTTGGTTAAATTTCGAGCTTTTAGAATCTCCGTGGGCACTTGTACGCCTTATTCGAACTTCTGGTCCATAACTGTGCTAGATATGATACTTCGATGTTTGTGACACATACGGCCATACAGCTTCAGCTTTATAAATTAGTTAATGACGATGACGATTCACATTCTACCCGAAGTAATTTATTCATACCGAAAGGAACGTCGACTGCCCAGCTTCCACAACGAAGTATCTTTAATATACGGTACACATAACTGACACACAAATTATACTTAAAATTGTATTTACTATTACATTCATATGCTGTTATGAAGATTATATAAAAAAAATCTTATTTTTAATACACCATTATTATATGTATCTTGTTGACTACTCTTCTGAATAATGTAGCGGTATTATCCACCTTGTACCATTCTCGCAAGTTTTTCAGCCAGAAGTGTCTTCTTCGGCACGAACCCCTTTTTTTCCAGCTTGTCATGCAAGATATTTAGCAAGATTTTGTATTTGCTGTTTCTCATTATCTGTCCGAGATTAACTTATGCGTTTCTTATTTTCGTCGTAACCTCAGTCCTAGTCTGGCTAATAAGGTGGTGTTGCGTACTTTATCACTCCATGATTTTCTGAATATGCCTTTATAACAACACGCCTCCGAAACGTCTAATTTTTAGGCAGTACACACGATGAGGGTACAAGCTTTTACTTGACCTAGAAACTTGAAACAAAACCTAGAGTACATAAGAGTGAAGCAGACGCAGCTGCAAAGCTGGAATTCCTGGAGACAAACCCTGTCAATTCTCCCAAGAGCAGTTCTCATTTCACCAATCTTCTTTATTATTTATCAATTTTTCACAGTTATTAGCACCCTAGGTATATATAATGACCGAACTGTTCCAACCTGTAAGTAAGCCCTTCTTAGGTTCTTAAGTTCTTAGATTTTCGTTCTTGTTATTCCCATTTCTTTGGTCTTCCTGACATTTCATCTTAATCCTGCTTGTAAACTTTTCTGATTACCATTCTCTACCAAGACTTGTTGGTTAGCCTCGCCAGTTGTTAGTAATACCGTGTGATCTGCATAACGCAGAGTATTACTTTTTCGCCGTTGACTACAACCCTCTCTTGTCTGTTTGTCAGGGCCGCTGTAAGATTTTTTCTTGGTAGAACTTAAACAGAATTGATTAAAGCACACTGCCGTGGTGCTCTCTAAATTTGAATTTCGTCGATATTTCTACTTCCGCTCTAACGACCGCTGTTTGTACCCAATATAGGTTTGCAATTATGCCAATGTCCCTGCTGTCCAGTCGGATCTCCTCAAGCATACTAATAAGATTTTCGTTTCTCACTCAATCGAATGCCTTCATATTCGAAGGAACAGGCGTAGACATCAACTGAAATATTTCGACATTTTGGACAAGTACATGTCACCCAGTCTTATGCGAAAGCCACCTGGAGTGTCACTATCACGTTCTTCACATTTTCTATGAAATCTAGCCTGGATGATTTTAAGTGATATCTTTAAAGCGTGGCTCATTAATTATACGCTCCTATAGTCGTGGTGTGTTTTAGGCGTGTTCTTCTTCAGCACTTAGACAAACACGTATTTAATCAAGTTTAACATGTATGTTTAACAAGTATTAACATATTGGAAAGTAGTCCGTATTATCTATCAGTTTATACACATTTGTTAACATATCTAGAGCTTCGTGGTTTCCTAGTAATTTCAGAATGTTTATTGGTATCTCATCTAGACTTGTCACTTCCTGATTTCGAGTGTTTTCCAGGGCGTTTTCTATTTTAGCTTGCAGAATTTCAAATTATTTCATTAATTCTTGATGGATTCTGTATATAATTCTTCCAATTGCTTAGTCTTTCAATAGGATCCTGAATGACATTTTTACTGGAATCATACAACAATCCAGTTTTGACTCCTTTCGACACCTGCCCACTCTTTTACTTCCTTCTGCAAGCTGAAAATATAATATCTTATGTCGATATGTATCAGAATTTTTTCCGTCTTCCAAGATTTCTTCGCACCTTGGTCGTCTTTCTATAATTATTGCTGTACGCACTACGCAGTGATGTTTCGGCTTTCTTCCACGCACTCTTGATAATTTCGTCTTCACCCCTACACATGTATATCGTATGTTTTAAGTTGTGCCTTCTTTACCAGACGCTATCATCTTTTAGCCTTTCTCTGTCAATTTCAGGCCTTTCTGTTTTCATGCGAACTCTCTTTAGGCACAGCTGTATTGTTACCATTAAAGAGTTTTATTCATGTGACACGTCGTTACCGTAATAATTTCTTATTGCTTTTGTCCGTTACTACAATGCTACCAACCCTCGTGCGTCGTAAAATATTTTCTCACATCATTTCCTAAAAATTCACTTACGACGCGTAGGCCAAGAGACGAGTAGTGAGGAAATGCCACCAGGAAGGCAGGAAGATGGCATTTAACTTTAGTAAGATGCGTATCTAGCCAATCAGAGTGTTATTATAATAAATGGTTTTTCACACAACGAAAACATTCCTTTCAACAACATTCTGGGAGTAATATCCTACAAGTTAAAGAACTGTCGTCTTGTAAGTGTGCCCTGGAGCCTGATCAGCGAGTGGCTCATAAGTAGGTCACCCAGCCTTAACACTATTCTTGAAAGTCCGATTTACTATGATGGAGTCTATGTGATTTTTGATGATGTGGCCTTCATTTCCTTAGTTAGACTTCTATATATACAAATAAACTGTAACTAAAACTGGTGTAACTAAAATATTGTATTTGTTATTGTCAGGTGATTGATCTGTGTAAATTGAAACAGTATCCCCCCTCTACCGTTTCTCCTGCCTAGTCCGTATTTTCCAACGATGCTTCCTCCTCAGCGCTTGTAAATTTTGGGGTTCAACTCACCCATTCTAAAACTATTTTATCGAATTTATGCTTCAATTACAGTTATCCTACCGATTGGATTACAATTCCTTGTGTAGTACGCGTAGTGGCCTTCTAGTTCGCATTATCCTGAGGCATCCTGGCTGTGATCTTATATTTCCAGTATTACCACACTATGCCCCTTCATTTCTAGCGTGGTATTGTATAGTTTGTCTACTTTGCCTTCTTGAGTTCCACGTTGCTAATATGAAACTGTCACTATCTTTCATTGTCTTGCAGAAATTTCGGATTTGATTGCCCGTAATGTAGTATTTCTCCCCTGCCGCCTCTTGTTATCCTACTTCTTAAAGTTTTTAATGCAGTGGCTTCTCGTTCCCTTTTGCACCCCATGCCATTGAGCAGATGTTCGGTTCATTTGCCTTTGGGGCAGATTTTTCAGTTCAAGAACGAGAACTACACTACTGAGGGTAGTATTCTACTACGGAAGCAAACCAGCATTACAACCTAAGAAAACATCACATTACATAATTAATACATTTTATACGTTGTGTAATGTTAGTTATTTTATTACTTTAACTTTTTATCGTAAAGCCGGCTAGCAAATGAATATTTCTGGGTCGGGTCGAAATAAACTCAATTAATTTTTGATTATAGCGGTTTAATTAGGTACGTCCAATAAGTAAAAAGCACAGAAATATCGATCATATACAAAATCCAACGTTAATCCAACAAATCAGTTCGATCTTCCTAGATCGTACGTAAATTAATTGCAAGACAAATACTTAAATTCTATTCAAAAAATCCTAAAAAGAATGTACAGGTATCCGGAAGTTACAGATTTGCCTAACAAAATTGTTCAGATTACCAATAGCTAAATGACAAGGTTTAATACTAATCTAAAGGGTCAATCGATCGATTTAGACGTTTCAAAAAGAACTCGGTGAACTCGGTACCGGTGTTCGTCGCTGCTTCACGTCAGGTCCAACGGAGCCGTTCTTCGCTCTCCACACTCAGGTTCGTACGTCAACCCGTGCCATCGTTGATTGTGGAATCTCCCTGCACACACGATTCGTTTGACCGTAATGAACGAAGCGTACCAATTAAAACACTGTTATTTAGGATCGACACACGAATTCACCACACGGATTTACAATGGACTATTTTAGGACATGGGCCCCTCAAATTTTGGGGTTCTCCAGCCAAACGTTTGTCAAAAGAACCACGTCTGAACGCTTTCGAAGACCCGCCCCAACTCTCCCTCCGAGTCGTCTTCTCTCCAGAATCTCCCCTTCCTTCTTAAACGGAAATGACGTGATAGCCAATCGCTAAACCTGAACTCTCCCTCTTTTTAGACTTTAAAGCTATCCGGGTTTTCTAAACACCCCACTTTGCAACTATAAATCTCCCACCATACGATGACATCAGTCACGTACGCATTGCTTCTTCTTCCTCTTATAATTTCCAAAACCGGATGTAGGTAATAAAACGTCTCCGTGCCAAAGTGAGACAGATTTTCGCGTGTTGCAATTTATGTACGGATGGATAGTGACTAAACTAACAGGAGAATCGCGTTCAATTTTACACAACTTATGCTCAAATGGTACCACATCAATCTCTTAAAATCTCAGACTTCCACCTGTTGTAGTTTTCGTCAGAGTGCGATGGCGACACAGTGTCGCTAGCATTCAAATAAAAGTTACCACACGTACCTACTCGTAAGCAAACAAACATTCGACTCATCGCAAGCACAATTTCGGATCGGGTTCTTGACCAAGCTAATTGGGATGGGGAGTTAATATTCGGACTTTGTTAAAATAACAACCGAGAATCCAACTCGTTGGTTAATTTGTGATAAGAAAAAACGTAATGTAACAGTTGAAACATCACAATCTGATAGATTCACACCGAGAATCGTAAAGTTAGATGTTGGAACATGAAATTGGCGCAGGTATGACCTAGACGGCTCTTCCATCGGAAAACGAGTGGAAAAATAGTAAAGAAGCGTCGCAATTTGTTGTGTTGTGATTTAGTAAGAAATGAAGCAAGGTTCAGCCGAGGAAATGAATGACCTTTACATATAGGGCAGAAAACAACGAGCATTTCATTTTGGAGTGCTTTAGACAGATTATGTATTTTATGAACTTCGGTCAACCCTAGCCGAAATTATGTTAAAAGTGTGTCTAAAGAGGCATACTATGAACGATGTGTAGAACACGTTTTATAAGGCCTTTCAAAATAGTAGATGTAACTTTTTCGTACATTGGTGGAGGTCATCCATACTTGGTTTAATTTTTTCAGCGGGCCTTCGAACGAGTTCGTCTTTTTCTCACAATTTTGTAAATGAAATGTGGACGTTTTAAGTGGGTATCATTCCATTTTGTGGTACTAATCCTTAAAGTCGTGGTATGAATACTGAGTTAAACCCTGTATTAATATTGAATAGAATCTAGTGGGGAAGAGTTGTTGGAATGTATCCGCGCGGTCCAATTCTTCACACGAAAAGTGGTGCCCAGAAGGGCAACAGCTCCACGCATTCGACCACCCCCGATGTGCCCAACAGAGCGACACCTCATATTCCAAGCCGTGGTGGCGGTGGCGGTTTCGTCCTCCTTTCCCTCTCCATCTCTCGCTCTCTCTCTTTTCCTCTCCCACTCTCGGCCGCCCTTCGTGTCCATCCCTCTTCTGGCCATTAATACTCCGATATTGAATGATGTATCATTGCGCTATAAAAAAGGCAGGAAACGTGATACGGGAACGGCGTGTGCATACACTACACAAACTAAATTACTGGATTTTTCGAAATGAAAAATAACAAATAGCCCGGCTTACTCCCTCCACGCTCCGATATGACGGCCATAATTTATAAAACGGCCGGGCCGACGTTCCTACACGCCGCCATGCCACCGATGGACATTTATTTTCATTTTTATTATCAGGAGATTAAAATTGTTGCTGCTATTCGGTGTGCGCGCGAGTGTGAGTGTATGTATATGTTTACATCGCGGTTGTTGGAATATTAAGGGGGAGGAGGCGGAGAAGGACCCGACGATCTTCCACAATCCCTTACGAAACACACGGGTAGTTACTTTACGCCACCTTTCCATCATCCCCTAAATCTGCTCGATCCATCACTCCGGACAACATAATGACGAGCTGTTAACGTCAACTCGAGACGTTTGTAACACTTATTGTACAAGTTGGAGAGTCACTTTTTTAACTATCAGCAGAGAAAGCTGCTGAGAGGCTTTTATTTTATTTGACCTCTTTCCTTATACCTGCACAGGGTATTTAAAAAATATTAAGATTAAAATTAGGGAAACGGAGAAAAACAAATATATCTACACATTATTCGACTCTAAGTCAGCTAAAGGTCTATACTTCTATACACTTAGGAACCCGCACAAATCAGAAGGAGTATCATTAAAGTCTGGTTTTATCATCGTTGGTTACAACTTAAATGATAGTTAACTAACACCAAAAATTTCGAATTTACAAATGATAGTTGTATCCAAAACCGTTAATTACCTGTAAGTTCCAGTAACTACTATAAATCCACTCAGTTAAGTTATAGCTATCTAATCAAAGTAATATCTATACGATAAGGAGTAGGCCACAATTTGTATTTAATTGTTGTAAATATGACATTCAATCTGTTAAGATGGGATTTTGATGCATATAAGTATCATAACAAAATTATAATAAGGTGGTCTAAAATGTTTCACAGATCACTCTGAAGGTAGAAAGATTGAACGAAGTGTGAAGTGATCTCTGTAGAAAGTGGACTGTATGGAATCTCTCTCAATGCTCGTGGGTGGCTGCGGAGATGAATCTTGTCTCCAGGTTGTAAAGCTGAAGACGGTCTCGTGGGTTGGAGATCAGGGCGTGACGTGATCTCTTGAAGTTCTCGAAGTTGAAGTTTTAGTAGAGTGGAGAGAGGGCGTGACGTGCTCTTCTAGTGGACCTGAGGGCGTAACGTGCAGGTCCGGGGGGTTGAAGTTCTAGTCGAGTGGATAGAGGGCGTAACGTGCCCTCCGGGGTTGAAGATCTTGAAGTTAGAAGTTGTCGTAGGTTGAAGATCTCGTAGAACTCTCAGGGCGTAACGTGAGAGTAATGAAGAATCAAGACCACAACACACTGTCGTTTTAAGCATACTAGGTATACTAATTTATTGCCAAAAATTCACGAGCTTTTATAGACAGTCATTTTGAGTTACATTACCTTTTGGTTCCAATTATTTGATAACGTTGTTAAATTTTGTTGAATGTTATCTTCCAATGTCCGAGAATTGCTTCACTGACCTTACCGATGCGGATTTGCGATCAAGTTGCGAAGGAGTATTATGCACACATCCACATTCTGCACCTTAGTGGTACACAATTGACCTTATTACTGGGTCAGTTTTATGCTTCGTTTTCGTAAAACAAAGCGTGTGTTTATTAAATGATGTAAGAGGCTCCCTGAATTAGTTCGCAATAAATTACAATTTCTTAACCATAAAAATTTCCAAAAATAATGTTGACATTAGCGTCGACAAAGATTATTTCGCAATGTTCAGGCGCTCACCAATGACTGTGGAGAATATTATGGAAGAAATGGAAGAGCCAATTGCACTCCCAAGTAACAGGTTGCACTTCTATGATAACTTGAAAATATAATTATAACACGTCTGTGTTTTCAGTAATAACGTTTTGTCGCCAAAAATTTCGCTTATGTCCCACTTATACGACGCATAATTTCGAGGATCTTTTATCACGGAAAATGGAAAGAATGAGGAAAAACCAAGGAGGAATTAACAGTGATTTTCGTTAATTGGACTTGCGACAAATGCGGTTGATTATTTGTCGGGGTATCTGAAGGATAACCAATGAATAGTTAACATGTTTTTACGTGATTACCATTGACACTGCTGACAGCGAAATCGAAAAAAGGTTACGTTGATACCATTCATATCTAAACAAACCGTGATTTTTTGCCGTTACAGAGATGCAACTAGAAATTCTCGGAAAAGAAGGAATACATGTTCTCTTGGTTTCTCAGATAAATTGACCATTTCCAAGGTTTCGTCCTCTAAGTTTGATACATTTTCAGAGAGTGTTTTGTTATGTATTTTTCTATTGATCTATATGATTGGTGCGGTTAAAGTAATGTTATACGGGGAATCTGTTCAATAATTTATAATGACCATGTTACCACGATACAAACCTTGTAATGCGTGATACGTACCAACATGATAATTAAAAAAAGACAATAAAACTAGTCGTCGCGCTAGCAAGAACCTGTTAGGAACAAAGGTGTAGAGCAACAATCTAAACGCTAAAGGCGGTTTCTACTGTTTATTCTAAAGTATGTATGACCGTGTTACACATTCAATAATCGCAAGTCAAGTGTCGTCCCTGACGATCTATCCGTGCCTCCTGTGTTCCCCGCACGCTACGTGATTCCCTTTATGCTAAGTCGGCATGACGTAATCGCCAGCGCTCACAAACCTCAAAATAATTGTTGTTAAATTTGTTCTTACTAAAATAATAATTTATAGTAGATATCCATGAAAGCTAAGTCGATGTCTTTAAACTTCTATAATGTTAAATAAATATTGGATGAAAAGAGAAAAATATTGGGGGATTAAAAGCAGTCCTATGACTTGAATAATTATTTTTATTTCGTTATACCACTGCGCAACGCACCGAATATTGTGTTCCCGTTTCACAGCCTATATATCTCATAAAGAAAAGAGACGGGATTCGCTATATTGTATTTTACTTTTGAAAGATGAGCTTAGAATTCAGATTAATGTGTTCCCACTTGTATATTTTTTATGGAATAAAATGTATTTTGGAATGTAAATGCTAGGAGTAATGAAATATTTTTATCGGGTCAGGACAAAATAGTGCATCATCGTGTATGTTCTTTCCCTCGTCATCATTACTCTCACTTACTGACATTTTTACACAGTTGTTACACTCATAAGAGTATACAGCATTTACGTGATGTACTTTTGCTACAGCTACGAGTTGCGGTTAGTGGGTGTGTGCGCGCACCCGAAATGACGATGTCCGACACATGCGCAAAACGATAGTTATTATAACGTCATCGAATTTTGTGTTCAGGTAGGTCAAGACGATAGAAGGACAATTTCTCTCTAACAACCAACCAATATCCTTGGTATTTTTACTCATTTTAACTCATTATTAGTATTATATATATATATATATATATATATATATATATATATATATATGGTACGTTCCACGCCGAATTTAGATTTTTTTTTTAGATTTGGCCCAAAATCAACTTAAACGTTCCTTTTGGGCCCCCGAAACTCCCCCTAAATTTTTAGGGCCACAAGTGGAATAGAACTCAAGTTATGGATAATTGAAAATTGAAATTTTCAGGTTCGGCTCCAAAACAAAAAATTTTCAACCATCCATAATTTGTAAAAATACCCATTTTTGTGAAAAAAGTTTCAAACAAAAGTTGTTTGCAATGCTTTAAACTTTCGGAAACTGCTAAAAAAAAGTTCATCCGACATGGTTCACTATTGACGTGTCTTGGCGCCATTAGTCGTCAGGCCGCCAAAAAAAAAACATTATCAGCTTTCCTGACCAAAAAAATCAGGAGCGTAGCTGGATTCGATACAAAACATTTCAGCCCAAACAAAAGTTAGCCAGACTTAAGGGCTTCGAGAAAAAAAAAATGGTTTTCAGGTTCAGCTTCAAAACCAAAAATTTTCAACCATCCATAATTTGTAAAAATACCCATTTTTATGAAAAAAGTTTTAAACAAAAGTTGTTTGCAATGCTTTAAGCTATTGGAAACTGCTAAAAAAGAGTTCATCCGACATGGTTCACTATTGACGAGTCTTGGCGCCATTAGTCGTCAGGCCGCCAAAAAAAAACATTATCAGCTTTCCTGACCAAAAAAATCAGGAGCGTAGCTGGATTCGATACAAAACTTTTGAGTCCAAACAGAAGTTAGCCAGACCAAAGGGCTCCGAGAAAAAAAATGGTGAAATCCGGCAAAAATCCCTTGATATCAACAAAATTCCATTGAGCCCCCAGAAATCCACTGTTTGCCAGTTAATCTCAAACCATGAGCGACATTTTTTCTAGAAGTTGACTGGGGATCAACATCACTAAGGTTGGCATGCTATTTTCATATAAATAGAGCACTTTCCAAGTCCCCGGCGGCTCAAAAACTCAAAATTCCTCAAAATACTTGAATTTTGATCCCAGATGACTTCGCTTGACGCACATTTTTTATCCAAGAAGCGACTCTCACCCAAATTGTTGCTCTTGTTGATGTTTTTGAAGGTCCACAACGGTTGACGACAACGCTGAAGCAACCTTCCACAAGAATTGTTCTGGAAATTTGAATTTTCAACACAAATTTTCAAATTTGGGACCAGCCCTTAGGTCTGGCGAACTTCTGTGTGGGCTCAAACGTTTTGTATCGGATCCACCTACGTTCCTGATTTTTTTGGTCAGGAAAGCTGATAATGTTGTTTTTTTGGCGGCCTGACGAATAATGGCGCCCAGACCCGTCAACAGTGAACCGTGCTGGATGAACTTTTTTTTAGCAGTTTCCAAAAGTTCAAAGCATTGGAAACAACTTTTGTTTAAAACTTTTTTCATAAAAATGGGTATTTTTACAAATTATGGATGGTTGAAAATTTTTGGTTTTCAAGCTGAACCTGAAAACCATTTTTTTCTCTAAGCCCTTAAGTCTGGCTAACTTTTGTTTGGGCTGAAAAGTTTTATATCGAATCCAGCTACGCTCCTGATTTTTTTGGTCAGAAAAGCTGATAATGTTTTTTTTTTGGCGGCCTGACGACTAATGGCGCCAAGACTCGTCAATAGTGAACCATGTCGGATGAACTTTTTTTTAGCAGTTTCCGAAAGTTTAAAGCATTGCAAACATTTTTTGTTTAAAACTTTTTTCATAAAAATGGGTATTTTTACAAGTTATGGATGGTTGAAAATTTTTGGTTTTGGAGCCGAACCTGAAAATTTCAACTTTCAATTATCCATAACTTGAGTTCAATTCCACTTGGGGCCCTAAAAATTTAGGGAGAGTTTCAGGGACCCAAAAGGACCGTTTTAGTTGATTTTGGGCCAAATCTAAAAAAAAAATCTAAATTCGGCGTGGAACGTACCATATATATATATATATATATATATATATATATATATATATATATATATATATATATATACTGTTAGAGGCGACGTTATCAGACCTTTTATGTTTGACAGACAACCTCAGACCCACTAGAACCAATGATATTAGAGAAATAAATTAAATCAATTTATGCATTATTTTATTATAACAATCAAGGCAACTTTAGAGGGGTAGCAAAAAACGTCAATAAAAAATTTCAACATATTCAATAGCCGTTATTGAACCGTAATACGTTCGATGGTATTGCGAGACCCTTTTGTATAACAGAACTAGAGTGTATCAACGCTATCAATCCCGGCAACGTTGCCATGTTTAGGGAATCACATACACACAATTTTACGCTCGAAAAGGATAGTGTTGTGGTTGTGGTTATATATTTGTGGTTATTTTATTATTTGTTAATGGTGAGCAGACATCTATTTGAACGTTCCAGCAATGAATCGCTCAAAAAAAAATGTTATCACTGGCGATAGGAGGTGTAAACTCAGGTACTGAGTCAAGGAAATTTCAGAAACAATTAGACGCACTTTAGAAGTAGAAAGTATTTTTTTACCGACTACCGAACATTTCTATGAGGTGTGATAGTAGTCAGCAGAAATAATTTAGGGCTCTGGCAGAAAGGGTCTGCCGTTTAAGATAGTGTAAACTGCCCTCGACTCATTTAAAAAACATAAAATGCATGCACCGTACATGTAAATAACTGTAAAACCCATAGTAAAAGAATGGAACTCAGTTAAAAAACTCGAAAAACTCTAAAAAGTTCTTGTAGAGGATGTTTTTGTTAATTCTGTTAATATATAAAATAGCTCTATTAATAATAAAAAAAAGATTGCAACGTTTCATTAGGGCTAATGAAAAAACCCACAAAATGCATACAAAATGTTATTTTTTAAGCTAATTTGGCAAGAGATTAATGTTTTAAGTAACACAGGTGTATTTTTTTTGTTTTTTAAAGAAACCGAGGGCATGTGTTACTACCTTAAGTTTTACACTTTTAAAGTCATCTTTAAAAATTTAAAAGATTAAATTTATTGTATATTATAATATATTTTAGTTTATTTAATAAAGCAATTTATTTAATTCTATGGTTAAAATGTACCGTTGCTTCGTTCGATTTTCAGTTATTTTTGTCGAATTTTGGAATTTTTTCTTCGGTTGATTAAAATTAGAGAAGCCATATTTTAAAAATAAATAAAGCATAACGTAAAAAGAAAAAAAAAATAAAACTTAATCCAGGGATTTTAAAATATTAAAGAAAATATGTACAATTTTGTAGAATTAAGAATATCTCATTTCACCTTTTACTGCTAAATTGTTGGCAACAAATGGGATATTTATTTATACTATTAACTTTACACAACAATTTCTTTATATAAAGTTCTGCATCACATAGGAATCAATAAGCAAGAATCAAATTTGTTAAATTCATTTTGATGTAAGAATATTAATTTATGCTGAACAATAAAGTGCTTCTGAATTTAATTACAGAACAAACTGTAATATAAAAATGTTGATAGAAATGAAAAATTATGTTCAAGTCCAAATGGAATTCAAATAATTAATTAATACATTTAGGGCCGGTACTTTGGGTCCTGATTAAACATCCAATTAAGTTAATTCTCGATTAAAACAGCCAACCAACTAAAGTACGACTACTTTCGTTTGTTATTGCATGATAACTGCGATTAAGTTGACTGGCTGTTTTAATCGGGGATTAACTTAATCCGATGTTTAATCAGGACCCAAAGTACCGGTCCTAAGGCCGTGTATTTCAATCTCTTAGCAAGTTGCTAATAAACATTTTTTTTGGTCAAATAACTTGTTTTTTCTGCATTTAAAATATGTTATTTGACAAATAATATTTATTAGGTGATTGAAATATCGACTCTAAAGTAAAATAAATAATTACTTAGCACTTTAGCATTTTTTTGACATTTTGTTAAATAAGATAAATATAAGAAATTTATTAGTGTTTATAGTAATTTTTTTTACTTTAAATGCATTAATGAATTATTAGATTGTCATGCATTTTGACTTATTTACATTATTTTTTATTCTTATCAATATATTTGAATTACATTTTTTCCGTAATTAAATTAAAAAGCACTTTTCTCTTCAGCGTAAATAACTATTTTTGATATTCCCTGTATACTACTAATTTAAAAATTTTATTCTTGATTATTGATTCCTATATAATGCACAACTTTTCATGAAGAATATTTTTCCTTAAGATTAATATCAAGTAAATTTTCCCATTTGTTGACAACAATTTCAGGCATAATGTACACTATTAAATTCAAAAACTTTAAAAAATTAAATATTAAGCATTAAAGTGCAGTAGAGTCGTCCAGTCAGTCAGTTTGTCCATACACAGTCAAAAAAAAGGTACCGTCTTGAATGGTCTAATATATACTTCTTTAAAAGAAATAGGGCCCCTTCAAGTGGTTTTCTACCTTCCCTCTTTTAAACAGCGATAAGTGAAGAAGAAGCGCGTATGACAGATTGTGCCAATGAGCACCGGCCGTACTCAAAATATTTAAAATGCAACAACATATTGAAAACAGATTTTAGATTTTAAAAGGAATACTTATTAATGTGTTATTAAACTTAATGAGTACTGTAGGTTTTACCAAATAAATGCATTTTATAAGCTCTTAAGATTATGCGCTGTTGCCATTTTCAGGCTTGACAGCGTCGGTTGTATATACCATTCACCCAAACGTATATATCCGGTACTTGTATAAAACGGCAGCTCCCTCTGAGCAGAAATCGCGCGAACTAATTCTATATTTACTGACTAATTTCGCCGACTTTTCAAGCCCGGCTGAAATTTCGTTTATAAGGTGTTATCACACTCCTGAACCATTTTACAATGGAAAACGTTACCAGACCCGACGCCGGGTCTGGTAAGGTCACTTTTGGTCTCATAACGATTACTGAGTATGTCAAGTTGGGTCTGTATAAGCGGTATAACACGTATATATATATATATATATATATAGTATATATATATATATAGTGTATATATATATATATATATATATATATATATATATATATATGTAAACGAGGTAAACGAGGTAGCTACGGTCGCTACCGCTTCTCGCATCTCAACCTCCAATAATTTCTATTTTGCCAGTCTCCTTCTTGAAGTCCTCTGGCTGCCATGGACTCTTCTATGTCGGCTTTCCAACTACTGGGTGGTCTTCTTCATTTACGTTTATCTTGGGGTACCCATTGCCACACTATCTTAGGCCACCTGTCTTCATCCATCCTTTGAAGATGGCCTTACCATATAAGTCTTTTTTGTTCTATAGTGTCTTTGATGGTCTGTTCCACTTTCAAGATTTCTCGTATTTTATCATTTCTAATATGGTCCAGTCTAGATATTCTGGCACTTCTTCGCCAGAAATCCATTTCGAGGGATAGGAGTTTTTGGTGGTCTTTTTTGTCGAGTTCCCATGTTTCGGAACCATATGTACATATACTCTGGACAATTGTTTTTTAGAGCATGGTCTTCGTTTTGGAACTAATACTTTTGCTCCAAAGTATAGAATTCAGTTGACAGATTGCATTTTTCTCACTTGTCTTACTTTATTCAGTATATCTTCAGTGCTTTTTCCTGAGGAAGAGATGGTAACGCCCAAATATTTGAAAGATGAACATAGTTTTTTTCATGACCCCATTTTTCATATTCATCCTTTAATTTTCGAAGCATGTAATTTAAATCGTCTTGGTCAGTGCTCAATACCACCTGATCGTCTGCTAATAATAAAATGAAAATCACTTTATCGCCTGCGAATATTCCAATGCTTCCGCACTTTTTCTTCCAAGCTTTTAGGGCCCCTTCCAGGTATATTTTGAAAAGAAGTGGTGCTAGAGTACAGCCTTGTCTTAAACCTCTTGTTATTTCTAAGTCCTCGGATAACTCATTATTTGTCTTTACCACACTAGTACAACCACTATATAACTTTTTCACCGCTTGGACATAGACTTTGGAGATATTTTCATTTTCCCTACAAGGCCAAAACTTGTTTAATGGATGAATAATACTACTATTAATTGACCCAACTTTCCTGTATTTTCGTTTCACATTTCAGTTTTATTATTATTATTGATGTTAGAGCATCTAATGACGCGTTCAGTAGTACATTCTAATGTCGCATGAGAACGTCGTGTGACTTTCCTTCTCCCCCAACCCATAACACAGTGTTGATCGAACTACAACACATGTTACTGACACTTACAGGAATCTTCGTAACCGACATACAACGATACCTAAATTTCATTCATCACTACATCCACGGGACATTTTGAACGTAATTACAAAAAAAAGTCATCGTATTACCAAAGACAAATACAAACCGTATTGTCTTTGGTATTACATAAGTAACACATTTTCTATGTTTAAATACTTTAATCTGATATGATCGTATGAATGGAATTTGCTTATAACACCACAGTCCATAATTGGTACTCCGTTGCAGCTCACTTCATGCCGAATCTCATGAAGTTAGTTGTAGCGACATGAAGTTGGTCTAGACATAATCAACACGTCATCTCTTTCGGGCACACGTCGGAAAATTTATTTTCACCCGTAAGTCATTGTGTGGCGTTGTGTTGTGATTTAGTTAAAAACAAGGGAGGATGCCAACGGAACAAATGCGGGTTACTTTAGAGGGTGGTATAAGAGGTGATGTATGATCGACACCATTACGATTTTGTCACTATTTGGTTATTTAGCTTTATTCTTTAACTTTAACTTTTTTCAACTCGTAACACCTTAGGCGGTATTTCAAGTATTTCAGGCTTCATTAAGACCTTTATTACAAAAGGTATCTGTCCACTACACAGGATGTTTATTAAACCGATTTATACAAAGAATTCACAAATATATGATTTATGTATGTGTAACGGCGTATGACGCGCAGTATGACTGCGCAGTTTGCTGGACGACTCTGTTCTTGGCACGTCGCTTTCTAAATAATTTAGTGGCCGTCGATTTTACACTAAAATTATTTGTGTTATTATTAATTATTATTAAATTGTACACACTTGGAATCCGATATATTTTCAGTGCTTTCACATCTGTAAGGTGTTCAGCGACAGTTCACTCTTTCATTTATGGTACCGTTACTGGTACCATAAAAAATTGTAAAATTCCTTTAATTTCAATTACGATTTTTTAATATATTACACCAATTTTTTTTTGTAGGGGTAAACGACGTAAGTACCAAAAATAAACCACAGAGAATATAACCCAGGTTTTGCTTACTCTACAAGGGTAAATTAATTGGTATGAGATACAAATGAAGTTCTTCGCATTTGTTTTTAATGAACGATTAGTACAACTGTTTAAATATATTGTGCAGATTATACTTCCCACTCTTTTGATTCATTTCGTTCCAATTTGTCCATTGTACTGTTGTACAGTTACATTTGTTATTTTCGTAGCCCATGACTATTTTATCGGTAGACTTGTAAAACATTTACTATATGAAATCTGCTTCAGTCTGGGTTGTCGCTAATTAATATTATATCATCTACAAATCGCAAGTGGTACATTTATGTGCCTGCAGTATTATTTTCGGTTCCCTTCCCACTCCAGTCCCAAACATGTTGTATGGTGCAACGGCAGAGTTTCGGTGAGATGTAGTCAACTTATCCATGTTCATTCTTACGTTTATTTGATACAGATGCCGTTTAGAATATGGAAATGAGCAATCCAGTAAACATATCTTAAGTCTTGGACGACTTAGAAGTGGTACTCAATATGGGGTTAGTGTAATGGAATTTCACTAAGTATCAACATTTGTTTCAATTCGTTAATTTAGCTGACTTTAATTAATAATTCAATAACAATAAAGGAATAATGAACTCGACCAAGTCCACTGCACTTTCACCTAGTTAAACGAATTTGTTAACAATTTATATTAAACTGTTAACTATGCAATTTTTGTAAATAATACTTACTTGTAAAACGACGAGGAGTTGCGACCGAACGGTCGAGTAATAAAGATAAGTTTCGCTCTACAACCATACCTTAATTATGGATTTACCTTCTCCCTAAAGTTAAGGTTACCTAAGCCCTAAAGTTCACACCGCCGAACCATAACATCACATGGCGATCCTGCGACTTCGAACCAAGTAGTATAAGTGGCAGAAAGCAGGTGATTTCGACTAAAGAACACGTATAAGTGATACATCGTACAAAATGGGAAGCAGTCAATCCAAAGAAGAAGTGATAGTTACCCAATGAGGAAACAGTGGAGGTATTTCGAATACAATCAACGGTTCTGTTGGAGAAATACTGGGCACAACCGCTTTTGTCTTGGTCGTCGTTGGAGTAGTGCTTTACTTAATTGCACGTTTAAGGAGAATGTTGGAGAATAAAATTCGGAGAGAAGTATCAAGGAGCCGACAACAGGTCTAAGCCGGAGGATGCTATCACCACCAGGAGATAAGTGAAGTGAATAAGTGACGGAGTGAATAGGTGTAAATAAGTGACTACGTGAGCAGAATGAGAAGAGGCTACAAGTGATGTCTAGGATAGAACCATTCACTAATATATATGAGGAATTGAAGGTATTTCTACGTAGGCTGAAAAAAGATAATCAGGATAGGCGTACTAATTTAAAGGTAATTCATCAAAATTTAAGCTATTTGGACGCGATTGAGAAAGAATATAATGAAGTTAGGGAAAGTTTTAATCAATCAGATAAGAGTAGTGTAGAATTAGAAAAAGCTAAAAAATATACTGAGGCTATAAGTTTACATTTTGATGAAATAAGTGGGTTATTGAAAAGTAGGTTAGATAGTTTAGATAGTGATAACGATAACGAAGGTCAGAAATTAAACATAATGGGGGATTTTGATTTAAAAACCGCTGCGAGTCTGTTGCCGCTAATGGACGACAGAGAGGATTCTGTTAAGCAACTTATCGATGCCATTGAACTTTACAATAGTTTCATTAACGTTGCCAGTCAAAAATCTTTGATAACTTTTGTATTGAAAGCAAGACTTTCGCAAAACGCAAAAATTCGCCAAAAGAAATCTTATGAGAATGTTGAGGGATTAATTAGTGACATGAAAGTACACTTGTTAAGTAAAAAATCGGCTGCAGCACTCTCTAATCAACTGCACAATGCTAAACAGAATAGTAAGTCTATAGATCAATTCGGTAAATCAATCGAAGAACTTATGTTAAATCTTACGATAACCGAAACAAATAATGACGAGGAGACTCGTATTTTGGCAAACACTAATGAAAAGTTAGCAATCAATGCCTTTGCTAACGGGTTACGTGACAACGATTTAAAAATTATAATAAAATCAAGAAACTATCAAACACTTCGAGAAGCCATTACAGGAGCAAAAGAAGAAGAAACTTTTAGAAACGGTTCTCAAAACCAGCAAGTTTACTTCTCTAGAGCGCAACGTTCATTTAATAGCAATAGACGGGTGAATTTTACACGTTTTAATCGTAATAATAATACACGTGGTAGAATATTTCAAAATTCACGCGAAATAAATCAAAATTCAAATCGAAGCCCTTTTAATCAAAATCAACATCGAGGCCATAACAACAGAGGACGTGCTTTCTTTAATAACAATGGTATAAGAAGGCCAGCTTATAGTAATCGTCCATTTGTTAATCATCAAAGTCACAGGTCATATTTTATGGAAAATACCGAAAGAGAAGCTTCCACCCCAACAGGTTCCAATAATAATTTGGATACACGGTTTTTTCGAGTCGAAACCTCTGATCAGTAATGAAAGTAGTAATGTCTTGAGTATGAATGGTTTAAATTTCGTGCGTATGAGATATGGTATGAAAGACTTAAAATTTTTGCTTGATACTGGTGCTTCTTTAGGTGTGATTTTTGCGTCACATATAAACGAGGGTCAAAAGATCAACAAAAATGCTAAAACTAAAATAACAGGTGTTGGTGGATCTGTATTTACGTTAGGAAGTACTAATATTTCGCTAGAAATAGGTCAGTATGCAATTCAGCATGAATTCCAAGTCGTGGCTGACTTTGAAAGTAGTGTACAAGGTATTATCGGTTCGGATTTCTTTATTAACTATTCAGCTGTTTTGAATTATAAAAAATTCGAATTTTCGATCATACACAATAATAACAAAATAATTATACCATTAGAATCAGAGCACAGCATTTTTACCATAATTCCTCCAAGATGTGAAATCGTTAATTATTTTCCTGTTAAAACCGACAACGAATGTGTAATTATGCCGGAAGAATTATGCGAAGGTGTGTTTACAGGGGGATTGGTTGTCAAACCTGTTGACAATAAAATTCCTATTCGAATACTTAACGTCAATGAAGAAGAAATTAGGATAAAAATTTTTTGCCCATCTTACAAAGATGTTTCAGATTTTCACATTTACAGTTTTTCAGCCGTATCCAATAGCGTTGAAAGAGTTGATAAAATTTTAGACTTAATAAAAACCGACGGTCTATCGTTTGAAGAGATGGACTCATTACAAAAAATTTCTGCAAAATTTGCTGACGTTTTCCACTGCGAAGGTGATCAGTTTACAGTATCACATCTTAATACTCAAGAAATAAGATTACAACAAAACGTTCCACCGTCATATATTAAACCCTATCGTTTGCCGCATTTTCAAAAAACCGAAATTCACAGTCAGGTAAACAAAATGTTAAGAGACGGAATAATTGAACCATCTAGGTCAGAATGGTCATCGCCACTTTTAATAGTTCCAAAAAAAGAGGATAAAGCCGGTAATAAGAAATTTCGAGTTGTCATTGATTATAGGGAAGTAAATAAAAGAATTCAAAACGATAAATTTCCACTGCCTAACATAGAAGAAATACTAGACTCATTAGCAGGGTCAGTATACTTTTCGCATTTAGACTTGTACCAAGGCTATTACCAAATTAATCTAGACAAAAAATCGCGACCCTATACAGCTTTTACGACAGACCAAGGACAATTTCAAATGACCAGACTGCCTATGGGACTAAAAATCAGCCCTAGCTCCTTCTCGAGAGCTATGACAGTAGCAATGTCCGGATTGAATTATGAAAATTGCTTCATTTATTTGGATGATTTAATAGTATTTGGACAAAATTTAGTTACTCACAATCAAAATTTAATTAAGGTATTAAGCCGATTACGGGAATTGAATTTAAAATTAAATCCTGCCAAATGTGATTTTTTAAAAAAACAGATATTATTTTTAGGCCATGTTGTCTCGGCTGAAGGTATTCTGCCAGATCCGGAGAAAATTAAAGCAATACATCAATATCCTGTACCAAAAGACGCTAACGAAACCAAACGTTTTGTAGCGTTCGCTAATTACTATCGGAAGTTTATAAAACAATTTGCAGAAATTGCTTCACCTTTAAACAGATTGTCAAAAAAAGGAGTAAAGTTTGAATGGTCAAAAGAATGTCAAATCGCTTTTGAAACTTTAAAGACGTCGTTAACTAACCCTCCTATTTTAGCATATCCCGACTTTTCTGAGTCAAATGAATTTGTTTTGAAAACGGATGCATCCGCACTGTCGATCGGTGCTGTTTTATCCAACTCTGATGATAGGCCAATAGCCTATGCCAGTAGAGCCCTTAATAACGCAGAGAAAAACTACCCTATTATAGAAAAAGAACTTCTAGCAATAGTATGGGCTGTGAAAAAATTTAGGCCCTACCTATTTAGCAAACAATTCAAAATTTATACAGACCACAGACCTCTCATTTTTTTATTTAAGAAAGCAGACTCAAGTAGCCGATTAACAAAATTCAGATTGACTCTAGAGGAATATAAATTCACCATTCATTATATAAAAGGCCAAGATAATGTCACAGCAGACGCGTTATCAAGGATCATCTTAAGCTCAGATGATCTAAAGCAAGCAAGCATGTTCGTAATGACCAGAATGCAATCAAATAAAAATATCCTTACCACCAATACTTCTACTAATGTTAATAACGATAACAGGCTTGATCACCCTGGAGTCGTTGAGATTATTAGACCTCCTCCAGAATTTGTAGAATTGCGGGTTATCACCGATACCGAATTTAATGAAAATCTAAAAAAAAGTTGCAACTCCTCATGTAAAGAAAACTTTATATGTAAAGGAAACGTCATGTATAATAAAAAACGTAAGATAATTTATATCAAACAGGCCCCTCGATCAACGTATATCTTAGGAACATCGTTGAGAGCCCTGAAAGAGATATATGAAGAATTTAACATTGCGCAATTAATAATATTTAAAGTCGACGGTAATAAAAAACTATTAGAAGAGATACGGAGTACTCCAAATAATATTAAAAATATTGGTATTAAAATAGCAATTCTAAAATAGGTACGAAGGATTGATGATAAGGAAACTCAAAAATTAATTATTAATGATTTCCACATGCTTCCTACAGGAGGACATGCTGGGATTAATCGCACCTATAATAACATCAAAAGGTATTATTATTGGACGAATATGCATAAAGATATTTCCAAGTTTATCGAAAAATGTGAACTATGTCAAAAAGGAAAATATTCTATTATAAAACCACAACCCTTGACAATAACGACCACTGCGTCGTCAGCGTTCAGTAAAATACTTTTAGACATTGTCGGGCCCTTGCAAACTGATGAATATAATAATAAATACATATTAACTTTACAGTGCGATTTAAGTAAATATGTAGAGTGTTACCCTTTACAAAATAAAGAAAGCGAAACTGTTGCACGAGCCTTTGTAGAAAATTTTATATTACGGTACGGAGTACCAGACGAAATTTTGACCGACAAGGGTACTGAATTTTTGTCGAACATCTTTAAAGACACATGCAAAATATTAAATATAAGGCAACTTAATTCTACGGCATATCACCACGAAACTTTGGGAGCGATTGAAAATTCTCATAAGACTTTGGGAAACTTTTTGCGAATTCATGCGTCAAACCATCCTGAAACATGGAGTTCCTGGTTATCATTTTGGTGTTTTGCTTATAATACCAGCGTTCACTCAGAAACCAGATATACACCGTATGAATTAGTTTTTGGAAAATCTTGCAAATTACCATCAAATTTAAGTAGTACAGTAGACCCTATGTATAATTTTGATAATTATCCAGTCGAATTGAAATACCGAATCCAATTGGCTAATAAGGAAGCTAGAGAAAATTTAGTGACATCGAAAGAAAATCGTAAGCGGGAATATGATATTAAATGTAAGTTTATTCATTATAATCCGGGAACAAAAATTTTGATAAAAAATACATCAACAAATAAAAGTGAAAATATTTTTAAGGGACCGTATGTTGTACTAGAGGATAAAGGGGTAAATTTGATTGTTTGTATAGATAATAAGTTAGTTGAATTACATAAAAATAGAGTGGAATTGTATCATGAATAAAAAAAAATGTTAATTAAGTAAATTAAATTTTTTTTTCTTGTAAAAGGGGAAGGTGTAATGGAATTTCACTAAGTATCAACATTTGTTTCAATTCGTTAATTTAGCTGACTTTAATTAATAATTCAATAACAATAAAGGAATAATGAACTCGACCAAGTCCACTGCACTTTCACCTAGTTAAACGAATTTGTTAACAATTTATATTAAACTGTTAACTATGCAATTTTTGTAAATAATACTTACTTGTAAAACGACGAGGAGTTGCGACCGAACGGTCGAGTAATAAAGATAAGTTTCGCTCTACAACCATACCTTAATTATGGATTTACCTTCTCCCTAAAGTTAAGGTTACCTAAGCCCTAAAGTTCACACCGCCGAACCATAACATCACATTTGTTATTTTCGTAGCCCATGACTATTTTATCGGTAGACTGTTCTATATCGCGTGTTCTGACATTTACGTTTGTAAAACATTTACTATATGAAATCTGCTTCAGTCTGGGTTGTCGCTAATTAATATTATATCATCTACAAATCGCAAGTGGTACATTTATGTGCCTGCAGTATTATTTTCGGTTCCCTTCCCATTCCAGTCCCAAACATGTTGTATGGTGCAACGGCAGAGTTTCGGTGAGATGTAGTCAACTTATCCATGTTCATTCTTACGTTTATTTGATACAGATGCCGTTTAGAATATGGAAATGAGCAATCCAGTAAACATATCTTAAGTCTTGGACGACTTAGAAGTGGTACTCAATATGGGGTTAGGAATAGTAGTTTAAGTTTTTAGTGTAGGATTTTTTTTAAAATAGGAAGACTCAAAGAAAATAAGTGAAAAGTTTCCGTTGAGCCGGATTCCTATTCGAGCTTCGCTTTCGAACTCCAGTGATTCGCCCGATCGCCCCTTCCAAGTCCCACCCTGCACGCTTTCAAATTCCAAGGGGTCAAACTTGTCATCTTCATCAAGAAACCACAGAGATCACAGATAACAACGGCTAATTGCAAAATATCGATTCCGACGGCTGTAGAAGGTACACTAGGTCGATCCGACCACCAACCCCCCCAATATGTATCGCATTATCGGGGGTTGCTCGTTGGGAGGGGGGCGTAGATGAGGAGGCTTGGAGGTGGGTCTGAAGGGGGGGACGGTGTAGACAGTGTTCGATGTTTCTGGTAGGATGAAAAGGGGTATACGCTAAATATTCAAGCATTACAGCTCTGCATAAATTCATTTCATTACGCCACCAAATATTGCTCCGGCATTCTACTTCGCTTCATGCATATGAATGAATTCATTATATTAAAGCCTTTTCAATGTATAATTTACTTTTGCGTGAGTCATTTCTCCTCTACGTACCAATAGCACCAGCAGAGTTCTCTCTCTCTCTCTCTCTCTTTCCATTTCTCTCTCTCTCTCTCTCTCTCTCTCTCTCTCTCTCTCTCTCTTTTTCTGTCCCTGTCTCGCTCTCCCGCTCGTCAACTCACTCGAATATATCACGATTTGGAAAACGAGATAGAGAGAGACAAGAGATAAGCGGTGTTTGTACTTTCCAGTGAGGAAGTGTTTCTTTGGGTCAAGATCGAGCGAATTTCGTTGAAATCAAGATTACAGCATCCCCCATAACACTCTAAACTGATCCTAATTACTTTTAATTTCACTTGCAATTTAAGAAATCAAAATGATACGTTTACGATTTGTTCTTCATACACTTTAAAGAAGTTTCAGACAACTTTTAGGCAACTTGCTATTTTTTTTTGTCACAAGCTTTCATCCAGTATCACTCTTTTGTCTGTCGGTCTAGTTAAAACTTTACGCTTCAAAAACATGTAAAAACTCCTGCTAAAAATTCACTTTAAGGCATATTCAGAACTTCGCATTTTATTTTAAATTCAATTCTCAAGGTAATTTACAATTCATACAATTCAACATAATATTGAAGATCACATATCCCCTGAAAAATAACCATGTGAAAGGGGAAATATTAAACAAAAAATATAAGCTCTCGATAGAAAAAATTATATTAAATAAAAATAGCCATCGTCAAGTAATAAAGATAAAAGCATGGGATCAATGGATGGTCCTTTGTCTTTCCCTTTTCATATCTCTCAAATAATATTGTAATGAATTGGTTTTAATAAATGCTTCAACAACAATATCCAAAAGGTGTTTTTTTTTCTCAAATAAGGGTTGTGCAGGAGAATCATATTTTGTGCTTTTTACAACGGCACTACACTCGACTGGTTCAATTTAAACGATACTGTTTATATTAATACAAAAAGATACTTTGTCGACGGTCTAGTTTCCAAAACTAAAATGATTTATTTTACATTTAATGTCAATTTACATCATTTCCGAAACTATCTAGTGAGGTATCGTAAAGAAAGTAAAATCGATAAAAGTGGAGTTATCTTTACACACTAAATGCTTTTTCATAGTGGAACATGCGCACAGGTAACGTTGAAGTCACTTTGATACTTTTCAAAAAGAGTCGATTGAATTGTCAAGTAATAGGGATGACCTATCAAATATAGGTTTTAATCAGTTTTAAGGCAGAAGAATGTAGTACAATAATAAAACAAATCGTGAAGGGTATACGCTTGCAAACGCAATTCTAGGGTTCGTTGGGAACATTCTATTGGATTTTTATTGAATTATTAACATTAAATAAGGAAGGGAGGTACTATAGCTTATACCGAAGAAGGTGTTGTAGGGGATAGATGTCCAACTGCTTTGAATAATTTACTTATTGAATTGCATTTGGTTTCAGTAAATAGATAGTTGCCACAAAAAATGAACCACTTTTCTTCTAAGGCAACGGATTTTAGATTTGCCCGTGTGAAGTAATACTCAACACCATTTATTAATAACTCACCAAAAGCTCTAATGTAAAGTTTAGAATATTAAAAAAGCACACTCACAGATTTTCTTCATTATAAAATATGAAAATATGTGTACATATATGTTAATTGAAGGTTAAACCTATAGTAACAAATTTATGTTTCCCAAAGAAAAACTGAAACGCGCAGTATTATTTTCGCATCCAAACAAAACAACAAACATAAGGTATCTAAATAAGAGAACAAAAATAATACTAAATCTATCAATTTTCATTTACAAATTTTCTCTTTCATAATTTTATTGTTTCCTTAGACGTGACAAGATCTTGACAATTTGTTGTCATTACGAATAAGAAATGATTTTTGAATGTTTCTACAACATACATAATATATAATATATAATGCCCTGACATATTTTATATTTTTGGAGTTACATTTTGAATTGTAGAATTTATCTTAATTTAAACGATGTTTTTAAAGTACTGATAAAACATGGTACTCTCTAAAGTGCTTCTTAGACATAGAAACTATTTGTAACAAACGGAGAAACAGTTTTTACTTCACCATATGTTTCATTTTTTAGAAAATGAAATAGAATTGTGGAATTGAATTAATGAAAAATTAAAGTGAATATTTTTTGTCGAATAACTTCCCCTATCTTCTTCTTTATCGTCTTTCTCTCATTACTGAGAATCGTGATCACTGACAACTTGTGACGTTATTTCACTCCATTGACTTCGGTCCCGAGCTATGTTTACAGAAACGCAGAACGAACTACCGGTGGCCTTTTGGATCTGATCAGTCCATCTGGTTGGTGAGCGCCATCTAGACCTTCGCCCTTCTGTGTTTCCCGAAACTATCAGCCTCTCCAAATTGTTTTCATCTCTTCGCACGATGTGTCCAAAAAATCTCAATATGTTCGCCAGGCAGGTAGAAGAGAGTCTATTGCGGATGTTCAGTTCTCTAAGGATTGACTCGTTCGTCCTGTGCGCCGTCCACGGAATTCGAAGCATGCGTCTCCAGCACCACATCTCGAAGGCATCAATTCTTTTTCTGTCTGCTGCTTTAAAAAGCTCCATATCGGAAGATGGAAAAGATCAACGATTGAACTAGTTTCATTTTAGTGTTATTCGTAATAGATCTGTCTTTCCAAATCTTGGATAGTCGACTCATTGCACTTTTAGCTAGTCCTATTCTCCTTCGGATATCACTTTCACTTGAACCCGTGTTACTAATATATGAGCCTAGGTACAAGATGTGGTCAACGATTTGAAATCTTTTTAGAGCATCTGTCAATTGCAGAGTGTTGGAACGATCGACTATCATAATTTTAGTTTTCTCCGCGTTTATCATAAGGCCACAGTTGTTGCTCTCTGTCTCCACTCGGTTTAGGAGATCCAACATTTCCTCATCTGACGCAGCTATTAAAGTTGTATCGTCTGCATATCTCAGATTTGTAATCCTTTTACCCGCAATTGATATTCCTCCATGCCATTCATCCAATGCCTTTCTCATAATATATTCTCCATAGATGTTAAAGAGATCTGGAGAGAGGATGCATCCCTCACGAACTCCCCTGCAGGTCTTGAATAGGAGCGAGTGCTGGTTCTCTATTCTCACCTTGGCCATGCTGCTGTCCTAAAGATTTCTTATGAGTACAATTAGATGTTCAGGTACTCCCATCTCTCGAAGAACTCTCCACAGCATTTTCCAGTTAACACAGTCAAAGGCCTTTTGGTAGTCCAAAAAGCAGATGACCATTGGGATATTGAATTCTCTGCATTTCTCTATGAGTTGTCGTAGATTAAGCACCTGTTCTCTGGTGCCTTTGCCCTTCACGAACCCTGCCTGTTCCTGGAGAATCTGTCGATCCAGATAAGTCTCCAAACGTCGCTTTATAATACGAAGTAGAATCTTACTCGAATGTGATATCAAAGAAATAGTACGGTAGTTGCTACACTTTGTGGTTGCACCCTTTTTATGAAGTGGAATGAATATAGAGGTTGACCAGTCTTTGGGCCAGAGACCATGCTTCCATATTATGTTACATAGATCGGTTAAGATTTTAATGCCCTGTTGATCCAAATTCTGTAATAGTTCTCCCCTTATATCGTCGCAGCCTGGTGATTTACCTCTTTTCAAATGTGCTATTGCTTCCTCCACCTCTGCATGCATGATGTCAGATTCCTGCGTTATTTCATTTATATTGATAATTCTATCGTCTCCATCTAGGGTCTGCTGTTCTTTGAAAAGTTCTGTGCAATATTTCTGCCAAACATTTAATATTGCTTCGATGTCCCCAACGACAGTGCCATGTTCAGTTTAAATAGCATAATTGCGTGGTTTGAATTCTCTTGCGAGAAGTTTGACCTTCTGAAACTAATCGTTGGTTTCATTTCGATGCGAGTGTGATTCTATGTCTTCACATATGTTGGATATGTACTTTTCTTTGTCTTTACGACATCTCTTCTGAATATCTTTAGATAGGGCGCTATAGATCGTTTCATCGAGAGGGCCTATTTTTAGTTGTTTCCTCTGTTTTATAACTTGCCATGTCTCGTCACTGATCCATGGTTTGCGATCATTCACATTTCCTGGTCGGCAACATTGGCTAGCAGTTTTCAGGAGACCTTCCCTAATACTTATCCACGATTCTTCGGCGTCATCGTTGCATTTTATATTTTCTAACACTGGTTTAATACTCTCCCTGAAAGTATCTAATTGTCCTGTTGTTAACCTCTTCTGTCTGGTCGAGGGTCTACGAATATTCTTAAATCTAAGTCTGAAATCCAGTATCAGCAGTTGATGGCCACTACCACAGTCCGCATCTGGAAAAGTTTTAGCATTACTCACAGAAGTTTTCCATCTTGTGTTGATTAAGATAAAATCTATTTGATTCCTATATCTGTCACCAGGCGACTTCCACGTGTAAAGTCTGCGTGGATGATGTTTGAAATACGTGTTCATTATGGAGAGTCTCCTTTGCAAGCAGAAATCCATCAGCTTTTCTCCCCTTTCATTCCTCTCACCCAGTCCAAATCCTCCAACGACCTGTCTCACGTTGTGGTCCATGTTCGTGGCACCTATTTTGGAGTTAAAATCTCCCAATACGATTGTAATATCTTTGTTGGGAATCTTTTCAAGCTCAGTGTCTAGAGCCTTGTAAAAATCTTCTAGTATGTTCTCTTCTGCCGTGGAGGTTGGGGCGTAGACCTGAATTATGTGTAGAATGCATGTTTGACTTTGGAAACGGAGGTGAATAATCCTGTCATTAACTGCATCATAACCACAGACAAAATTCTGCAATTTCTTGGGTACTATTATCGCGACACCGTTAATGCTTTCCTCTGCATGGCCTGAGAAATAAATATTATTGCCTGAAATACCCTGGAAGTGACCCTTTCCTTTCCAGTGAGATTCACTGATTCCGAGGATATCAATGTTATGGGCTGCCATCTCCTTTTCGATTATTTGGAGCTTCCTTGGGTGTTGTATTAGTCCCCTTATATTCCAAGTAGCTATTCTCTTGGGTTTTCGGAGAGTCAGATTATGACTCTGTGTGTTCACTTTCAAATAAGTTCCTCCCGGAGATCCGAATGAGGAACTATTTAGACTCCGGACTTGTTTTCAGTTGAAAGTTGCCATGATTCTCATGGGAATGAAACATTTTTATATCCGAAGGTGGCTTCCCTTTGCCTTCCTTCGATCTGTTACAGGGATTTAGTCCTGTTTGATGATGGTTATGGTTATACCGCCAATGTTCGGTCGCCAGAGCCTCGTTCGTTATATAGCAGAGTGCACCGGGTGACCAAAGATCACCACTCTAGCAGGTGAGGTTGACATTTGGGTAGTTTCGATGTTCTGATGTTTAGCACTACCCCTTACACCCCAAACTTCCCCTATATATTCATTTAAATACCACACAGTTAGTCATAGCTATACAGTGCCGTTTTTACCTATAGGCGTAGTGGGCGTACGCCCAGGGCCTCGCACCGAGGGGGGCCTCACTCACTAATAAAATATTTTTTCCCATTTCACCATTTTCAAGTTATTCAAAATAGAAAATTTTTAATTTCGGGGTAGTCGAAAAATAACCATCTTTCAACGAACAATTGGGTTTATATAGAGGTCATTCAAAAACGAATATCTTTCTTTATTAGCCACATTTTTGTTTTAAATGTTTTGTCCCATAAATTGAAAGTTTTTCAAGTTATTGGTGAAAAACAGTTAAAAAACGGTGCGGTTTCAATTGTGAATAATTCGAAAAATATCAACTTTACAAAACTTAACAAAACCATAGAACAAAAGTTGCTTAGAATTGGTCAATTTATTTCCGGGTTTATGTTGATTTAAACTTTTTTTACCCCATAGAAGGGGTAAACCACCCCTAGGGAAAAAGCACACTTCGGCACAAGTCTTTGAACTTTGAAGAGGGTTATAGATATACTACAGTTTTATGGTTTTTTACCGTTGATGACTGGACCAAACGCCTTTCAAATGTTAGAACCAGAGAATAAGGAAAAAGTGAGAATTATTACCATTTTGTAATGAAAAAAATAAATGTAAAGACTGCTTACAAATACTTCTATGAAAATGGGCTCCTTACCGCTTTCCAAATATTGAAATTTATTTAAGAATAATTTTTTGTGTATGATGGTATCTAAGGCTTCAGCTGAAAGGTCATTTTCTAAATTAAAACCAATAAAAAGTGTAAAAAAAACAGTATGAAACAAGAGCTATTAAATTCTTTAAGCATCCTTAATATTGAAAAAAATATTGTAAGTAAACTAAATTTTGACGATGTAATTGATGAATCACAAACAAGAAAAATAGGAAAAAGGAATTCTAAATATTTCTAAAATAAGAAAATTTATTGTATTTTATAAGATTTTACCGAAGATTTTACTTTATATATAACAGTTTTAACTTTGAAATGCATAAAATGTGATTTACCTATTTCATGGCTTTTGTAAGTACACTGTTGAAGCATTTAAACTATTTTCTTTTGAAATATGTATTATTCAAATTATGTATATAGTGTCATATGTGTCATAGTGTATATATGTGTCATAAAGTTTATTAGCAAGTAGCAACATTAAACCAATGTTGGTATACAGAGGGCCTCATTTTTATATGCGCCCGGGGCCTCAGCATTGGTAAAAACGGCACTGTAGCTATATAGCCCTGATCAGTTTCTTAGCATGTTTTAAAATAATCTTCACAAGTTTCATTATTGTCATTATATTCCATTCGCTGACTCTCTTATGTCTAATAACTTATAAACCATGCAAATACAGGGCGGAGAATATAAAACTCCTAGTGCAGACGTGGCAGAAAATATTATGGGATGGAAAAGATAGCATTAGGAGACGAGTCGGGGCATATAAATAAAATTGATCGTGCGACTTTACATTAGAGTGGGTCTCGTTATTATCGCTTCCAATTGACGAATTGTAGTACTTTTTCTTTAAATTTTCGGTAGACGTCGAGTACTTTAGGGTACATTTTATAAATTATTTACTGCAGTTGTAGCTAGAATTAACAATAAATTACTTAAAAAAAAAGGATATAAGCACTATCGCTTAGAGTGTGGTTTCGGCTCTATCTTTTACAAAAGCGCACAGTTCTAGGTTACGATAAGGGCGTACGGGCGATTTATAGTTCAAAAATTTGTCCAACAATTACCTCATTATATTTGTCTGGCAAATTACTGGTTATTAAGCTTGTAGGCCAGGCCGTTCTTCAATTTGTTCATCCAATTTTTAATCTAAATCTACTTTGAAACGTAGAATTCTCAATTTTTGAGATATCGAAATGTTGAAAAAAATATTAAATGAAATTAAACTTAAATTAAAGATTAGAAAAGATAAAATAGATTAGATCAAAGATTTTTTCTGGTTCATATATTAATTTTCTACTTTGTTGAAAATTTTAATTCATAACGCAGTTACTACTAAACCAACAAGGTGACAGCAAAATCTCTTCGAAGTTAAATTCTACCCGTAAAAAGGTACTTACAGTCTCAGAACTTTTCATTAAAGATTTCTCAAGTTAACTCATATTCTTTAAGTATTCGATGTGGCACTTGTTTCTATCCGCAAATTTTCCTGCCTCCTGATAGAAACGGACTTTTCGGGATGGCAGTTTTCATAAAATATCTCGATTTCGTCACATTCATTTAGTAACAAAAAGTTTAGCACGAGGATTATGTTAAAAGGAAAGCGATAATCTTATTTTACATGATGATTAGGATCCATGAAAAACAAATTTTTGCATGAGAATGTCACTTTTTGAAGAATTTTGGGTTATGTCGCATATGATCTACGAGTGATTGTTACTTCCCACCAACCAAAATTTTCGAATATATTCTTTACAAGAATTCTGATCTTTGATAAATAATCGACTTGTAGTACTCGGTTAGCGCTTCCGAAATCCATTTTAAAAATATTTTAAACCACCCAAACATCACCAACGGATTCTACAGAAACAAAAATTTATTTTTTACTTTCTCATATATGGGGTAACCATATTGTGAGAGAAAGTATTGCAATCGTGCTGAATCTCTGAATTTGAGATATTGGTATTTCTGGACCTTTTGAGGTCCCCTAATTCGACAAACATGTCTGTATGTCTATGTATTTATGTATCTAGGTATGTGTGTGTATCTGTAGACATGTATGGTATATGTGGTCAACGTTTTCTCAAAAACTATAAATAGTGGAATATTGAAATTTTGTATTTAGGCTTTATTTATGTCCCCTAAAGTCTCTCCACTACATAAATTTTATCAGAATCAGTTAAGGCTGAAAGCAACTATACTCTTGTCATTTTTCAGTTTTATTATTGGATTACCTCACAAAATGGTAAAACTTTTTTCTTAACTTTGTATATTCACTTTACTATCCAATTCTAATTAATTGACGTTGTCATTATCTTGACTGATCTGCGAAGAGACATTTACTCTTTTGAATTTTCAGTTCCTCTCAATTTTCTCCAAAACGGCTTTACCGATTCCCAACAAATTTTACATTTTAAACTGAAATAACGAATGGCTACAACTTCTATTTGAAACTTTTTTTTCTAAAACCTCCCTAAAAGGCACATTAATAATGTTGCCCTGAATATTTGGTCCGGCCGTGTCTTACGATGTTACACATCTCAATTTTTTTACTATTTACCAAATTTCACCAAAATTCCAGTGAAATTTCTATGGTTTTTTTCCTTGCCTAAAAGAATGTTGTGAGCCGTGATATTAGTCCATACACCATTTTATTTATTTGTGGTGAAAAAAAGTTATTAAAGTTTGTATATTTGGGCAATGAACCACTTCTTTTTCAATTTTCTCGGAAACTTCTGCCCGATTTTAAGAATTTATTATTTATTTTTGAGGAGAATTACATAGAATTAAACAAGCTTTTTAAGTTTCAAACATCATTTATGACAATTGGGCAAATGAAACTTTGTACGCATTTTATGCAATTTTGTTTATTATTGCATTTATTATTGATTATTTTAAATTTAATTTTAATTTATTTTACCTATTTATTAAAATTAATTTTATACTAAATTATTATTTATTAAATACTATTATAGGAATCAACTAGAATCATCGAGGAAACCTCTATTAAAAAGACTATCAAAAAATTGACAATTACTTTCAACGGATCTTGACCTGTACAAGAACACGAAGAAGGCTGCGACTGTTGTCATGGGTTCGGATCATAGAGATAAAAGAGAGAGGAGGTAACAAATGTGCTTGGAACAAATAGACCAAAGCACAGGCCAAAGTGGCTTCTGCATATGGCCGACTTCCTGTAAGAAATCTTTCTCTCCAATGGCGTAGCATTACATTAACTAAAATTATGAAATAATAATTTGTATGAAGCAGTTTTATTTTCCATAAAATGTCACAAAACGCTAAGATATGAAACAATACGAAGGTTGCTCAATACGAATTAAGTAAAGAATGAAGTAAACAAATAAACCAAAGCACAGGCCAAAGTGGCTTCTGCATATGGCCGACTTCCTGTAAGAAATCTTTCTCTCCAATGGCGTAGCATTACATTAACTAAAATTATGAAATAATAATTTGTATGAAGCAGTTTTATTTTCCATAAAATGTCACAAAACGCTAAGATATGAAACAATACGAAGATTGCTCAATACGAATTAAGTAAAGAATGTTTTATTTTTAAATTTCTTGATTAATTTAACGCATATTTATACTACTAGTTCATAACAAAATTACCTACATCAATTTTTAAAACCTTACGCCGTTGTTCATTCTTTGGAAAACGGAAACAAACAAAAAAAATCGATTTTGGGATCAATCAGTTAATAGAAAAAAAAATTACCAAAAAAGAAATGTGCTCCAGGTATACCAGGAAGACAAAGAACGAGCAGGAAACCAGGAAGGAGCGGAAGAGCTGATTCAGTTATGTAGTGGGTATATTGTATTAAAAATATGTATGTATTTATTATTAATTGATAAACTTTAGTTCCCAATGGTAAACTGTAGCTTCCCCTATAGATCCGCCACTGCACAATTCAACAAAGACAATCGCAAGGACGCGTTCGAAAAGTGGCTTCTTAATATGGCCGCTTCCGTCTACAAAATTTATTACCCCCTCTCCCTATTTGTTACCTCCTCTCTCTTTTATCTCTATGGTTCGGATTAAAGATTTTTTTAAAGATTTAAAGATATTTTTAAATGAAAACCCGGCATATTGACTACATCAAAATTTCTAAACTTCCTACAAGTTTAGATTTCTTTCAGAAAAAGAATCGTAGAGCATTTCTAAGTTTTATACAATTACCTAGTATGTACTTCATGATTTATTTTTCTCGTTAAAAGGGGAGTAGTTGCCCCTCATTAAAACCCATCGAGACGAAGCGGCTCGGCCCACGCACGCGTCGAAATTAATCAAAAATTACGTGTATACATATAGGTACCAATACACATTCACAGGTATATATACGAGTAGGTATATCTATGTACCTATATATTTATTTATACATATATGCAGAGAGTAGTAAACGGGAAAGTGTGTGTGTGTGTGTGTGTGAGAGAGAGAGAGAGAAAGAGAGAGAGAGAGAGAGACCGGGAGAGAGTTAATTGCGATCTCGCTGCCGTCATTCCCAGCAACCTAATAAACATTAAACATTCGCGCATAATTCAGTCTTACCCTGCCCAGTTCTCCAGTAGTACCAACTGTCCAGGACATGAATGCTGATTTCTGATTTAACCGATATTGGCATGATGAATGCCAGTAATACAATTTGAAATACGCCTAATTTATTTATGAATGTGTCGCTCGCTGCTCCTGCTGCTGGCTGCTGCTGTGCGACGCGCGTCTCTTTCTTGTAGATTCGTTCGCCAGAGGTGGAGATTACAGCATTTGAAATAAATGACAAATTTCACTTTCGAAAAAATTCTAAAATGAAATTCAGATTTTAAATGTGAAAAATTATATTTTTGTTGTTGAACACCAAAAATTGGTAAAAATTTCGGTGCTGAATTTGAAGTATTTCTACTGTTTTTCTTAATTACGGTAATTTTTAATTCGCTACGTCGTCTTGCCTCAACGAACAATTTCCTATAAATGAAACTACAACTTACGTAATTGTAAGTAATCTAACACTTTTTAAATAGATTGGAGGTGCAATAGTAGCCAATCAGCGAAAATGGTTTCAATCAACTCCAGTAACATTTAGATCTTTGTCTAGCTGCAGCCCTACTTTTTAAAACTGTCTTCTTAAAATTACATCAAGCATTTACTCTGATCGCTTGGAAGAGTTTAAAAGTTAATCGATGGTTTAATTAATGCAACATAAATAATGATGGTTTTAATTTGACTTGTCCTCTTGTATTCGATCAACGAACATTTCTTAATTAATAAAATTCCAAATTACATTTTTATGTAAGGCCTAGTTAATAACCGGCAGTTTCTATTGCTGGTGTTAGACACTAATGGTCAGAAACAATCGGATTTTGTAATTTGAGCGTGGAGAGATTTCGAGTATATCATATTTAAATACGAATTAAATTTTGTAATATAAGCTTACTGTAAATATGTATAAATTACATTTAAAATTGATATAATCGCAAATTCGTTTATTTTATAAACATTGAGGGCTTCATTCTTAAATAGTGCTGTACACTTGGCTCATCATAGGACCAAGTCGAATTTGAAATACTTGACGAATTTAAATTTCAAAAATATTTCCCCAAACTGGAACGCAGCATAAATTTAATTACCCTTAATGAGTATTTCAGTTCAAAGGTTGTCGTTAAAATCTCTTTAAAGGTTATTGAAACGGATATCCATTCTATTCACTTTTCCAAAAGTAGATATCACTTAGATTTACTTAAGTATGCTTTACAAAATACCGTTATGCCTGTAATATACTGGATCACATTAGTTATGCCTTTGATGAACAATTGCTATCTCACAACACGGGAGTTAGATCAGGTAATAATGAATACCTGGTCGTCACAACTGCCTCTATTGCAAAGATTTGTTGTTGCAATTTTTTCGGCTTCTCAAAATGACTCTGTAAAGCGTGACTTGGGAAGTTAATAGACTTGATCATTCTCTTTGTCCCTGGTATTAAATACACTTTTTTTGGCAGAGTACCTAGGTAATTACGTTATTACAAAACTAATTATAATTTTACATAGATTAATCATGGGAAAACGAATATTACAACGAATATAACGTGAACACGTAATCAAATCCCAGCATAAAACTTAGCTAAATCGTTTAAGAGAGAATAAAGTTTATGTTATCCAAGTCACTAAATGTAGGTTCATAATTTGCATCTAACAAAATTAAAGCGAACAGTTCCATCTTTTGCAGTTTAACGTTTTGTTGCAAATCAAGCATTTAAGAATCCAGGGTATTTCTCGGTGAACATTAAACCAGTTCTTGCTGTTATTTGTGAATAATTGAACTTTGCACCGCCAATCACATACCTAAGTGAAGCTAAACAATCTAAAATCACCACAAATGCAACTGTTTATATACGTATTGTCAACAGCTCTGAGATCGAATGGGACGTTTTAAAAACCATTTTCACGGTTCATTAAAGACACTTTCACGTTTAACACATCAAATTTACATTAAAATTAACCGTGTAATCAGTTCTGCATAACTATGGTGCTTATTTTTAACAGATCCTCGAGAAATTACAATAATTATTGCCGCAGAAACAAATTGACGTTGTTTAATAAAAGTTTTATCGTTTTGCTTTTCACTACTGAAGATAAATAATTCATAACTCGGCCCGCTTGACATACGCCGAGGTTCTTTAACGGTAGCTAAGTCGTTTACCACAAAGGTTGATGCTACGAAATTTTTATGAACATTTCTCACATTTTCAGACTTTACGTCGTTTTATTTATCATATCTCTCCGGCACTGCTTTCGGAAACTTGAACGGTAGCCCATTTCATTTTATTAGTATGCGCATTAATTAAGTCATATTACAGTCATCCTGAGGATCAACCAGATATCACCGATTCCTTAATGGACTCACTTTTGTATTTTATTATTTTTTATCACGTGCGATAATTGACCCACGTACATATATATTTGTATCTCGTCACGGATTTACGAGACACGACAAGGAGAAAATCGTAGAAACGAACGCAATAAAACAAGAACTGCAATGAATTGTTTTAATCCCTCGGGAGACTATATTTTAAATGAGCATTTTAGATGCCTACCTGATGTCAGTTTAGAATGATTGTTTTCACATGTTACCTCCTGCTGTAGCAAAACAATTGCAAGTTTACCCTTATAATGCATTCATAGTATTGTTTAGAACTGTTTTTTATTTTGTGCTCGTTAGGGATTAATTTAATAAAGTAAAACATCGCAAATATCCTCCGTCTAATTAAAAAATACATTAAAAGCAAACGGAAGGCAGAGCAACGAATTTCGAAAAAAAAACTTTCGCGCCTTTAATAATGTAGGCTTAAAAATAATATCCCAATTACGAAACATGGAATATTAAATGTGACATTTACATAATAAAAAAACCTTAAGTTTATTAAAGCCCTGTATCGGTCCTTAATGGAATATATTTCATTTACATAAAACATTGCTCTAATTGTTCTTTTGGAAAATATAATGAAAAATTTCCCTTCTGGAAATAATTATTTCACGCGCCGTGACTGACATGAATCCTGGAAAAGTAATCACAGTTTTTCGTTCGGTATTTTTATTCACAGTCCGAAAAAACAGATAGGGGGAGTAAAATAGAGAGGGCGAGAAACGACGAAGTAAATAGAATTCCTTAGGTAATTCGTATTCGAGTGGGGTTTTTAAGATAAGTTAGAAATTTTCTTGTTGAACAGAGGATTTGGCAAATACGCAATAATTAGCATTTTAATATGCAGTAAAATGATTCTAGGTACTTGAAAACATGCTTTCATTACATCACCTTCTACAAATTCGTACAATTTTACATTTCACTAATTAAACATTTGGTATTTAATTGAGTTAATAACATTTACATAAAGCTATATTTAAATTTGGAACTAATTAAAATTTACGACTTCACTTATTGCCATTTCTAATCCTGTTTAATCATTTGTCGTGTAAAAAACTGTCATTATTAAAAAAATCGGCAAAAGATAATTATTTTGCTTTGTCTCTTCCAATTCAGTCTTAATTAGTTTATCAGCTTTTATGAGTTTTATTAAAGGTTAGTCAATTCGTTCCCTTTGTAAAATTCTATAAAATATTAAATTTATAATAAGCATTTCCCAATACCACACCAATAAGTTATTATTTAACGCGATTATTGTCATTACTATTATTACTTGGCGATACGCAATAAAGCTGTGGACCACCTCATTAATATCAGGGTACTATTGGGTAGCTTATGATGTTTGAGAGAAATTCAATGTACAAACAATCTCTATATATATAAAAATGAATTGCTGTTCGTTTGTCTCGCTTGAACTCGAGAATGGCTGGACCGATTTTGCTAATTTTGATCTTGAAATATTTGTGGAAGTTCAGGGAAGGTCTAAGCGGCGAGAAACATAAATAATCTTCTTCTTCTTCTTCTGTCGTTCCAGGATTTGGCATGTTGCCTGTTCCGACTTCAGCATCTTGTTCTCGGTCTGCCGATACTTCTACGCCCTATGGGATTGTAATTAATGATTTTTTGTGGTATTCTTTTTGGAGACATCCGCATCACATGTTCTTTTCATCTGTTCTTGTAGTTTGTTGTTAGTTCTGTTATTGGCTGTACCTTTAGTTCTTTTCTGATGTCCTCATTTCTTATGTGGTCTAAACGTGTACAACCCTTTACTGATCTCAAAAATCTCATTTCCGATGTTTCCAATTGCCTGTAGTCTTTCTTTCTCGGCGCACAAGTTTCTGATCCATATAATAACGTGGGGATTGCCATAACTTTGTAAAATTTGATTTGCGTGATTTAGTGTTCTTCTGATGGTTCCACAAATTCTTTGATAGTTATTTATTTTGTTTGAGATATCAGTATCTTCTTCGTATGTGATATCACATCCTAGATATCTAAAATGTGATACCTGCTCTAAAGTGTGGTCATCAATTACAATTTTTGTTCTAATCGGATCTTTTCCCAGGAACGCCATAGTCTTTGTTTTTTCAATAGATATTTTGAGATTATAATCAGCAGATAGCAAATTTAATTTGTGTATAGCCAATTGTAATTTATCTTCTGTGTTTTGTATTATAACTTGATCATCGGCAAATAACATTGTATTTATAAAATCATTGGGCCTAATCTTTATCCCAGGAGGTGCGGTTTTCTTCCATTCTCTCACAAGGTCATCTACATATATATTAAATAATGTAGGAGATAGAGTACATCCTTGTCTCACACCTTGATTTGTCGTAATTTCTTGGGTTATTCCTTTGCCAGTGTCGATAATGATTTTGGTGTTTAGATATAGGTTTTGTATTATGCTTATTAGGTGTATAGGATATCATCGTTTTTTCATTATACGCCAGAGTTTGTCTCGGTGGATTCGATCAAAAGCTTTCTTGTAGTCTATGAGGGCAAGGTGTGTCTCTAGATTGAATTCTTTGCGCTTCTGGATAATTTGTTTTAAACTGAAAACGTCGTCAATGCAAGATCTTCCTTTACGAAAGCCCGCTTGCTCTTCCAATAGTATAACGTTTGAGATAGTTCGAAGTCTTTCATTAACAATTTTACTATACAGTTTATAAGCAGCATTTAGGAGGCTAATACTCCTATAATTCTCTGTTTTATTACGTTGCCCTTTTTTGAACAAAGAAACAACCTTTGCGAGTCTCCAATCGTCTGGGATATCAAGATTTATCCAGCATATATTAAATAGGTGTAGTAGTCGTAGATGTAGGAACATGCCACCATACTTTATTAGTTCAGAGTTCATACCATCTGGTCCAGGTGCTTTTCTGTTTTTAGTTTTTCGTAGTGCATTTTGCATTTCTATCATATCTATTGGATTATACCAGTGGTATCAGTTTTTTCAAATATATCTTGTTTTGTTGCATCGTACCATAGTTCCCGATAGTGTTCTATCCACTCTTCCTGTGATATTATATTTAGTTGTGCTATATCTCTTTCTGTTTTATTCAGGTGTTTCACCATTTTATACGCAAATTCTTGAAGTCCATGGACATCATTCTCTACACGACTTATAAAAGTATGTCATATGTGCTTGCCTCACTATTGATTTCGTTCTGTTTCTTGCTTCTTTAACATAAATAATAAGTAACGGAAATACTAAAAAAGGTACGTCTTGTAATTTGACATTTGTAATCAAACAAATGAAAGTATAGTGTCTGTTGGTTGTCAAATAAATAAATATCAAGACGATTATTAAAATCTATCATCAGTTTGTCAGTGCGCGAGAACTTTATCGATTTTAAAATGCCAAGGAAAAGAGCTTAGGTCGTCGAAATCAATCAAACATGCGACGAGCTACCTCACGTGCAAATCGCACTGGCGACCAGCGAGAGACAGATAATGATGACATTCGTATTGGTATGACAGAATCACAGGACAGAATTGCGTTCAACAGTGAATTATTATTATAATTATTATAATAAATTATTATATATATTATTTATTATTTTTTAATTAATATTAATTAATTAAATTTTAATAATAATTTTATTATTATTAATTATTATATATATTATTATTATAAATAATTATAATTATTATAAGTAGATAGGCTTAGAATGGAACGACTTCGGGCACATCAAACACAACAGCAGCGAGCACGACACAATGAAATAGAGTGATTCCGCAGACGCAGTGTTCCTGTAAACCTAGGACGAATAGCATTCCAATACGACCCGGAAATAGATTATCGTGCCGACCAGTCCGTAACGATGGAGAAATGAAAACCATTTGCCAATATTGTAAAGCGTTAAAATACAGAGTGAATCTACTGGATTATATTGTGTTGGTGGTAATGTAAAATTGCCACAATTGTTCCCACCACCAGATCCATTGCGCTCATTAGTTTCTGGGGTAGGAAATAACTCTAAACATTTCTTGACCAACATCCAAAAATATAATAATTGCTTTCAAATGACGTTGTTTGGTGCAACGCATATTGTACAGGAAAATTTCATGCCCACTTTTAAGGTAGTTTTTGATAACTTCTTTATTAAAACTTTAAAAAGATAATATACAATTGCAGATACAAGGACATTTTGCGGAATCAACTTGGAGTTTCCCTGTTTCGCGCATGGGCAATTATAAGTCGCGGGTTCGCGAGTCGTAAAATCATCTTTATATATTTACGCATCGCAAAAAAAGACAAAAAATATAGTACATCAGAAAGCCGTAAACTGGTTATGTGTATAACTGTGTTGCATTTAATTTAACGTAGATAAAAATTTTGTATCAAATTTTGACCATATTTTTCCAAAATATATGTAGGTGATACGACGTAAACCGGGTCATCTATAATTTTTATTTATCTTTCTTTTTTTAAACTTTACGTGGCATTGCATCACATGCCGGGTTCGGCTTGTGGACCAATAAATAAATCTTATAAGCGCAGTACTAAGAAACGCTTATTTTGACTACCTAGTCGAACTTGGTATGTGACGCTCACAGAACAAAAAAACCAACCTAAAGTGGTATGCATGGCTGGATGAAAAATCTCAAAAGCAGCTAAAGAAAAAGACAATCCGTCAACTAAACGTTCTTTGGGCAAAATAAGAGTATACTGAATAAAATTTGCAACAATAATTCGTGGTATAGCGCGTTAAAATTAATATATGACAACTTTTTTACTACGTTTATTATTATGTCAATACGTCAGTTTAAGGAATCCCACCTTTTAAAAGACACGAAATAAAATGAAGCTGTCAAGATTAAATTAAAAAATTGGGATGATTCAGTACACAATAATTCCTCTTTCCCAGTGTTTTAGTACTTCATCCAGCACCTTTTAAGCTGTACTTTTAATAATTGTCACATATTTTGTTTCCTATAAAATTGAAATAAAACGTTTCGTTTCTGAGATAATTTGAATGGTATCGTTCTTTGATTGGTAGCTAACAAGTTACTGATGTGACGTTGCTGTGCACGTAGTAATTATGGTGTGTTTAATGTGTATATTGAAACTTGATTGTTAAGCAGACGGCCTGTTACAAGTGGAAGGAGAGGAAATTTAAATGCCCTTAAAATAGCTAATATGAACTTAATCATTGGTGAGATTTAAATACATTTACGATTAAAAATTAATTTCAACTTTTCCAATGGAAAAATGTAACTCCGACAATAGCTTAACAGGTCGGTTTCACAACGAAAAAAAATTTGAATCGATATCACCTAATCAGTAAATCCCTACTTTGTATATTTTCTTAACTGTCTAAGACAAAGTCGAAGATTATCGAACACCGGAGAGATATACCCATTCGGGACCGATCTCGTGTAATTTAAATGGACAGCAGAAATTTTAAGGTTTGCTGATCAAGGGTACCAGGTACCTTTGTACCAGGGTATCAAGGTACGGGGGTTTTGGTTAAGAACATCAAAAACATACGGAAAACGCAACGCAGGCGCCATTATTCTTCAGGTCGCAAAAAAAAATCATCAGCGTTCCTGGTCAAAAAAATCAGGAGCGTAGATGGATCGAATACAAAACTTTTTGAGCCCAAACAGAAGTTCGCCAGACCTAAGGCCTGGCCCAAATTTCAAGAATTGTGTTGAAAATTCAAATTTTCAGCACAATTTTTGTGTAAGGTTGCTTCAGCGTTGTCTTCAACCGTTGTGTACCTTCAAAAACTTCAACAAAAATGTGCGAAGTCAAGCGCAATCAAGCGAAGTCGTCTGGGCTCCAAATTCAAGTATTTTGGGCAATTTTGAGTTTTTGAGCCGCCGGGGACTTGGGAAATGCTCTACTTATATGAAAATACCATGCCAACCTTAATGACATTGATTCCCAGTCAACTTCTAGAAAGATCTAGAAAAATGTCGCTCATGGTTTGATATTGACTTAGCGAACAGTGAATTTCTGGGGCCTCAATGGAATTTTTTTGATATCATGGGATTTTTGCCGGATTTTATCATTTTTTTTCCTCGGAGCTCTTAGGTCTGGCCAACTTCTGCTTGGGCTCAAAAGTTTTGTATTGAATCGAGCTATGCTCCTGATTTTCTTCGTCAAGAACGCTGATGATATTTTTTTTGCAGCCTGACGACTACTGAGGCCCAGCCCCATCAACAGTGAATCATGTTGGATGAACATTTTTTTATCAGTTGCCAAAAGATTAAAGCATTACAAACAACTTTTGTTTAAAGTTTTTTCATAAAAATGGGTATTTTTACAAGTTATGGAGTTAAGAAGTTAAGAAAATTTTTGGTTTGGAGCCCAACCTGAAAATTTCAATTTTCAATTGTCAATAACTTGCGTTCTATTCCACTTGGGGCCCTAAAAATTTAGAGGGGGTGTTTCGGGGGCCAAAAGCACCATTTTCCTTCATTTTGGGCCACATAAAAAAAATCCAAAATTCGGCATGGAACGAAGAAGAATTGTCATAATTTCTCGTTTGAGCAGTACCTGCACCTGGAAAAAAATTACCAGCACCCGAAATTTTTCATATAAAGTTTCTGTTTCTTGGCAAATTTAGTTTGGGTGGACAAACGGGAATATTTAATGATAATTAGTCTGTCTACTTGGACTACCTGCTACTTATACCTGTAGATATGTATTTTGAGATTTTATTTACCTTTCTCTCGCATTAAAAGGTGTTTTATTAATTATTAGATTAGATTTAAAATTGAAATAATGATTTCCTCATGGCCTTTCCTGGCACCCCCCTGCAGGCGCCCATGGTCGGGATTATTGTTTAAAATGCAACATTTAACAAAAAATGAAAAAAAACACGGGTTTTTTCCAATTTGTTTTGCTTCTAACTTTTTAAGTAGGTACTATTGAATTTAGAGATGAGACCTACAGAGGCCACAGAGCACATAACACTGAATGCAGAAGAAGTGAAAAAGGCCATAAAAGATACGAAACTGAAAAGGTCACCAGGTCCAGGAGGAATAAGCCCAGAGCTAATTCGATACGGTCCACCGAAACTGGCAGAAATGCTTAGAACTTTATTCGAGAGATGTTTGAATGGACAGGAAGTACCAAGGGAGTGGCGAACTTCATATATTTCACCAGTCTTCAAAAAAGGCTCAAGATCAGATCCGAAGAACTACAGAGGGATTGCCGTCATCCCTACTATTGGTAGAATATATTCCAGAATATTAAAAACCTTAGTTGAGGAGAGTATCAAAGAGAAGCAACCAGAAGAACAGGCAGGCTTTCGGGCAGGACGGTCAACGGTAGATAATATTTTCACTGTCAAAATTGCAGCAGAAAAAAGAGTACAACGTAACAGAGAGACACATATAGCCTTCATTGATTTGGAGAAAGCTTATGATAGTGTCCCAGTCTCACAATTATGGAAAGCAATGGAGGATTTGAATATCAGCAAAAGTTTAATAAAGACCACTAAAATGTACTATGAACAGAACACAGCCATGATCAAACTAGGGAATAGATTAATCACTTCATTTGAGACAACAAAAGGCCTGAGGCAGGGATGTTGCCTATCTCCCACCCTTTTCAAAATTTACTTGGACAGATCTTTAGTAAAGTGGACAAAGAAATGCAAAAATATGGGACTGAGGGTGGGAGATGACAAATTGTTCACGTTATACTTCGCAGACGATCAAGTCGTCTTAGCGCAGGACGAGGAAGACCTTTCATATATGGTTAGAAAACTCAAAGAAGAGTATGAAGCAGCCGGGTTAACTATGAATTTGGCGAAGTGTGAATATCTTGCTGTCGGTAAAGAAGAGGTTGAGAATTTAATTTTGGGGGATGAGAGTTTGAGAGGAGTGGAAAAAAGTAAATATCTAGGAGTGATTCTGAATAAATATGGAAACAGTAAAGATGAGATAGGAGAAACAATAAATAAACGACGATCTGTTACTCGAGCATTAAACTCTGTGTTGGGACAAAAACATAACAAAAAAAAAACTAAAAAACATATTTATGAAAGTATAGTTCAAAGTGTCACTTTGTATGGCTCAGAGGTATGGGATGTATCCAGTGCAAACAAGAAAAAACTAATGGCCACAGAGATGGATTTCCTTAGAAGAAGCTGCAGACGGACAAGATTGGAAAGAGTCAGAAACGAGGTTATACGGGCAGAAATGAATATGAGTAGACCAATATCGGAAGAAATAGAGAGGCGACAATTGACATGGTTCGGACACGTCAAGAGGATGGCTGATGATAGATGACCTAGAAGAGTGCTGGAGTGGATACCACCCGAGAGAAGAACGAGGGGACGACCTCGAAGAAACTGGCGAGATGATGTTGAAAACGCCATGACTACGAGAAATTTAGAGGAAAATCTATGTTATGAGAGGGAAAAATGGAAGTTGGGGACGGAGAGACGGCGACAGCTGTAGCAATCCGAATATATACTATTGAATTTAGAAGAAAGTTGAAAAGAGAAAAAAGTTGCAGGATCGCTTGTTACATAGCACGGCATAGGTTAGAAGTTAAAAAAAATTATTAGCGATTTTGCAAAGTAGCAATAAACAAAAACAAAATCGGCCCAAAAAAGTGTTTTTTTTTATTTATTATTTTAGGCACTTTAAAATTTAGTTAGGAAGTCCATACCACATATCGAAAATCTTGAAGTTATAATAAAAGGATCCAGTAAATTTGTTTTCGATCCGTTTATTAGATGTTGCAAAATAATTTTGCAATCTAGAAAAATCGAAAATTATTGGAAATTTTCAAAATTGTCTAAAATTTTTTCCCACTATGTATTCGATTTTAATAAAACTGGCTGAGCATATATAAGAGGGAACAAGCTTTCATGTTGTTTTTTCAGAATAAAAAAATATTTATTAGAACGGTCAGTCATTGTTTAAAGTAGGTAATAATGGTTTAAAATACCATTATTATTAATTCAAAAATATAAAGATTTCAACGAATCATAGGTATGCATGTGAATATTACGAGGTACAGTAAATTTCTCTAAATATCTCTTTACATAATGCTATCGTGGTAAATATGATACCATTCTCTAGACTATAATTAAACCTTTAAATTAGGTTGAAAGGATATTAATATTATAACTCTTAAGATTTTCAGAGCCTTGTTTTAAGTTTCGTTAATAAAAGGTAAAATTAATTTTAACGAGTTAAAATGCGGATTCGAATGTAATAAAACACTTAAATCCGAGATGAAGACGATAATTCCGCATAATTCACACATAAAATTTTCACGGACGTGCTCACGCTCCTATCACGAGTGAAAAAAAAATGATTAACGACAAAGGATAAGGTTGCCAGCATAATTTTTTCTCTCTAACACTACTTCGGGAAAAAATAATTAAGTTATTATGAAAATAACATCGATCTCATTAATTCATTTTGTTTTACAAGGAATTAGTCGAAGCAAGAACTTTTTCCTGTCCTCGTATTAGTTACGCCATACTCTCTCACATAGTACATCAGGCTCGGAGCGTTAAAAAAATTATGAATTCATAACAAATTAACCGAATTCCTACACGAAAAATTAGACAGGGATACGCACGTCAAAAAGGCATCGCGGGATAATCATTAAATACGAATTACAATTATCATTAAGTAATTATTTTTACTATTATGTAACGGCTTACTAATTGGACTAATTTCGGTGAAAATTTGAAATTATGAATTTTAAGTGAATGATTTTTAGGTAATATAACAAATTAGATGTTAGATAACGTCGGGTAATTCAGGATTCAATTAAAATCGAATAAAAATAATTGAAGAGGTTTCTAATTACTTTTACAGCGATGAGCAACTAGATTAGGGATTATTAACCTATAAATAAGTATTACATTTGCCATTAGATATTTTCGAAACTAATTTAAATATGCACGCGTTCGAATTCAGTTTCTCCGAATTAGTGTTCATAAATCCTTGATTGGTAATTAAAACAGAACAATAGTAAATGCGCATTTGTGCGCGTGCCGCTTTTTATTGCAAAAATTTTAATCGTAAATGTGATTTTTCCGGCGCCGTTCCACCAATCAGACAGTGTGATACTTAAATTGAGGCCTTCCTTGACCTCAAGCGATCCCGAAAATTCCATCTGGTTTATTTTTCGAGAGGCTTCAATTATAATAATTAAAATGACATTAAGAAAAACTGGCAGCCATAAATTATGATAATGATACTACATTTGTTACTGAACTGGTATTACCATAATTTATTTATACATTGGTGGGGTGTAATTATTGCGAAATTCGCGTGGGCGGAGGATAAAATTACGAAAACACGTCCGTCTCTCGGCATAGGATACTTTCCATTTGGGAAGAAGATTTAATCGAGTCGAAATTAAAATTAGATAATTAATGTGAATTACGAATTAAAAATATATATGAGTATTGCGTAACGCGTTAAATTACCGGTGATGGGTTTTCCAACGGATTAGATGATTTGTGCATTATTAATGAGGTTTTTATAAAAATAATTGACGGTATACGTCATAACCGGTGAAATTCATAATTTTGTCCTACATGAAACGCAATTAAGGAAGTCAACGAAATATAAAACATGCATACAATGTCATACAAAATCTATATAATCCGAGTTCGCCAAAAATCTACATAGGGTTATTATTTGTGTCGAGGGCGTACAAACAAAATAAATGGATTTGTCCCAGACAATTTTTATTAATCATGACCTACATTATTAAGGGATGTATACACGTTCTGCTACAAACCTACTTAAAAATGGAGACAGCTCAATTTCCCATTTAAGTCACAGCTTCGAACTTAAACTGCTTCAGGCCAACAAATTTCCGGACTTAACCTCATAGATCGCGATAACGTGGCAACAAACATAAATGAGCTGTGACGTCTGATACAGATATTTAGTATGTGATGGTAGTGCTTAGCGCGGTGAAAATAAAAATAGAAACTGAAATTTGTATAGAGGTGCAATTAATTGAGGGACTTTTTCAGATTTCGGTTTTCGTCTAAGAATAAGGTACTTGCATAAAAATAGCGCAAATAAGTTATAGTCATTATAACTTAAAAGTTATCTGTAACTTCTTCTTAATTTTGAGTTCGTAGGATTAAACTTGAATGGGGCAAATTCAAACGAATCGGTCGACTCAGTGCTCGAAAAGATATATTATAAACAACCAAAGCTTTAAATTGCTGAAAAAAATGCCTTTGGGACGTCACAGCTTAGTACGTTATTGGAGGGTATTGCGGAATGTACAATGTGTTTCAAAATGATTGTTATCTAGTTGGCGTTGGAATTTCTGTGCATGTAATTTTTGATGTGCCGTGCTCTATTGATTTGAACCTATCTAATTCTGACAACAAGTGTCACTTCGAACATTTATTGTGAAACTGGCAATCAGTACTGCTGGTAATTAACGGCCCTTGTCAGGGCCAAAACAAATACTACAAATAGACAAATACTCAGAATTCGTTTTCTTTTAACAGAGAAAAACCAGAAGTTAAAAGAGGTTAAGTAGGTTATTTTGAGGTTATGTATAGCTAGTAGAAACCCCTGTTTTCGCAAGGCGTTTTTTTTTTATTTTACATGGGAATTCCACAGCCGACTAGATGACAATCATTTTGAAACACGTTGTATTATTTATAACACGGAAACGACACTTTTTTCACTGTGTAAATTCCACACTTCTAAATTTCTCGCATACCTACAAGATTTCTGGGTGATCAGATTCTAAATTCGTAACATCGAAAGAATATTTTACAGGAATTTCGGAAACATTTGACCAGCTGAGGTAATATAAGAACATATAGGGTTTCTATGTAGTTTTAGACAGTGTTATTAACCCGAAAATCTCTCCTTTTAACCCAAAAAAATTCATCTTCATTTATCTTGTCCTTATTTCCATAAAAGTGGAAAAAGTTGGACGATTATCAATTTGAGGCGAACCTTCAAGATTTCCAACTTCCATTGAAGTTTTGCAGAAGTTACATTTTGCTCGACTATAGGTATTATCGTAGCGTAATTAATTTTGATGTAAATAGCGACGTTTAATCTATAAATGTTAGTGACAAAATGGGGGTGTTTAAATATGACATCTTTTTGGAAAATTGTTCTCCTTTGAACTTTTACCAAATTTTTCATTGCTCGTATTTCCGTCACTACTCATCCAATTGTGGCGAAACTGTTTTGGTATAATCACGTTATCAGAATTTTCAAATGCTGGTATCTCTGCAGTGTCGGATCGACGAATTTTGGCTCCTCGAGCAACTTTGCAGAAAGGGGGTTATGTGTAGGAGCTACATATGGTAACTGGGACAAATTGGACGATTGTCAATTCCAGTAAGTGTTCATGATATGCAGTTTGAACATTTCCAAGATATGAAAAACGCGAGAAAGTTACGGTTAGAGTAAGATCTTGAGAACACTTAAGGCAATTTACATAAGTAAAGGAAACCTTTTCCTCCCCGACTTTAGGCCAATGAGGCCACGCATTACCTCGGAAGCGGGCAATAAACACCACCCCGGGTAAATTCACCTACCTAGGGGAAGCAGAGAACCCTGCGGGCTCCCCCTAGGCTCGGACGGTGTTAGGTCGAGTCAAGTCAAGGTTAGGTAAAAGAAGGGGCAGCCTGGTGGGCTCAACCCGATTTGGCCTATATCTCCACCAGGCACCGTAGGTATGCAGGGATGAATTGACACCACAGATGTTGTTGGAGGTCCCCCTACGGAGAGCGCTACGTCCCCCCTCCTGGGTTTGCCCCCAGATTAGGGGTTCGGTCTCCCGAGTCTCTCCTCCTTAGTAGTATGGTGTGCGGTGTCTCTCCTTCCTGTTCTGGGGAAACGGCGTGTGTCTTCTCCGAGATCTGGTCTTCCGTTCTACTCTCGGTCTGAGTGTTACCTGAAAGCGTTCTATCGGGCAGGTCAGCTGCCCTACCCTAGGCCCACCTGCATCTCGGACTATCTCGGTGTCCTCGGATCTTGCACGTAAATCAGAATGGTGTCTCCCTACATTCTCGTACTCAGTGACCTGAGCACCCACATCTTCGACATGCGTCGGACGGTATACATGTGCACTGTATTAGTGAGCCCCACCGTAGTAACTGCCATCTCGTCATGGCCATCTGTCAGTGCCTTTACTTTCTGGCAGGATGCTAGGATCTCCGTTGTTCCTGCCCACTCCATTATCGGAACGGTTATGGTAATTATCTCCTCGTCCCAGGAGACCGTCTCCCCCTCTACCAACGTTGCTCTGCGATTGCAGATAGCCAGTATCTTCTCCAGTTTTGTTTTGTCTTCGAGACTGGTCATTTTTAATTCCTTCGGGTATTCTGGGAATTTGTCTGTTTACTCAATATGCTTGGGTGAGAAAAACACCACCCTCACCGCCGATTTAGCTAGCTCCTCCTTAGCTGGTCCTCTTACAGTTTGCGTCACCCTGTAGCTCTCAGGGACCCACTGTCTCTCCATTAGTATAACCCTATCGTGCTCCGAGATGCCTTCCAGATTTTGGAGAGTCATTACCACCTCTTGAGGTTTGGGCGTTTCATCCAGGCCTGTTTGCATGTAAACGTCCCTGTATTCCTTAGGTGCAGTGCATCGCTGTGCTGCCTCAGTCTCCGATTATCCCATCGTACGGGGTACCATGACTTCTTCGTGCATTTGAAGTGTCATCAATCTCTCGGCGGCCTTTTGTAGCCTTCTAGCTACAATTTGTGGTTTGCACGAGAGATTTTTGGTTGCCGATTTTGCCCTCGTTTTTTTTGTAAGGCCTTTGCTAATCCCGCATTCATGTCAGCCAGGTTTTCTGTTAGTTTTAGGACTGTCTCCCAGTCCGCCTTGCCTTGAGGCGAAAGGCGCCCCTCTGGGAGCAGCGTCCTAGCAAATGGGTTTAAATCCTCCGATCCTTCCTCCTCTTCTTCCTCTGATTGTTCCTCTGAGGAGTCGTCAGGTACCAACCTCTGCAAAGGCGGACGACCACAGCGTTCTCGCTTGGCCGCCAGTATTTCATTTTCGTCCTCCCCTACCCCCCGTAGCTTCCTGCCACGCGGTGGGGAGGATCGATATTGTGGGGCTTAACGCTCTCCTTTACACTTGCTAGTGTCTCTTCATCTGAGCTATTGCTGCTGTCAGCTCTCAGAACTTCCTCTATAACATCGTTATCTGTCTGTTCCTGCGCTCGTGCCATCTTATCGACACCCATCTTTTCTGCTGCCCGGTGCTGGCTAGTAAGGAAAGTGACCCCGTGATCCTGGTGTCACCTTCCGTGTGGGTTTGATTCATGTCCACCATCCGCTGCATTTTTGTCGCCCTGTCGTCCTCTTTTGGGTCAGCCGACCTGATCACCCTTTTCTGAATCTTGCTGCCAGCCTCTTGTCCAACACTTTGAACTCGTAGCGTAGTTGATGTATAACAGCTGCGCGTGAACTAACCCTCCGTTCGGTAGCCTGAATCCTATTTGTGTTTTTGTCCTTAGATGCCCTGTTGCCCTTCCCGTATCGTGGTGCTCCAGGGCAGTAGGGGATTCCTCGGCTTCGCCGAAACCCCTCCGGGGACTACTCGGATTTCTACTAGACCTAACTCATACTAAATCAAAGGCCTGAAGTTCCGGAAATTTTCTTGCTGGTAGAGCCGGATGTACTCCTAACCTTTTTTCTTTAAATATCCTTTGCGGGAAATAAAATGCCATGCTCTCTTACTTTTTGGTCAACTTCTTGTAAGAATTCTTAATTAACGGACGGTTTCCTTATAGAAATCCAAAGCCCACCTCTTAGTAATATTTTGTCCTCCTGTTACTAATTTAATGTTATTATAGAATCGTCAATAATATCTGAATATTTTCATGTTAGAATTGAAATGGTTTGTAAAGCAATACCCATTTTCCTCCCTAATTTTCATTGAAGGAAATGAACTCCCACTCCCTTATGTTGTCTCTGGATTTTCCAGGATTCCTGGATATAACTTGACATTTCTCTTGCAAGAATTTGAAGTCGATGTTTTATTCGTACTATACGCTCTGTACTACTGTTTGTATTTTACGCTCTACCCTACTGATGTACTTTCCATACAAAACCTGAAGTTTTCCTTGAAATAATTCAAATGCCATGCACAATTGAAACCAACTTACAGAAACTTACATTATAGGATTTATTCGTTAATTTTTTTAAAGTATTTTAGCAGTACTAATAAGAAGTTAACTAAGCTTAACTGAGAATACGAAATTATGTTCATTTCAGGTACCCCTTAGTATGTATTTTGTAAGCGGCTTTGTTAATAAGCTTACTCTATAATTTTAAAGAAATTAAAAATAATTAGAAGAATAATTTTAATAGCAGTAATAGTGAACGTTTTTAGTCAAGAAGGATTCTATTCCAATTATTAAAATAATTATACATATAGGAACGTCTCAACATATTTCTTTATTTCTTAAGATATATTTAAGTTTTACATTTAAGAAAATCTAGCGCAGCGGCGAATGAACATTTTTCGGATTGTGTTAATCAGCTGATACATTATTAACAGAATCAATACAGAAATCAACCATCAGAACCGCAATTTTACGCTGTTTACAACGACATCTCAATCGATCAATTCTAAACTTATTAAATAATGCAATTTGTATATAACTTCTTTTAAATGATTTATTTTGCATTTAATATTGGAATATTGCCACAAGAGAGTTTTAAAGCACGACAAGCGAAGTGAGGAGTGCTTTAATAGAACGAGTTATAATTATTCATAATAATATGAATATTTCGGTGAACTTTCGGTGTAATAATGAGATCATTAGTAACGCAAAGTAGATAAATAATTTTAATAATTTTCAAGAGAAAAATTGACACAAATGTTAATTGAACAAGTTTAATGCATTTTGTGTCAATTTTTTTGTTGATCACTTAATTTATAGTTAGATGGTGTTAATAAAATAATGGCCTTTTACTTCAAAATGAGTATGATTTATAAGCCAATTGCATTGGTACTTATCAGGTATAGAATGCTATGTCTCCAGTGTCATGCATATTTTGTCTTTTTCGTGATATCATATTTACATGTCATGTATGGTATCATTTAGTCCTGATAATATTCCCAGTGCTCTAAAGAACTGAAGATCTATGAACACGTAGAAAAACCTGAATCGTTGAAGACATTCAAAACCTTAAAATCTCCCCAAGTAAAGTCTATTTCCTTGCAAGTCCTCCTCCTCCTAGGTGCCTTCTCTATTGAGGTTGGCGATCAAAATGGCGTAACTTTCTCTGTCCTGTGCTTTATGAATTACATTGTTCCCACTAGTATGTGTCCAGTCTCGTATGTTTTTGAGCCAAGATTTTTTCTTTCTTCCGATGCCACGTCTCCCGTCGATCTTTCCCTCCAGTATTAGTTGGATTTGCTCATACTCCTTTGTGTCGCATGATGTGACCTAGATAACTCGTTTTTCTGAGCTTTATAAAGTTGATTAAAAGTAGGCGGGTATTCATTTTGTTCAGAACTGTTTCATTGGTCGTTCTGCTTGTCCAGCTTATCCTTAGCATTGTTCTATATAACCACAATTCGAATGCATTTATTTTCTTAATATCATCTTGTTTTAATGTCCATGTTTCACATCCATAAAGCAATAGGGACCATATGTAGCATTTTAAAGTGATAGCAAGTGATAGCACGAATTCTCAACGTATATCATTATCTCCCTTAAACCATAGGCGCAGCATTTCTCACGAATGCAAAAATGCAAAAATTCCTTGTAATAGTAAAATAACTAGATAATGTCCCCATCATTAAACCCAATAAATTAACACCTGAATAAAAGTCTGCATATAAGTACACATTATAACAATTCATTTTCTAAGAAAATGGTTTATAAATAAAACGACCATACTTGATTGTCTTAGGGTAGTAGGTACAAAATAAGTGATAACAGTTATAAAAATTAAAATTTTTAATTTTTAAAATTTTAATTAATTTTAATAACTATTTAAAGTCAGTTGTGTTTAGATTTTTAAGCAAAATTTGTGTTTAAATTCGACAGTGTTTTGATGCATATAAATTTGTTATTGTGCAATTTATGATGGCAACCACATCAACTTTTATCCCGAAGAAACCGGTAAATATAGCTCCTTATTCTTTACGGGAAAAACTCTTATATTGAATGTTCATGTTCCATTAGTTCACAAAAAGAAAACCAGAAATTGATAATTTTGTAAATATTCTTCCTTTTTGCTTTGGGCTACCCTTCGGTTTCTATTGTATTACCTACCTGCATCTCACTTAGCAGGGAAAACACACCAAAAATTATTAATAAACACACATTTCTTATGGAGAAACGCTTCTGATCCTCTTTACTTTAGTGAACCACCCTACAGTGTTTTGGACACATTTTTAAATGTTTAATGAGGTGCTGTGCTATCAGTTCTAAGAAAATAGACTATAGCAAACTGACCAGGCAGATCAACCGAGCAAAACAATGAAAATCTCTTCTCGAGTCGAGTACTTCCAAAATTCAAAAGCACTCAAGGAAAATTAAATGAAGAAAGATTTAATTAAAAATCCAGAAAGTTATCTGAAATTTATTGTCCACGAACCCGGTAGTTGTAAAGACACTTTGCATTAGTTTTATAGTTTTAATGTTGTGTGCATTGTATATTAGAGAGATTCTGAGATGCTAAAAAAATTGACATTTTAATGAATTGAAAGACTTTGGAGATGTTAAACGTAATATGGTAAGCGTATTGTTTGATTCGTTTTGGTGAAAACCGAAAGGAGTGAACACTTAATTCGTTAATTCACATGTTTTCTCTCGTACTCACAAGTACCTAATAACCGAGTTGTTGTCTATTACTTCATATAGGTGAGGTTATGTTTCAAATGACAATCCAAACAGTTTATGGTTTATAAAAATGCTAAATGTGAGAGTATGATTATCCTACTTTATACCAGAAGTCAGGTTTTGTTAAACGAATTAAAATGAACGGAAATCGTGTAGCACGGGATGAACGTCTCTTCGGTACCCTTAAAGACCTAACTAGAAAAAGTTCTGGTAATCTGTACAAGATATTGCCTATGCATGAAGTTCTGTATCACTTGATATTCTTGCTTCATGTTCAATTTCTAGATGTTTTTAAACGGTTCCATCACAGCTCCGTTAGTTATTTCAATTAATTATTGTAAACTTTCTGTTATATCTAAATTGTCCTTTTGAACGTATAATTTCTGCCCGAAATTTATTTCATCGAATCCTAATTCCCGCAGTAATCTCGTAACGATCCAACTTCGAGGCTCCGAGTAAGGTCTCCTCTTCTTTATTTAGCTCTCCACCTATAATTATGTTAATGATTTAATCAATTCCTCCACGGCTAGCGGAGAGTCGTTAAGTCCCTCCCCCCCTTCCTCCCGTTCCCCCTCTCGAACCCCGTGGAACCCCCCCAGGATCTCGCCCCCTTACTTCTGAGGGGAAAGGCCGTGGAGAGGCAACGTTTCGGCGTCGTCCACACACTCACACACACACATATACAACATCGAAGTATTAGCGGTTATAGATCAGCGTTATGTTAATCCAGCAATTTAACTCTGAAACGCGGAATTCGTAGTGTTTTGTTGTTTTCGACCATGAGTCACGATACTACGCTAATGAACGAGGAGGATTTTGAATAGAATCGATACACACGATATCCAATTACGTCAGCTAATTGCTCGTGTCTCCCTTTCGTCTAAAAACTTAATTGGGTGAAATCGCTGGAATGAGAGCGCACGCCGAAGAGCGAAAGAAAGATAGAGAAGGAGAGGGGATATTATGTAGAAAAGTCGCGTTTTTTCCTAGAAACCAGGAACTCGACCCCATCGGCGTCTGGAGAACGTTTCTCGATGGAAGCCCGTTCAGGAACGATACATTGTTACCGAGAAAAGGAGCTGAGAAAAATTACCGCGGATTGATTTAAAATTGACAGTTCCATGAAAAAGTACAACTGCTTTCCAAAAATCTCATTGTGGGGACTTTTCACCTTTGAACCAAATACTAAAGGTGCTGCCTGTCGGGATAAGTACCTAACAAATTTTATGTGAATGACATTAAGATATCATTTATAAAGTTTGAAAGACTTAACCAGCACGTCACATATTTTTGTCAAAACTATGCACATCTTATGTAGACTTAAAGTTCCACGAATATAAATCTCAATTGACTGTTAACCCTAGGATTGAAAAAGAATTAAATGAAGTGATATTAACAGAGATAATTGAAAATCAAAAGTAAAATTTTGTCTACTGGGAATTGGGCGTTTTAGAAGTAATGGATTTAATAAAGAATTCTTTTATCGAATCAAATATTAAAGATTCTTGGCGGATTAATGCGAGAAGAACAAATTTTTGCTTCTGAAGGTAAATTACAAAGTACAAATTAATCAGGCTATGCCAAAACTATCCATGTGTTCCAAACAACATTTAGGTTATAGGTGCTCCAGGTGAGAAAAGTGCAATAACAAACTTTTAGTTATCCAACGAATATTGAGTTATGGATCCTTTTTAGATTTGTGATTAAAAGCACAAACGTTATACGTGTAACATTAATGGTCAATTAGGAGAAGTCAAAACTCCCTTTCAAAGTGTAATTCTATAAGAAAATTATACATGTGTAACAAAAACTTATAAAAATAATGATGAGATAAAAATGAAACAACACTAACTGATTATAAGTGAAGAAACTATAACATATTACAAACAATTTTGATAACGTAAAATAAACTAGAATGAAATGTCAACAACGAACTTATTGCTGTATTTAGAGTTATTTTCCAATTACTGATTAAAAAGATAGTAAGCAGTCACGGGACGCTTAACAGATGTGAAAGCATTTAAACAATATCGGATTAAATCTGTATTGTTTCGTAATTAAACACTAAGTACACTTTAAATTACTAGGTGCGCCATTAGATATTTTCAGAATAAAAGACGTATGAGAAAGCCTAGCACAAAGAGGGGAAGATGACATAGTAACAAATTTTAGAGACAAATAAAATATTTGTTAGTAATGTGAATAAATCTGTTCGTTAAATACCTTGCATTGTAAGCAAATACTTGATGTATGAGGGTCGTAAAGAAGAGTGAAGTGCGTAAAATACGGCCGAAGAAACTAATTTTTTTTTACAAATTACAAAAGTGTTAGAGAACTGCAATGGCGCCATTAATCATAACCTTATACATACAACGTGATCAAGAATGACTGTTTGAGTTGGCAATGTTGAATTTCATTTTTAAATGGTACAACTGGTAATTTGAATTTGCTATTTCAAATTCCAATTTCTGGTATTCTTTTCAAATTTATTTATTTAAAATGGTTTTCACGTTACAACACGAAATATTCATTGGAATGGCGTACTTTCGATGCGGGATTTATAACCCAATTACTGGTTGGCAGTACTCTTTCGAAGCGACATACCAGCAATTTCAGGAAATGTTTCCCGAGACTTTGGTCACTTTTGCTGTCTTTCTGCAACATTGCATGCGAGTAGTTGAACATTATTTAAACACAGGGAGCGTAAGCAAACAAAAATCAACTGGTAGACCTTCTACTCTAAACGAGGAAGTTGTCGAGGATATCAGAACTCGTACGAAAAGAAGTCCTCCCAAATTCTTAAGAAAGCTCTCTCTTCAAACAGGTTTGGTCCTTATGCCTCCTATTCAACCAATTTTCATTCTTACCCATAATACTTCCACTTTTCCATGTTGTTCTAATTCACGGTTTTACAGGTTTATCATATGGAAGTTGCTCCACTGTTCTTAAAAAGAAATTAAAGTACCACCCTTACAAAATTTCCATCGCCCAGTCATTAACCCCTCCTGATCACCCGCAGAGAGTTTTATTTTACAATTATTGGTTCAATGGCATATTAAATAATAATGATATCCTTGACAATATCTTCTGTTCCGACGAAGCCTGGTTTCATCTCAACGGCTATGTGAATAAACAAAATTACAGAATTTGGTCAGGCGAAAATTTCGCGAAAATCTTTATGCTATCAGAGAGACACATTTACACCAGGTTAAAGCTGGTGTTTGGTTGGCAGTCTCGAGGACGCGGGTGTATGGGCCGATATTTTTTAATTTTACCGTCAATTCGGAGAGATATATTCAACACCTTTTGAGGCCTTTTATAAACCAGTTAACAGACGAAGAGTGTCAAATTGGATATTTCCAACAAGACTCTGCAAGGGCACATACGGCTCGTGCTACTATATGGGATATTTAAGACAGAATTTTGCGACATAGTAATTAGTCAAGCAGGTCACCAGATCTCACTCCATTAGATTTTTCGTTATTTGGGCTCTTGAAGGACAATATCTTTAGGAACATATTGCATACTGAAGAAGAGCTGCGAGAGGCAATAGTTCAGGAAGTGGCAAACATTACCCCCAATATGCTGGTGAATATCTTCAAGAGCCTAAAAAGAAGAGTTAAGTTATGTCTGGACCAAAATGGGGGGCATTTTGAGCATTACCTTTAGCTGTTTAATTGAATCATTGTTCTGTATTTCGAGTTTCATTTTTTAAGCGTTAATTTTTATTCACATAACCTACAATCTTATCGCTGATTGTTTTGTCAAATTTTTGTCAAATAAACATATCTGGTTGTAGCGTTGCAAACCCTTAAACAAAAAAATCCTCCAGGTAGGATTTCCAACTCAAAGAGTCATTCTTGATCACCCAGTACCAGGGCCTGTTCACTTGAATAGCCGCACATGGTCGGGCAATTTACTGCGCCATCTGGCGTAAATGCTGGAAACGAAAATGCGAAAGTTAGAATGTTATGTCAAGAGGTGGCACCTCGTCCGATATTTAATCCGTGTACACAATCAGGGTAGCCGTGGCAGGCATGACAGAATCGCGTCAGTTCATACCGTCAGATGTCAGATCACATGTTTTCTCAGGTGAGACTATAAAATATTTGTGAATTTTGTGATGCCGAAGAATTGCTCAGTTCCTGGATGTGATGGTGAAGATACCAGAAGGTAGGAGCATTTTAAATCATGAGATAAAACATTCTAAAGGAGTTATTCAGAACTTGTTACATGTGGATTATAATACGATGTGATTTGTATAGGCTATCATCTCCTGTGGATTCTCACACTCTGAAGATATGGCTGGAACGCATCAACGACCCGAGACTGTCGGCAATGAACCCGATCCAGCTGCGCCAGCAGTGCAAGGTGTGTTCCAGCCATTTTGAATCGGATTGTTTCACAGGAGTAGCCGGCCGCTTGCGGCTATCGAGTGTGGCCTTACCCACAAAAAACTTAACAGGTAAGATTATTTTCGTTTTAATTTATCTGCAGTGATTACGGCTTTTTTGTTCAGGTTATACTATTAGATCCCTTGAGGACAGGTTTTCAAAACTTACCCCGCCTAGGAGAGTTACATCACATAGCATTATTGGTAATTCTTTGATACCTTATATTATCACATAACTTATTTTCATTGAATTGAATTGCTATATAGGAAACGTTGATGGAACTCAGCAGAGCAGTCTCTCTCCAGGGAAATTATCTGTTATACCTCCTAACAGGGTATATGGAAGAAAGAGGTTGTTCAGCATTAAAGAAGACGAACACCCTGGGCCATCATCAAGAATTCAACAACCAACGAGTACGTATATCACAATCAATTTTACGTCATACATTTGTATTTTTGAATCAATGTTAATGATGATAATGAAACCACTGTTAAATTCTTCGAATGCCAAACGCGCAACCAAAAACATTTGCCACAAGGTAGACGCTACACTTTGTATGATAAGGTGTTAGCACTTGCTTTATTGAAACAAGTTCCCAAAGCTTATCGGTTCCTATCTAAAATTCTAAGTTTTCCATCCCGCAAAACTGTCATCTCTTGTGAGACAAGTTAAATTCCAATGTGGCATTAACTTAAACTTAAACCGATAAATAGAAACTGCATTTTGATGTTTGATGAAATGTCCAGGATCTATCATTAGTCGTTACATAAATGATTTTATGTGCATGTCGTTCATCCAGCACAAAATAAAATTACATCTCAAAATTTAACATTTACCAGTTTTAAGCATACCTCATTAGATAAATATTTAATATTATGGGCATGGTATAAAGGCATACCATTATTTCTTTTCGAAGGAATACATATTTAACATTTTTTAAGCTTTTGTAACGGTTCTAACAAACCGTGTTTCTTTTTTGTCTCTCTGGATGAATGATATAATAAATTATGTTTTAGCGATACATTCTAATATCTGGATAGTTATTTTTTTGTATAAACTTTGTCACGTACACTTCTTAATAAAGATTACCTTATACTTATTGTTACTATTATTTCCAGGATAGGTAATGCTTGGGTCGACTATTGTCTCTTTCCAATTGAAGCAATTTCAACACGAAAAATATTTAATCGTAATCGAGATAATGGACGATCGGACGATAGACTCATTTTCAACCAATTAAGATTTGTGATTATCTCGATTACAGTTAAATATTTTTCGTTTAGAAATTGCTTTGTTTATGATAAATAAATAAAAACGTATTAATTTCAAAATTCCCGCGCATTCCTGTTTAAGGATTACAGGTTTCGTTTTACCAATCTAGCCTTTAACGCCGGATTTTACGCTAGATGGCGCTGACACGGACCAATTTCGCAGTATGGGAGTAGGCCATCTAGAACTATATGGGTGATCTGTGCCCAGTACGTCCCACTAAAGCAGTCTTCATTTACTCAATTGCACTGAAGTTAGCCGCAGCGGCGAACCAACCAAGGGCCGCGGTTTCATAGGAGAGTTCCATTGATACTGTGGCATCAGATTGGGTTCTGTAAACGTAGAAAATGTGTTAATTATTTTAGAGAAACAGTATTGGAAATGTACGTAGTGGTAATACAATTTTAATTATGGTTGGCGTGTCTGTTACGAAGATTCCTGTAATTGTCGGTATCATTTGGAGTAGTTTATACTACAGTGCGCTGTGGAGGGATAGAGGGGGAGGAATCAGACGACGTTCCACCGACACGTTGTCCCGCGACGCTTGAATTTACTGCTTAACGAAACAAAAATGTTTTCACAGCAAAAATAGTTTTAGCCACATTAAGCGACCGATTCTACTAAAAATCTCAATTTCTCATATCTTGCCGTTTTGCACATTTTTCGCCTTAAATTTTGTTTTGTGCAAGATGATAAATCGTGTCCTAACGTGAAATAGCAGCATAATATGATATAGTGTACTGTCTAAATGTGGAATATATCCCATATTAGCAAATGCCAAGCAAACAACCTCAAATAAAATGAAAAATAAGCTATAAACTGGAAATAAATAGACAATACATGTAATAAACTAAATAATGAACGATACCAACTCCGTTCTGAATAAGGTTTTAACAAAAGTAACATTTCTGGAGTCAACTGTACAATGAACTGTTGAATAAGGTGTTCACAGATATTACTCTCAACGACAAAAATCGCCCACATAATTCTCACTTTCTTAATAAAATTATTTACTATAAATACAATTCGACCTGGAAGCCACAAATATGTACCAGAATGAACAGTATTGTTTTAAGCGGAACATCTAGGAATTAAACCCTGTAGAAATAAACAGCCAATAATAAATGTTGGTGTTGTGAAATCAAATGTCGTACACGGTAATAAAATTAGTTTAAGAGAACAGTTTGAAATTTTGAGTAAAGTTTTTTTGTTAATTTTCTAGTTAATTTCATAACGTTAAACAATTTTATAATATTTTCACATATAAAACGGTTTATTAATACTTCTAACACACTCATTACACTTTGAGTGGTTTTGTCTTAGTTTTTTTTAAAAAAAATTGGTTGTTTCCTATTATATATTTGATACAATTTGTTGTGGACTCATTTTAACAAAGTTATAAGTTATCTCTGACATATTTTACTCAAATTTTGTAACGACGTATGTTGTTTTGATTAACATATAAAATAACAAGTTTACAAGTTTATAAGTAAGGAACATTAGGAAATTGGTGAAAAATTGAATTTGTAATTTGAATCCACCAAATCAATCGGTAGGTAATAAATTTGAACATATCTAATAAATGTTATAATTTATTTCATTTGTTACTCCCTTTTGAAATTTTTACCTTAAGTCATGAAATGGTGGATACTTTTAATAAATTTTGAAAAAAAAAACATCACAGGTAAAATGGTACGACCATAGGAAACATATAAAATTTAACAAAAAAACTCATTAAATACTAACTAGAAAACTGAGTATCCAATGTAATGAGACAAATCGAGTAATCAAATATTGCTATTTAAAATTTTAATACCTGCTATATTAAGGTTTCTACAGTAAGAAGTTGATGATTTTTATTAATTGTTTATTGATGATACGAAAGTGTTACTGAACATATTTTTCTAAAAAATTCTGATAATGTATGAACCGTTTTAACTATAAATTTGGAATTTCAAGTTTACCATACCTAATTAATTTATAACTTGTAAAATGAATGTGGTATAAGTAATTATAAATATGAATTAGCATACTTGAAGCAAGCCATTAAATTTAACAACAAATACACTCAGTTTTTTACGAAGCGCACTATAATATAAAAATAAAAGTAAAATAAAAATGCTCGGTTTGTGCGATTTTACTTGAAAGCAAAACTATCTGCTGCCTAGTAGTGGATACGTAATCAAGATGAGATTAAACATCTAATACGTTTTCCTGTTTGTAAAATGGTCAGTGCCATGAAGAACTCAGGTGCAGTTTATATAAAAGGGTAATAAAGTTGATGTCTGGCAATCTCACTTAAATCGTTAAATGAGTAAAGGACGATAAATAGTAAAATTTTCAACTCTTACCGGAATTACTGCGCATAACTTTACTGTCATCACTTCGTTTCCACAGCATTTTAGTAGGGTTTATTTAATATATAATCGAAATTTGGAAAGTAGTATGAATCATTTGTTTGTATTAATTGACATACTTAACAGTAATGCACTCATTAATTAATAGCATAGTTCCCCAAGTTTTAACGAGTTTTGTTGTAATCCTAATTGATAGGTGAAAATTTCGAAAGAGTAATTTGGAGTATTAGACACATAGTATGGTAAATGCATCGGCCGAATAGATGCCTCGTTTGTCGGAACTCCGAATGAAAACGACTTGGAACAATCAAACGCCATTGTTTCAAAGCCCATTCTTCTCCGATTATTTACTATTCAGCAACAACTGCGGACTGCACGCTCCCCTCTATTTTAACAAAGTAGAAATTTCTTAGAGAAAAGTTCGCGTTAGAAGTTTCCCCCACTGCACATCAAAGAAGAAGACGTAAGTAAGCATGTTTAGTACTTTATTACTTGTTTTTTGTTTAGCAGAAAGATTGATGTAAGTGTCAAATAGTATGTGTCTTATATTGTAGGATTTGAAAGAATGGTCCAGAATAACGAATTGGTGTGGTATTTACAATGGGCGAATGGGAGGAGAGGCGTTTGTTAGTATCGCGCGTTTATGCTCGGAAGTAGGTATGCAGAACGAATGCAACCAACCAAAAGAATATTTGAAAAGCTGTTACGAGATATCAGAACTGGAATCGTAGCCAATGGACTTAAGACTATCGTTGGAAATGAAACTTGTAACTGTACAAACGAAATATTTTTATCATATTTTTCATATGAAATAGAAAATTAATTTTTTTATTAACTCAGACATTGAGAAAATTTGGGATAAGTATTGGACTACCGCTTTGAATCCTATCATACTGAGGTCATACTGCTTGATTAATATTGTCTTTCTGCTAAATATTGACTACAGTTGCATTATTCCACGGTGATAGAGTAGAACAAATAAGTTGTTAATTTAGGTCTGGAATTTCAAAAAATTACCAAACATTTTGTAAACGGTTTAGTTTTTGGTGTAGGCAGTTCTATTGAAACTGATTTATTTCATCTTTAGATTTCGAAATCTTCGTAATATATAAAGCGTTCGATTCAAAAAATATAACTTTGATTAGGATCATTTTGTGTCGACATCCTGTGTAATTAAAAATTATTTTAAATTCTACTTCCAATCACTATATACGCCTAATGAAGGAAAGATTTAGATAATTTCATTAGGGTCCCTTACGTATAAACTTCGTGTATGGTGGTGTGCCCCACGATGTATAATAGGTTGTAGATATAAGGTGAAGGTATAATGTGAACATGTATTTGTTTAAATAAGCTTGTAAATAAAGAGTTATTAAGTATGTCTTGGAATCTTTATCACCTATACGTAAGTCACCCTATTCAAACTTCTAAAGACCATTCATTAGGATTAACCTGGAGAAGTTCTTAGAGAGATCGGTAATGGTAAGCGTGCCAAGTTTGGTTACCTATGCAAAATGCGATGAACACTGTTTTTGGACAGTTTCAGTCAAATCGCTAGCTCACTAACGCCTATACCTGGATCTTGTTTAACGATCTGTAGAATATTTTTCCTAACATCCACGTTGCGAACGTATCGTTGTAATCCACAGGTATGTTCTTTTGTTAGGCTGACGATAATCTGGATATGTTTCCTCAAATCGGCCACAAGACAATGTCGTAGTTTGCAAAAAATTTTGTTATAAAGCCAAACAATAGCTTCTTATCTAAATGATTATACCAAGATCGTGTTCTTAGCTGTTACTGATTCTTCGAACTATGACTACTTTAAATTTAGGTTGACAGTTAATTGCATTTCCAGTTCCTATTGACATTCGCATCAGCATTAATAGTCCTAGTCCTCTCTCGGGGACTATCGCCTTGGCGGGGCGAGAGGGCTCAGTAACCTCATTGTTCAGGAAGCGATGCCGGCGGTAGCGTAGCTACTGGTAGGGCCACCCTTGCCGGTAAGGTTCCGAAGTAACAGAGGTCCACAACCCAGAGTGGGCGGCAGCAAACCAGGGTAGCGTCTGGCCCAGATTGGGCGGCTAACAACAGCGTCGTACTCCATGTCAGGAGCGGCTGAATCAATACAGGGGAAGGCAACGGGAAACCACCCCAGTGTACAAATTTACAGGATATTACTATGGAGAGAAAACAAAAAACACGGCCCCCAGTCCCGGGCAGCCCTTAAGTGGGTAAGGGGTGCGAAGAATCTCCCGGCTCAACATAGTAAAATCACATCTACTTCTCGCAACCTGGAATGTCAGGGGTTTTTTCTGCTGGCAAGCTAGATAATACCATTAAAGAAGCCCAAAGGCTTAACATTTATATACTGGGAATTAGCGAACTACGCTGGCCAGGTTCAGGAATGGACAAAAATGAACATGGCACTCTCTATTACTCTGGCAGTGCACCTGAAGACCGTCATCATCGGAACGGCGTGGGAATATTTGTCTCCGCCGCCTACAACAAATACGTCAGCAGTTATTCACCGATCACGGACTGTATAATGCTTCTTCAATTGCAAGGCCAACCGTTCAATATCGATGTAATACAAGTATATGCCCCCACAGCAGAGAGACAACATGATGAAGAGGTCGAAGGTTTGTACGATCTGATAGACAGAATCCTCAGGAAGCTCGGCAAAGACGAGGTTACCTTAATTATCGGTGATTTTAACGCCAAAATAGGGAAAGGCCGACGAACCGACCTGGTTGGCGACTTCGGTCTGGGCTCAAGCAACGCAAGAGGGGACAGACTGTTTGAATTCTGTCAGGAAAAGGAAATGGTGGTCACGAATACGTGGTTTAAACTCCCCAAAAGACGCCTTTACACTTGGATATCACCCGCCGAAAAAGAAGATCACGAACCCATAAGAAATCAGATAGATTACATCACCATAAATAAACGTATTAGAAATTGCGTAAAACGTGTAACTACTTACCCCGGGGCAGACATTGGCTCCGACCACGTGCCACTAGTAGCAAACATAGAATTTGAGTTAAAGTTAATCAGAAACTCTCCAAGAACCTCTCTAATAGACACATCAATCCTAGAAAACCCGCAAGTAAGAGAGCAAGTACGTCAACAACCCAACACAGAACTAGCTACACATGCGGTATGCCGGGACAATCTACGAGCCCGTAACAGAATCAAAAAGAAAAGATGGATGAACGACAATATCTTAAGCTTGATGGAAGAACGGAGGCTGGCGAAAGGTAACAGGGACAAATATAAAACAATCAACAAAGATATAAAGGGAGAAATCAGGAAAGCAAAGGAATGTTGGATGAGAGAGAGGTGCAGAGAATTGGAGGACCTGGAGGACAAGCATGATACTTTTCAAATGCACAAAAAAATCAAAGAAATAGCGGGAACCTATAGAACCCTGTCGTCTTATTAGACTCGTCAAACCACCCCATCATAGACGAGGAGACAATTAAAAACACATGGGTGCAATACATAGAAAATCTTTTTAGCGATGAAAGACCACCCCTGCAGGAAAACACCAACGCAATAAAGGGACCGGATATACTCGACGAAGAGATACTGCACGCCATTCGCATAGCAAGGAACAAAAAAGCTGCAGGCCCGGACGAAATTCCCATGGAAGTATTGAAACTTATAGAGGAAAAGAATATAGGCAAAATCACAAGCCTGTTCAATGCGATATATAATACCGGCATAATCCCAAAGGACTGGCTCAAGTCAACTTTTATTACAATTCCTAAAGTACCCCGCCCAAAAAATGCAGTGACTACAGACTAATTAGCTTGATGAGCCAGCTGCTAAAAACTTTCCTCCGAATCGTTCATGCCAGAATCCGCAAAAAATGCGAATTCGACCTTGATGATGCTCAAATGGGGTTCAGGAACGCCTTTGGAACCCACGAAGCTCTGTTCGGAATGAATGTCCTTCTTCAGAGGTGCCGTGACCAACGCAAGGATGTTTTTGCTTGTTTCATAGACTATGAAAAGGTCTTCGACAGGGTGCTCCATTCTAAATTGATAAGTATGTTGAGATAAATCCAATTGGATGATAAGGACATCCGTATAATCGAAAATCTATATTGGGGACAAACAGCTGAAGCTCGAGTCGGTATGCTGACTACAGCTGGTGTGTAAATTCAAAGAAGTGTACGGCAGGGCTGTATTCTTTCACCGCTGTTGTTTAATCTCTACTCCGATAAAATCTTTAAAGAAACCTTGGAAGAGGCGGAGTACGGAATCAAAATAAACGGCGTTCTGCTAAATACCATTAGATATGCAGATGACACTGTTATCTTGAGCGATATCATGGATGGCTTGCAACAATTATTAAACAAAATCAGTGTGGCTGGTCAAGGGTTCGAACTTAGCATAAATGTTAAAGAAACCAAGTTTATAATATTTAGCAGAAATAACTACGAGAACGAACAGCTAAATCTTGAGGGGAAGGTGATAGAACGCGCCAGCCAATTGAAATATCTGGGTAGTATATTAACGGACACCTTGGACCCCGAAGTTGAGATAAAATGTCGGATAGAAATGGCAAGAACAACTTTCCAACGAATGAGAACACTTTTTTGTGACGATAACCTGAACCCTAAATTGCGCCAGCGAATGGTGAAATGTTTTATTAGGTCAGTATGGGGTGGAATGCTGGACCTTAATGGTTAGCTCAATGAATCGGCTAGAAGCATTTGAAATGTGGATTCATCGTAGAATGCTGCGAGTTCAGTGGTCTGATCTGCTGTCCAATGAAGAAGTATTAAGACGAGCCAGGGTGGAGAGACAAATAATGGTCACAGTGTAAAATGTCGCAAAATTGCTTACCTTGGCCACATCCTGCGCGGAGAAAAGTGTCATCTTCTCCAGTTGATCATGAAAGGAAAAATAGAAGGCAAGCGGGGTGTTGGACGAAGGCAAATCTCTTGGCTGAGAAACATTAGGGAATGGACAGGCATCCGGAACGCTGTTGACCTGTTCAGGGTTGCAGAAGATGGAGACGCGCTCTCTCTGCAGTAATCGCTAGAGTTCGGGCGACCGGACATGGCACATAAAGAAGAAGATCAGCATTAATCCACCCGCAATTTTCGCATTTTCATATTTTTAGTAGATGAAGCTGGTATAAAAAATATTTCACAGGCAAAATTAACCTACGCTAACCTAACCAAGTCACTGGTAATCATTTCTGGCCTAAAGTAAGTCCCATAGTTCTTATCAGTAAAACGTGTAACCATACCAAGTGACAGAAAATATCTGAAATGGTGTCGAAATTACAAGGAAAACGAAATATTCATTGGACAAATTCAACACTCTGTACCTCCAGAGCGGTGCGTTTAAGACGTATACGTATGCGTATGTTTATTAAGATTTTCTGCCTTTATTTTTAAGTAGAAATCTCACATATGATAACAGCTAGTGAATCTTTCCGAAAAAATTAATTTTAATTTCATAGTAGGGATTATTTACCCATTTACCCCACGATGCTAAAATCCTTTTACTACAAGCGGAATTTACTTAATTTGAGATAAACTAAGTATATAAAGAAACTTTCCTAATTTGCTATGAGCCAAAATATCTTGTACGATCTTGTATCCTGTAGAATAATCGCATTATCGTAATGAGTGCTTTAAAACATCTATTACTAGATGGATCACATTGTGCAGTCAAATTACGGTCTCTCCCTCGATAAAATTCCGCGAACGCGTCTAATCCCGTCAAAGTAGCAATTCCCTCACGTTTGTCGTCGATAACGAAACAACACTCTTCCCTTCCATCCATAATCCCTTTTTAAAAAACACTCTCACGTCATTTCCGTCACTCGGGGCGCCGCCCCCGCCGTCGCCGCAGACTTTCCCCGACAATAAAGAGATTTTCCTGCTTAAGTATCCTTTAATTTTTCGCCTGACCGTCCGCACTCCCTCTCTCTCTCTCCTCTTCCTTCTCGCTCTCTCACTCTTTCTCTCTCGCGAGCCCTCTCGCCCGACCGAAACAACAAAACTTTCGACCCAACTCCGCTAAAATATCGCAATCATTATAGTCCAAACATTCGGGGAGGATTAACTATCAAGTCTTAACAGTGGCAGAGAGTTGGCGTTGCATCCCTCTTGGCTCACCACCGCCGATCGTCTCTTTCGCCCTTCCAGGGCCGGTCCGAGGGGTGATTAATATAATTAGCGGAGAAGTGCGGGAAGGGTGTTTCGAAAAATCTATAAAGTTTATACCTATATGTTTTTTAGGTCTATGCTTTAAACGGTTTTGATGTAGATTGCATCACATGATTTAGTTCCCAACGTGTCTAGCAACTTCATGGACGAAAAGGTTTATTTTATGATATATTTTACAGAGGAAGTGAAGGGAAATAAATTGAAACCGTTTAAGCTGACATTAATAATCTGTAAATTTAATATTGTAACGTTTTTACTTCTTCTTCTTCCTGCTGTGTATAGGCATCATTGCCTGTTTTTCTTCACATCCTTGCCTCTGCTCAGTCACCTGGGAGGTTGTCACTCCACCTTTTTCTAGGTCTTCCAAGGCTTCTTTGTCCTGCTGGTGATTTGTCCCTTGATATTTTCACAATTCGTTCTTCCGTCATGCGGTCAATGTGCTCATTCCATTTTATCTTTCTATCCAGTACCCAGTCATTGATGTTATCTATCCCGCATGTTCGTCTTATGTTTTCACTTCTTTCTCTATCCATTAGTGTTCTTCCCGCTATTCTTCGAACTATTTTCATTTCTGTAGTCTCCAGTATCCGTTTTGTTTTAGAGGTCTCAGGTCGGGTTTCTGCTGCATAGGATAATATAGGTCTGATTGCGGTCTTGTATATGCGGGCTTTGGCTTCAGTTCTAATGTGTTTATTTCGCCAGATTGTGTCATTTAGGTATGCTGCTGCTCTTGAGGCTCTTGTAGCTTGGTTTCTTACTTCCGTCTCCACGTCCCCGTGTCCAGATATTTCGATTCCCAGATATTTAAATTTCATTTCCTGTTGTATTATTTTGTTATCCACCACAAGTTTACATCTGATCGGTGTCTTGGAAGTAACCAGTGATTTTGTCTTTGCCGCTGATATTATCATATTGAACTTTTTTGCTGTTTTGTTAAATTGGTACAGTAGCCTTTGCAGATCGTCCTCGTTCTCCGCCAACAGTACCACATCGTCCGGATAGCACAAGATTTTGACCTCTTTATTTCCCATTTTGTATCCTCTTAGTTTGCGTACTTGTTTTATGATTTCATCCATCACGATGTTAAATAGGAGCGGGCTGAGAGAGTCCCCTTGCCTAATGCCATTATTTGCAGGTATGTGTTCAGTTAGGTCACCATTTATTTTTGCTTGTATTATATCTTTTAATTGCATTAGATCGAAGGCCTTCTGCAAGTCAATGAAACACATGAAGGCCGGTCGATTATATTCGATCGATTTTTCCGTTATTTGTCTTATGACAAAGATTGCGTCCGTGCAGGATCTTCCCGCTCTAAAACCCTGTTGTTCATCTGCTAGTGAGATACATTCATTTATTTTATTTGTTATTATCTTTGTGGTTAATTTCAGCGTTGTGCATAGTAGATTTATTCCTCTATAGTTCATTTTTTTTATCTCCCTTTTTAAATAGTGGAATCGTAATGCTATTTCTCCACTCATCTGGTATTCTGTGTTGGGCAAATATTTTTTTGATTAAGGTTGTTAGTTGTTGGTTTAGCTTCTCTCCTCCATATTTACGTAACTCGTTGGCGATGTTGTCCGGGCCTGGGCTCTTTCTGTTTTTTAGTTTTTGGAGTGCTGTTTCTACGTCTTACTTTTTTATATTAGTCTCATCACTTGTTACTATCTCTGGTGTATTTGGCTCGGTTTCGGTCTCTTCTTTCTTGTATAGTTCCTCTAAGTATTTGACCCAGGTATCTCTTTCTACGTGTCTGGTACTGATGAGTTCATTTGCTTCTGTTCTCTGATTTCTTATTAATCGCCAGATGTAACGTTTTTACCTACGCGAGAATTAATACACGACACGAGTTGTCTCATATAATTTATTTAAACCACTTACACGCTAATTTATTTGTACACTTACACTACACTTAATTGCTAATACTTAATCTAATTTATCTTATCCGACTTACTATTACTACTTCATTAATTTATATTACACAATTAATCTAATTTATATAGATCACTGTTTATTTATTTTACGGCCGGCCTGGCCGACACTCGTCGACCATTCTACCGGCGACTTTTTACGACTACCGTCGAATGTCTCGACTCGCTCTCCGTCTGCTATTTATAGCCGCATGGGAAACCCAGAAAGATCGAGACGTTTCCGGTCCTTTGTTCGGGAACCATCCTGATAATGCTGGAACGCTCCACGGCTTTCCGAGAATTTCACCAGTTCCCCGAACCCACCTCGTTAGGAATTCCTTTAAACCCATTCCGACGGGCGCTTATCTTTATGGCATCTTTTATGCTTCCGTTTCGTTACAATATCTTTCTGATGAAGCAAAGATAATCTTCATACTTACTCCATAGCTTACAACCCAATGTGGGTCTTCGCCGACTTCACAATAAACCTCCATTACTACCGGGTTTTCAATATTCATCACCATTAGGTCTTTGGCAATATTGTCTTTCCATCGGAGGCGTGGGCGGCCTTATGGTCTTTTGGCAAGCGTGCTTGATTTGCTACCGTTAGCGTCCAAGCTTCACAACCATACATCGCTACAGGTCTTATTATAATTTTGTATATGTTGATTTTGGTGCGCATTACATTATCTTGGATTTTAGGAGGTTTTGCATTGCATAAAGGCACCTATTAGGTACCTGCTTGTAATCTAGAGTTTATTTCCTCCGCTCCGTCGATGTTTTCTGTTAGCGGCTTTCCCAGATATTTGATCTTCTTTGCGCGTTCAAAATTATAGACATCCACTGTGAGGTTTTGGCCTACTCTCTCTCTGCGTTGGTTATTTTTGTTTCAAAAAATGTATTTAGTTTTGTCGTCGTTAATTTTGAGTCAGATGATCCTCGTCCTTTGTTCCAGGTCACTGCAAGTAGTCTTGATATCTAATGTGGTGTTTCCAATAATGTCTGCATCATCCAAACCCCAAGAGTAATTTGGGGCCATTGTTACAGTACATGGCTGAAAGGGCTGGATTTTCACCTTTTTACTGACGTATTTAAGAGCGAACTTAAATCCTTTATATCGAACACCTCCGAAACATCCTCCCCTATTCTTACTTTGCTGTTTGAGCCATTAATCCACACCAGAGTTAGTTTGACTAATTTTTGATTTTTGAATGATTGATTTTTTGACACACTGATAGTCCGCTATAATTTCCTCTGGATAGTGCTTTGACGTCAATGTCAGCTGATTCCAGTGCTTCGGTTAATTGTGAGGCTGCTCCAGGTCGATACCGACGCAGAACATTCCATGTACTGCTACTTCCATGTGGATTCATATCCTTTTTCGTTAGTCGTTGTCGTTCAATCTTTGCATCAGTCTTTTTCCGAGGCTTATGTCAGTTTTCGTAACAATGTGTGTTTTCCGAGATGGGTGCGTTGGTTCCCCTTGGGGTTAACTCCCCTCCTTTATCCGGGCTTGGGACCAGCAGTAGTACCAGTGAATTTCACTGGCATCCCAGGCGGAGTTTCACTCCGATAAAAAGATAATAGACTAATTTAATAAAAAAGTCTCAAAATGGTTCATTTCTAAATAGAAAAAAGAGTAGTTACCATTACTACAAGAATATAAATGTCTACTGTGCTCCACTTACAACAAAATTATGCGCCCTTTTTGAAAATAACGTCGATTTGTTGCAATTTTTGATTTGGGTAAACCTATGGATTTTGATTTAATATATCGACACAAGGTACTCATGACCGTTTTTCCCATGCTTCAAACAATTTGCGTACGTTAGTAGTGGAGGTACAAGAAAGATTCGCCGAAATTTAGATAGAAGGTATGGTTTATGGTACTACGATTACCAGACCCATATGTACTGTTTTTTGTGGAGAATTGTAAAACAACCACATTTTGATACCAACGTAAACGAATTACAATCGGCCATTCCAAAGGGTCAATGTACCTATTGGGATTTAATCCTAGAAATTACTGTTTAAGGGAAAAACTATGTTTTCATTCAAATCAAATCCAAAACCGAAAACAAGGAAACACTTACAGTATTGGAAAACAACAACTCATAAAGACTCTACTCATGAGACACCAATACATTTTTGATACCTCTTAGCAAAGAATTCGGACATATTGTTCCTGCTAGTGTATTTTTACTACAAATTTTCTGTTACATCCCAGCAATATGTCTATGCCATCATACTATCTTTGGTTATAGGAACTTATGACTTAGGATTAGAATCTTAGAGACTCTTTAGAGTGAACGTATAAATTCATCAACTTGGAACTTCGAGAAGGTGGAGGATGGTAGAACAAATGAAAGCACCAAGTATTCACCAACTATTTACTATTTTCATCAAATGCAACCGGTTTCGATTTCATTGTAATTATCTTAGGGCATGGATCGACTGAACTTATGTTAAATTTTCATATGTAGTTACTAGACCAGAGTACTGACATGATATCTTGATCAGACCTGATTCATATGATATTGAGGATGACTACAATGTAATTAAAACTGGTCGCGATCGACATAATGTGATATCGTTACGATAATGAAGTAATAATTTAATGGTTAAGACTTTATGCATTGTTCAAATTACCAACTGTGAGAAACTGGACAACCTTCCATCGATTCAATAGTGGCACAATGTATTCTAACAAGAATTTCGTTATCAAAGTTTAAAATTCTAAAAATTCTTTTTATTGATGTATCTAAGGGTTAGAATATCTTGAGACTAAGATCCAAGACGTTTTTTAAGTCTCAAATTTGATTTAAAGGAAAGTTCCATGGTCTAAAATATTAGAATCTGTGAATCTGAAAGTGGTATGCTACAAAAAGTTATTTAGGAACTAAATACTCGTAGCTATATTTTGGCTGACAAAACTTTGGGGCAGAAATTATGAAAAATTTTAACCCAGACATTTTTTAAATGTAAACTAATGATGAGATTTTAAAAGTTCAGTAGGCAACTTACAAGCTGAGCAAGTGTTCCACGCATCAATAAGTGAATATTACGATTCAAATTGTTCTCCAATCGATTATTTACATTACTAATTCAATCTACTTCGATTATGTTACTCTCTTAATTACTGCCTCCATATTATCTATCTTACTATTTTTTACTATCTTATTATTTGTGTCTTTCATTTGGAGATAACTTTAGTACATTTAGATGTTTTGTTTTAGTTGGATTAAACAAAATAGTTCGTGCTTAAGTACTTCACCCATTATCATACCTTTAATTTCATATAATTGGGTTGTCAGTGGTTAAAATCGAATAGTGGTAAGAAAGGTATACAAGAGGATAAACAAATTTAACTTATGTAAAACTTTTTCGTAGCTAAAAAACAAACACACATTCTGCAGAGAAAGTGCATATTTAGTTTAGTAGACATAACTACTTTGAGAAATTATAGCCATTAAAACCCACCAGTTTTGGTTTCATATACCCAAACAAGTAAACATTTATCGCATATGCCTGAAACAAGTACTACACTTACCACAAGTAGGGAACTGTGAAATATGGTTATGAAGATATTATATAAATTATTTATTCTAAGGTTTCTAGGATTTTCGAGGAAAACATTGTAATTTTGCTAAATTCGTCTCTAGAAAAGTACATACTGATTTATCCAAAGATTGCAAGGAAACTTATATATTATAACACGTCTCTAATTAACAATATGGCACTTTATCTACAGAAACAAACCTGGATTTGGAAGCAATCAGAAATAAACCTATAAGAAACTATATACTTTTTGAAGAGCTATAGATTTTGAAAATTATCTTATACCTACGAACTCTCATTTGTCGCACACCTTGATATCCGTTAACATTTCAAAAAAAACTCTAACCAAAATTGAGTTACTCCAATACGTCTATCGTGCAGTTGAACTCTTGAGTATGACACCCACAACTTTTCTAACGAGGCAGATAGTGTTTAACCCCATCCAGTGTCACCGATCTCCCAATAATCAAAGGTGTACAAGTTATTTAACAGGGCTAAGTGAGCCATAATCAATGACTAGCAATGTCCCGGCTCGTCCCTTTGTGCCGTAAATCGGAATACCCTCGGGGTTGTTGACTCATTTTGATGCTTTCGAGTACCTACAGTATGTTTATGTATCTAAAGATAAAGTTGATTTTTTTTTTCGTAAAACTTAATATATACAGCTACTTGTTTTGAGTCTTTGGCAGAACTGCCAGCTTTTCTTACTAACATTACAACTGAATCTAATCAAATTTGGTTTTAAAATTTTTAAACACCTATATTTCTGTTCAAATTGTACCATGAGGTATCTCCTGAGTTTAATAATAATAGTTTGTCATTAACTGCGACTGTTGAAAATTTGTTATTAACAACATAAATCCATATAAAACCTTAGAAATGTCAATAAATGCGAAATGGACCTCCAGTTTACGTCGTTTTGTTTCAATTTTCATTAACCAATTTCCCATTAATTGGAGTATTGAAAATTGATTGAAGATACGTAATTGTATGTCAAAAGGTCTCAAAATTATTGCAAAACTCTCACTTACGCTAAGGTTACATCGGTAGTCAATTGTTGAGATTGGGTATTGTCCATATCTTTACGGTCTTAATAACCTGTAGAATTGTTAATAACAAATTTTCTGGTCATTCAAGGATATTCGTAAGCATCGGGCCAACATTCTGAGAATTCACAATCGAAAAGGGTAGGAAGGATGTTCGAATGCATGTTAAAACCATAGAAGTCTGTCTTTCTTTTTTACAAATAGAGAGTGATTCGATGAAAACGTTTATCGATAACATTTGATACGTCTCAGCAATTACTGATTTAAAAATCTTGCTATTTTAGCATAACAAAAGACACCTATTAATCAACTACAATTTTAAACAAAAAAAAATTTCCCATGAAACTATGTTATCGATAAAAATTGATACGTAGCATTAATTACTAATTTAAAAATCTTGCAATCTTAGCATAATGGAAGATACTTATAAATCAACTACAATTTTGAACAAAAACAAAAAAATTCCCATGAATACCATGTTGTATGTGGTAACGTCGTCTCCTGGGCATCATAAAGCATATAATTAAACAATTGACTGTTCAGTTAGAGACAATTTTTATTAATATGACAGGATAAGTACCTACCTGTCATATCCAAAAATAAACTTCGCAAAACACTAATTTCATACTAATTACGAATTGTCCCATGGAAATTTTATTTTTCCAAAAGTATGACTGCCAATTAACCGCGTTATATTGGTGTGACATTGCTAAAAGCGTTTATGTTACACCAAACACTTAACAACATTCAAGTGTTATAGTACATTTGATAATTATCAGGTAACAGCCAAAAGTTTCAGCCATTTTTCATATCACTTTCCTACAAGTATGGCAAATGATATGCCGCGCGTCACACAAATCGCCGGTGCCTTCGAAGAGTAGAACTCTGTAAAACCCGGCGAAGAGTATAACTTTGAAAAACGAGGCGAAATCTATTATTTCTTATTGTATGTCAGAGAAAAGTATAACTTTTAATAGTGTAATAGCATTACACTTTGAGGTGTGTCAGCGCATAAAGTCATTCCTATTCTGCGTCCACGAAAACAATTATTAATAAGAAGTCTCCGGTGAAAAAAATTACTATTCAATAAGTGTCAGCGAAAATAATTACTTGTGATTCTGATTTTTTTCGTTGACAATTGGGAATCATACTCTTAGTCTTAGTAGGCACCGGCGAAATGTGGTAGGTATACTGTTATGTTCATCGATAAAGGGCGGAAAATTCATTAAAAACGTTTAAAAAGGTACACTTTTTAATGTATTCTATTTTTATTGAAAATGCAAGGTTATTCCAATAGATGCTTAAAATATGCAAAATATGCAATTTGATATATGGATTGCTTTTATAATATTGAATACGTTATAGGTATTTTTAAAAGATCACAATGTTATTCAATAGAACAAATAAAGCATTTGCTACAAGAATAACTTAAAACTATATGAACATTATTTATTATGCAAAGACAAAAAAATAATACATTGGGAAAAACAAAAATTATTTCATATTGAAGTGCCTTTAATATCTGAAAATGAATTAGAATTTACTGTTTCTCAAAATTTTCAACATAAATTCACTTCCTTTTATATTTTAACATGCGTTTGAATAACGGAAAGCTTGTTTTCGCGTTACTGAAGTATTGGGGGCATTTGGCAATTTTAGAATTAAATTTGATTTTGATCAGAGTGAAAACTGCCTCATCCAGTCATGTCTCGTCCGGTTATAAAAGGGGTGAGATGTTAACAAAATACTTGGAAGCTTTTCTTTATAGAACTGAATCCCTAAAGAAGCTTTAAGTGATATTTTTTGATATTACTATAAATGAAAACTCGCACCTTATGCACTCTACGACTTTATTTAGGATGCCGCATTCGACACCAAAATTAAAAACTTTTCAAGAGAGGCTTTGATAAATCCATAAAAAGAATTTTATAAGCCTCTTATATAAATCGGGTAATGGTTAGGTTGTTTGTTTTCTCAAGTTGCTTTGATAATATCAAATAGGAAATCCCTGGTTTTTCTTCCGTTAGTATCATAATTAAAAGGTGAGTCATGTATCTGCCACATGATCTGTTGTTTCATCAACATTTAATGTAATTATCAAGAAGTTAGAGAATTTATATTTCAGGAGGTTAATATATTTTGGTCAGGTACCTATGAAGTTCGCGAAATGTTCATTAAAATTAGACATTATTTCAAATCGAAAAGTAATATATAGTCATATTTAGTAAAAACGGAAGATACTGTTCTATCTAGTATAGAATCATACGTATATAAATCCTGTGAGTCATGCAATGCTTTCTATATAAGCCAAACGAAAAGATAGTTTTTAATAAGGAAGAAGGAACATTTGAAATGAGTAGACCAATTAGAAAATACGCACATAACTACTGCTCTTTCTAGCTTCCCTAATCACATTTTATCTGATATACCTGTCGGGTCCAGTTTAGGTTTCACTTCATTTGCTGGATATACGTTACTTCAACTTCAAATTCATTACAATAAATTTAGGTTTCGAGTTATTTTTTACGGTTTGGATTCATTTGGTGCTTCCAGAAAAAATGTGAAAGCTCTAGCATATCACATTTTAAAGAAAAGGCGTACTGCCATGCCGTCTAAAAATGATAGAATCAAAAGCTGTTCGGATTGAACCACTCTGCCAGGCAAAATAAAATATAGGTATAGTACGTTTTACCATAATTCAACGTAGTCTTCAAAAGAACACGAGTCGACTGAGACAATTATATTTCTCATAAAAAAATTGTGATAAAATGGTTTAAATATGTGCCTTAAAAGTGAAATCAATAAGATGTTTTTTATCAAATAAATCATATGCAACTAAATCACATTTAATGGGAGAATGTTCTCGGGGAGCTGAGGTAAAATCAGAATTGTTCTCGATGATCCCCAAAATAATAATAACTAATCGTTAGGATCTTCACAATGCCGACGTTTCGTTCAGAATTCTGAACATATTCATGGCTCTAAAAAATATGTTAAGTATTTAAGTATCTTATGACATATAAGTGATATTTTTTAGTTATATAAGAAATACTTAACATATTTTTTAGAGCCATGAATATGTTCAGAATTCTGAACGAAACGTCGGCATTGTGAAGATTCTAACGATTAGTTATTATTATTTTGGGGATCATCGAGAACAATTCTGATTTTAAATCACATTTATTTCCTTTTCATATCGATACCTCACTTTATGGGCGGGAAACAAATAATAAATAATTTATTTTATGTTTTTTTCAACTGTATGTAAGTTTCCACCCCATTGAGTGAGATACCGATTTAAAGAAGAAAGAAATACCATTCTGGCGCATATGATTTATTTGATGTTAATCATCTTATTTATTTGATAATTGACACATCTCCCTGAACCGTTTTATCACATTTCTTTCTGCGAAATTAAAAGCCATGCTCGGTAGACTCATTAGTGTAATCTGTAAAGAAGTCGAGTGTCTAGAGGGTATTGTTCTTTTGAAAACTACGTTAAATTACCGTGAAATGTCCAATACTTTGGTGAAAAAATATATTATTCAAACAACTTTGTTAGTTTATTATCTCAAGAATGTGTGAGTTATGAATAGGAATATTGAATGTTCATCGAATGTTTATAAAAATTAACGAAAAAATGTTGTATTCGGTTTGTACTGAAAAAAATATGGAATTTCGCTGAATCTCAAAATACGTTTAAAATTAATTATAGTTATGTAACTGCTTAGTGGTAGAAAAATATGGTTTTTCTATACGAACCGACTGATTTTCCAAATCATTTTAGATTGTTTAAAGAATCTGTTGAAGTACCTAAACAAGGATTTGAAACAATGATAATGAAACAGGTTTGCTCAGTTTTTTTTTTCAATTTCTCTTATATGTGGATAATAAATAGCTACACTTAATATCACATATATTTCCTGTTATATCGCAACCATTATTTACTGTTGAAATTGTTGCAATCTGATTCTGCAATTTCATCTTTTTACGTGTGAGTTTAATAAATGAATATTCTTCGTCTAGAAGTGCATTTATCAAAGCTTTAGTTAGTTGGTGTGTCCATTTGAAATTTTATTATTTTTCATCAATTGAAATCATACAAATTTGATGTTATTCATAATTGGTATAAACAAATTACTATTGTATTATTGTCTGTAGACTCATTGTAAGTGCATGGGATAGCAGTTAATTCATTAATTAAATTCAAAGCAAATTTTTTGTTTTGTGGTTCTATTTTCGTATTCAGACATTATTGGGTAAGTAACAGATCTACGAGGATATTTTATCAAGAATTAAATAATCACTAATTTTTAACATATCCATTACTCCACTCCCTGCCGGGGCTCCTGCCAGGGTACGGCGAAGCTACTGCCTTGTAGGACGGATGTTGGATCATCAAAGGCTAGGGGAAGACAACCCGGAAGGCAAATTCCTGGTGGACCTTCTCGGAAACGACCACAGCAACGAAATAAGGAACTGAAAATTGGAACCTGGAATGTACAATGAATAAGAGGCAAGTTAGAAGACATCGTGAAGGGAATGCAGCACTTGAAAATGGACATAGTTGCACTTACAGAGACTAAAAAGAAAGGAACCGGAATTGAAATATTGGCAGACCACATCCATATATACAACCGAGTTAACAAAAACAAAAGAGCATGTAGGAGTTTATCTATTCTGATAAACAAGAAATATTATAAAAACCTCACCAACCGGGATGCAATTAATGAAAGAATTGTAACAGCAAATCTTAATATTCACGGACACAGGGTATCTATATTAGCGACGTATGGCCCCAATGAAGATGCCCCACAAATCGAGAAAGATGAGTTCTATAACCAGCTAGATGACTGACACACTTATCAATTGGTGAGACCAACGCGAATATATTGTACTCGGAGACCTAAACGCACGCGTTGATAGTAGAACAAATAGTAACGTCATTGGGAAGTTTGGCCAACAAATCTTAAATGACAATGGTCAGAGATTAATTGAAGTATGTCAACAACACAAACTAAAAATATTAAATGGATTTTCGCAACATAAAAATATTCACAAATATACCTGGCACCAAGACACCAGAGGACAAAAATCCATCATTGACTACATAATAATCAAACAAAATACTAAATGGCAGGTACTAGACACTAGAGTGCACAGAGGGACGGAATGTGGCACGGATTACTATTTCCTGGCTTCAAAAATCTATATTCCGTTTAACACATTAAATAGCGTACAAAATTCGGACTGCTCAACTCAAAATAAAATAACTGAGACGAAATATAACATCAAAGGCCTGTATGAATCCGGTATTAGAGGATTATATAAAAATCGCTTGGAGCAATCTGCTAAATAATAACCACATAAGAAGCCACACCAAAGACCTATATGCGCATGTTAAGAAGCCTTAAAAACGGCAGCTATCGAAGCTCTAGGCACTATAAATACCCCTCCACGTAACAAAAATAACATTACTTGGAATGAAGAGCTAGAACATCAAAGGAATACAAAACAAGAGGCATACCAAAGATATCTAAATACAAAGGACCCACATGATAAAACCACTTACAAACGAGAGAAATCAAGATTTGAAAACGGTTAAGAAAAATAAAAATGACACGGGAAAGGAAATGTAAAGAGGTCGACAGTTACCTGGGAGGCACATGATCATCATAAGCGTGGAAACTCATACAAACTTTAAAGATGAACACCATAAACAGAGTGGACTTCCAGCCTATACAGATGAGCGAATGGCGTCAACACTACTCCCAGCAGCTCAAAGGAAACAGATCACAATACTTGGCAGCCTCTCCAAAAATGTACCAAGTTCAAAGCCCACTCCTTGAAATAAACGAAGAGAGGATATGGAGAGTAGTTAGATCAATGAAGAATAACAAAGCTAGTGGACCAGAAGGCATACCTGCGGAACTAATTATATATGGGACACAAAAACTCATTAAACACATACAAGAACTATTCTCTAGGTATGTAAATGGGGAAAATATACCATTAGTGTGGAGGGAGGACTGGATCACCCCTATTCACAAAAAAGGGCACAGAGATGACTGCTCCAACTATAGGTGTATATCTGTTACCAGCAACATGAACCGTCTGTATGGAAAAGTTCTCCAAATTCTCTTAGAAGAAGAACACGGACATCAAGAAATCGAAGAACAGGCAGGTTTTCGAGCAGGTCGCTCTTGCATTGACCATACTTTTAGCCTTACCCAATTTAACGAAAACAAAGTCGCAAGAAATAGAGAGGTATATCTTCTATTTGTGGACCTTACGGAAGCGTATGATACTGGTCCCAGTACAATAACTGTGGCAAGTAATGGAAGGATCTCGAATAAATAATACCCTATTAACAGCGATAAGGCAACTTTACGACCAATCAACCTCCATGGTTAAGCTGAAGTGTGCATTATCGGACAGCTTTCCAGTTACCAAAGGTTTGAGACAGGGGTGCTGCTTGTCCCCACCTTATTTAAGATATACCTCAATGAAGTTCTAAGAAAATGGAGGAGAGCATGCAGCGGAATGGGCATACCCACAAATGAAAATATAACCATATATACTTTACATTTCGCCGATAAATTTGTTTTGTTGCCATTTGTTTGGGCTGAAAAGTTTTGTATCGAATCCAGCTACGCTCCTGATTTTTTGGTCAGGAAAGCTGATAATGTTTTTTTTTTTGGCGGCCTGACGACTAATGGCGCCAAGACTCGTCAATAGTGAACCATGTCGGATGAACTTTTTTTAGCAGTTTCCAAAAGTTTAAAGCATTGCAAACAACTTTTGTTTGAAACTTTTTTCATAAAAATGGGTATTTTTACAAGTTATGGATGGTTGAAAATTTTTGGTTTTGGAGCCGAACCTGAAAATTTCAATTTTCAATTGTCCATAACTTGAGTTCTATTCCACTTTGGGCCCTAAAAATTTAAGGGGAGTTTCAGGGGCCCAAAAGGACCGTTTTAGTTGATTTTGGGCCAAATCTAAAAAAAATCTAAATTCGGCGTGGAATGTACCATATATATATATATATATATATATATATATATATATATATATATATATATATATATATATATGGTCTTCACCTATATTACTCCACTTATCATTTTATTATGATTATTCTTAGCAACTAAACAATGAAACTGTTGCCCGTTTTTATTTTCCAACATAATTTTTATGGCAGTTCCTGTCCTTGTTGTAGCCATATTTTTTTAACAAATTTATTAATTTAGGACATCTATAGAAAGCTGACCGTATGTATTTAACAGTTCGCAACACAAACGAAATATTGCAAAAACAGCCTTAACCAATAGTTTTTTTTCTCTCGTCAACGTCGCATTTTGTTTCCAGGGCTAATTGGACGGCACCTCGTAGGCTCCGAACCATGGTGCTCGAGCACGGTTGTACCCCCTTAAGGCTCTCACCCCATATGCTTTCTTGCTTCATATTGATTTTCTTGTATTTTTATATTCTTTGTAAATTTCTTTAAAATAATCAAAACATGAATTTAACTGGTTTTTTTTAATTAGAAATCTGTATTTTAATCATATACAAATATTTTTCTTTTGCAAGATCGTAGGCTTTCACGGACGGAGTCACTATGTAAGCAGATTCCCGGGCTGTTAGGCCGTGGTCCAGATAAGTTTCTTGAGCATGACGTTTCGTCTGCAACTGCGGCAGACATCATTAAGTTTTCTCGGTTTTAAACAAAAAAAAAATGCAAAAATATAAACAAATTGAATTTTGCAATAAACTATTTGAAGAATCGATCTGAAATTTTTACCACATATTAAGCACTATAATCCCCGACTTTTTACAAAATAACAAAGCCGCAGGTTCAATTTCGCAATATCAATTGTTACATAAAAATTTGTCGATTTTGATTTTCTATACCACTATTCTCAGCAACAAATGAAGATATCGAGGTCGGTTTAAAATCATTTTGAAGGTCTTTTAATTCCCTCGAGGATGGTGAGCCCATTTTACCCAAAAGTAACTTAGTTTTTAATTGAGAGCAAAAATAATTAAAAAAGTGCATTTTTTGACGTTTTATTGTTAATAGCAATGCCTAATGTTCACAGTCTCGTGGGGTCTTCCTATACGTTTTGTTTCTGTTGGCCTATATTACCTAAAAATCCGGGTCTCTTGCTCGAGGATTCGATGTCAAAAACAGGGTATTTTTTGGTTATTTGCTTGGCCTATATCGCAAAGCTGAGAAAGGTGGGCCATCATTTGTGAGCACGTCCTATACGTTATGCTTTGGGTGAATTTATGTTGGATGTTGACGTTCAACCCCTGACGCCTGTCCTGTGGCCGCACGGCCGCCCCCTTCGCCTCGCGATCTTCCTCCACCCCCGCGCCCCCGACCCGACCGCCGCCACCACCTCCTCTTCCTCCTCCTCATCCACCACCACCACCTCTCTTCCTAAAATACGAAACTGGACATTACGAATCTAATTACAATCCTTGCTCATGCGTGCGCCCCGCACACTCCAGATTCCGCCGCCGCCGCCGCCGCCGTTCTGGGGGGATCCCCGCCGCCGCCACCGCCGCCGTTTCGAGTTTCGTTTCAGTGCCTGTCAGTCAGTCGCCTACTTGACTCCGAAGACGAACGACAGGCAGAGGTTGACGCGCCGCTTGCGCCACATGGTACAAAACGACACGATTGGTTGAGGAAAATACGAGAGCAACGCGGATTCGCCCGCCGGCCGAGCAGAGAGGAGAAGGAGGGAAGGGGACACGGTGGACACGTGCTCCTCTCCGAAGGCGCGCGATCCCGATTTTCCCCGTTCGCTTATCGAAAACAGTTGTGATTGTTGCTGATTTTCCGCATAAAGACAGTTTGAGCGGAGGAGTTAGGGGGAGTTTTCGTTCGTGACCGTTCCCGCGGCTGATGACTGTTATTGTTCTTCGAGTTCCCGGAGGTTCTTGGCGGTGCGGAAAGGAGGCGACCGGAGGCTGGCAGGCAGAACGGGAACTTTCGTTGAGAGAGCTTCTGGTGAGTATCCCTAGACAGATGATATGTGCAGTCGACTAAAGTTTTGGCAAAAGCTACAGTTATTTCCCGCCTTGTACGTAAAGACTTTCTTCGTCGTACCAGTACCATCACATTTAACTAGTTCTAGTTCACGCGACGAAAACTTGAATTTCATAAAATGCTTGTACCTATTTACCGCTTCACTTTCTTGGTCTTCTCAAATGAAAGGTGAGATTCCATAAACCATGAACTGAATTAAAATCTCTCGCAAATTTCTGACTTCGATCGACGTGCACCAATTCAAGTTTACTGATTTTGTGTATGATTATTTTTCAAGCGTCTCTTATTGTTTATATTAGACATTGCCTTTTTTAATAATGTCCAGGATAATATCGTGTAGCACTCATGCAGGGGGCCGTTTCAGATAACTTAATTAAAAAAATGCCCGCACTTTTGCTGGGAACAACAAATATTGCTCTTTTTAATAACGTCTCGAAAATTATTTTTACTTTCCCTCACTGGCGGCTCAAGAAACAAAAGCTGATGGGTTCTAACAAATAATCTGATTTTTCCGAAAAATACGTTTTGCCTATCACTTTGCTATAACCAATGTAGGTAGGTACCTACAATATTTCTACTTTGGACAAATCGTGGCTAGCTTAGCATGAGGTTACTTGCCTTGGTAATGTCTTAGGGCCTTAGATAAGGTCTTACTTTGGATCAGTGAGGGCTAAGGAGTGCCAATATGAATATACGTACCCACTCTTTCTTGTTTTGCTTGTATTGTGCGCAAATTGTTGCATCGTACCTATGACCTTACAAAAAGTCTTATTTGATAAATTAGCTTTCAAAATATTATGAAAAATTGAGTGTCTTAAAAATACTTAGCTACACCAGTTACGAATTTCAGAATATTTATTCTGTATTCTAGTTATGTCCATATTCCGATTTTAAAAATTACTTAATTTTTGCCACTTAAAAATTAAACATTTTATCAGAAATTTATTGCCTGAATAATGAGTGAAGTTGAATAAATGCCACACAACAATACGTCACAAGTAGACGCATTACAGCATAACTAAAATTCTTTCAAAATTTCAATAGTATTTTTCAAAACAGTTCATTTTTCCCGATATCTCGGAGACTGGATTTGAGTAAAAATTATTTTAATGGTACAAGTTGAGCACAATGGAGCTCAATCAACAATTATTTTTAAATTTCGAAATTGCAGGGCTAAGTATTTTTCAAGAAAAAAAAAAAGGATTTTTCATGGTAGCTTGTAATAGCTATTTACATAAAAGTCAGGAAAATCTCACATTATACTGAAGAGTGGCTAAATTGAAATACCAAGCACTTTGTGCTGAGTATTTTAAAGATCCGAGTTAAGTAAGAGATTTTACTGACGTGTGTTGTATTTATTTTTTCCGGAAATCGTAAAAAAGACGCGATTTACAAATTTTAGAATTTTTTTTACAAATTCCACAAAAGTCAGTTTGCCAATTTTGTTCGCGAGTATAGTTAAAAAGTAATCAACATCCAATAAATGTCATTTTGCGTCTTGTAAAGTCTTCACAGTACTAGTCCGGAAAATTCAATTTTCCTGCTCGTAAAGAAGCAGGAAAATGATGTTTTCAAGACGTTTTCCGGAAAAGTAATTTACCTTTAGTTAAATTAAAATTCTTTTTACCGACACAAGATATAAGACATACTGCACAACATAGACATAGTACAGAATAAACAAAATTAATACAAAATTGGATGTGTTCTTTTGGCCAAGTAGTATTTCCAGAAAAATAAGTTTTTTGCCATAGCTCTAAAACTAACTTATTTCAGCGGCACAGTACGGCACAGTCAAAATTATTACATTCCAAAATAGGTCACAGTTTTTTTAATGCATTTTTTGCGTAACAAAAATTATTTTAATTTCCAAACCCGTTGTGCCAAATACGTTAATTACAAATTGTATATTTTTGTAATTACACTTCTAAAGCTGTTTCTTAGATCAACATTCAAAAAACCAATAAATTACAAGTTGGGCATAATTCAGCACGTGGCACACAAAATTTGGAATCTAATAGTGCATAGACATATGGAGCCCTTTGAAAAATAATTACAAAAATTCAACCTCTCTCCATATTTTTATGTGAACACCTGAAGCCCAGTAAACATTTTATAATTTCGAATTAATGTTCCTTCTTATAGTAGGTAGTCTGAAAATTACTATTACTTTGAATCATTTGTAATAAGAAAAATCAGCATGTCAGTTTTAATAACTGACCCAATTTTCATTAAACTACATTATTTTATTTACACTATGAGCAACATAAGATCTATGCCATTAATCTCCTAATTGTTCTCCATTTGTAATTTGCCACTTATGAGAATACTCTCTAGTGATAGGAATCACATTCTGCAATATTATTCAGCAAAATATTCTTTTGTTAAACCAGTGGCGGTGCGAGGAGCCATGGGCTAAGTTTGAAAAAAAATCCCATATTTAAGTTATAATTTGTAATTTATATTTATAATATAATTCAGTTAAGAGGACTTGAAGTCAGAAATTTACTTTTCAAGTTCCCGAAATTATGTAATTGATGTTTGAAACTCTCAGCGAATATATTTGTGTCGAATTTAATGTCACTCGCTTGAAAAACCTAACTGCTTCTGCGAAAAATATTTCGAATCCATTGCTCTTGCAGGTAACGTTAAGCTATAGAACTATGAAATCTAATTCCATTACCAATTTCATTCTTGTAATGAAATTAACAGAAAAATCATAAAGGTTTTGCAGTAACATTATTGAGCACTTCTACTACTTTTACTACTTTTTTTGATAAAGTATTACGGTTTATGGTTAGAAATTACCAGTAGTTTAAATAGAAAATATAAGTATTTATCCCATTTAAATCGATAATAATTGGCTTTAGTATCTAGATGGCTAGGTCCTTCCATAATCGTCACTTGTAGACCAAAAATTATATGTTTTTAATATGTACTTTTTATTGTTGGGGTGAAAACCGCCCCTGACAAGAAAATTAAAAACTATCAATTTAAACATTCAAAATTTTGTTTAAATTTATAGACTAAATATTGTTGCAAGGTCTGAAAAGTAATTTACAATGCGTTACAAGGTTTCAACCGTTGGAAACCACCCCTGATGACAAGATTTAACACAAAAGAGTTTCTAAGAATTTGAAATGTATTAATAGCGAATTTGTTATAAATTGTAATCTCTTTATAATTTATAATCATAATATGTGTAGGTATTTATCATAGTTACTTCTATTTACAATAGTTATGATTTACTCAAACGGATAAAAATTAGCAACCAGATTAAAATTAACCAATACGCTTAGTTGAAAATTTTAAATGTGAAATTATTAAACGAGCGAAGAGGAAAAACAAACCATTTTATGTAAATACCCACTTTATGATAGAATTTTTATTATTGTAGAACTATGTATCCAGGGGCGGATTAAGCCACTTTTGCGCCCTAGGCTAATCAAGATTTTGCGCCTTTTGCGAGAAATTGGTTGAAACCATAGAAGGTTAGGTGTTGGATTGACCCTACCAACCCCCCCTTCCATCTTTTTAGGACTGTCGAAGTATGAACATAAATGAACAACACAAAATAATTTTAGCATATTTCATAAATCAAAATAAAAATAGTTATATTTATTACAAAGAGATAACAAATATATTCTTTTAATATTAGATTTAGATTGCTGAAGTATAAAAATAAATGAACAAAAAAAAATTAAACTTCTCTTATAAAAAATAAAATAAAAACAATAGTAATACTTCACTTATTACAAGGGGGTAACAAAAATATTGTATAGATAATATAAAATAATAATAAATAATAAATAATACAAATGCGTTTTTGCTATTTACGATTCTATCGATAAAACTGAGAGATCTGCTGTGTTTCCGTCGTTTAATGAATTACGCAAGTAATCGTTTACTCTTTTTAATGTAGAGAATGACCTTTCAGCGGTGGAATTCGTAATAGGAAGGCATAAATATATTCTTAAAATAATATCAATATTTGGAAAAGTGCAAGACATATTTTTGCTTCATATTGTTTCTAACCATAAATCGAGTTTTGATTCAACTTCCCTGTTTTTTGCATCTACTGTGGTAATACAATATTTAAACTCTATACATTCATTTGGAAACTTACTGACCAAATCTTGACAGTAAATATCAAGAAGATGTTCGCATTTTGTCTGAATTACATTATCTTCAGTAATTTCTAATTTCTAAAGAAAACCGAAACATTTGTAAATTTCATTATATGCAGTTTTTCGTTTTTGTAGTTCTGATAGGATGCTGTCTAATACCATGAAATGCACATTTACTTCCATATCTCTTTCCATCAAAAACAATGTCATTAGAGTTTTCTCCAGGCAGCAGTTTCCTTTTTTTCTTTCGTTCCGTGTCTAAACTGTACTCATTACATTTTGTTAATAACTTTTAGCTTCTTCTTCATATTGGTCAAAATTTCCCCTCATGTTATTCACGAAACTGATTAAAGATTCATATAATTGAACAGCTACGCACACAACTAAACGCTGTTACTGTAAAGATATGCTTGTTTTGTAAATCTGCATTAAAACATCTTTCCAAAAAGAGAGCATAATTATAGTTTCCAGATCACACATTTTGTTAAATATGCCTTTTGCTTCCGTTTTTGTTTTAAGCGTTTGTGTTGAATCATCTATTATAAGTTGCAATGCATTTTTTAATTGTTCGTAACTATTATAAAGTGCAGTACATGCATCAGATCTAGCTGACCATCTTCTAACAGATAGTTTCTTTGGCACAAGCCTCACAAGTTGTTTAGGATCGTCTGCTGCAGCATTGCTGTTTCGCAATAAAGATTCTTTCATTATTTGCCATCTGTAAGTTGATGCTGAGAAAAAAGTGTATATTTCTTCTACAAACATAAAAAACCTGGTAACTTTGGCATTCTGCTGCGCAGGTGCCAACTAAATTTAACGAATGTGCAGCACATGGAATGAATTTCGTACCGAAATTTTTGGTATGATTTTTTTCCTTAATTCTGGCTTGTAAACCAGAATATTTACCCGACATATTAGAAGCATTATCATAGGCTTGCTCTCTGCAGTCCTGTATATTTAAGGACATATATATTATCTAAGACTTTCAAAATGGCATCCTCCATATTGGCTGCTTTGTGTCCTACATTACTAACAAAAGTTATAAATCTTTCTACGAGTAAGCCATTTTCAAGAACATACCTTAAAACAATTGTTAGCTGATCGGTATGCGATTTATCTGGTGTAGAGTCTACAATTATTGAGAACTGATAATTGCACTGATAATTTCTGATGAGAACCGTTCTCGTACAGCATCACCCATGAGCTTTATAAATTCGTCGCAAATTGTCGAAGATAAATATGAAATGTGTCCCCTTCCTGGGTTGCCTTTAGATTCGATATGTGTCTTCAAAAATGGGTCAAATTTTGCAATAAGTTATAAAGAACCTAGATAAGTTCCATTATGAATATCTTCAAATAGTTCCGTTTTACCCCTGAAAGGTAATCCAGGCGACGTTAAAAATTTTATAACTTCAACTACTCGTCGCAGTACATTCATCTAATAATTTCTTTCTGAAAGGTATTGTTTATGAAGCTCTGTCTCTATTTTACCCTGTCTTTGAACGAACCAGAAAATCCATTGCATTTTCGCAGTGTATAGAAGAGGTTTCATGTTCTGAAATTCTATATACATTTTTCCAGTCATTAAACCCTATTGCAAAAGAATTTCTCTCATTCCTCTTAAATAACTTACAGTATAAACAATAAACTTTTTCGGTAAGTTTTGAATAAATTAGCCACTGACGACATATATTTTTACCATTATGTAGTTGTTTAAAAAAATAAGCATTTTGAAGCATATCTAGCTTGAACCCCATAACGACTTTTAGATTTTTTTAAATTTATACTTTTTCAGTAGGCGCTGCTGGCAGCAGCATTTTAGAAATATCATTTTAAATTTTTCTTTTTTCTTTTATCTTGCGGCGCCGGCGCCTATTTATTTTTGGCGCCCTAGGCTATAGCCTAGTTAGCCTATGCGGTAATTCGCCCCTGTATGTATCCCCCTTCTGGTCCAGAAAAATGGGGCACGTCATGCCAATTTGAACATCCCTAAGCCCTTAGTTTTTAAAATTGTTGACATTAAAGGTCTCAGAGAAGATGGTCCTCGTACTCGGGTCTAGGACAACTGGGCGCCGCCGACTCGGCGCCGCCGATTGGCCGCCGCCGATGGGGCGCCGAGGGTCAACTCGGCGCCGCCGTTTTGGCGCCGCCGTTTTGGCGCTAGATATACTTATTAATTTTTTTAATAGATTTATGCCCGTTTGCACCAGTTACACTTAGCCCTAAGTAACACTTTAATTCAAAAAATGGTTTGCACATGGTGACATTTCACCACTAAGCTCACCTTAGTATGAGGTTTAACTAAGCCAAGAATATTCTCGGTTTAACTCGGGCTTAACCTTGTTGTGTATAGAGGTTTTGACGGTTTTGTCCTGTCTATTTTGAGAAGCAAAGAAATGTTGCAAAAATTTGAAGATGATGAAGATTGAAGATGAATTTTTGAATAAAATGCAGTTAATTTAATAGAGTTTGAAATACCACGTAGAATCTACATCAGAGAAGAATATTTTTATTTGATGATGTTACCTATTATTAAAACTTTCAAATCTCGAAAGCCACGACACTTTTGTTGTTGGAAGAAATTGAGGAACATTTAGAATATTCTTGTGATTTGTAAGTATCTTATGCAATATGTAAAATAAATATTTCTTGATTGTTTAGTTGGCATTTCATCATATTTGCATTAATTTTTTAGGAACAACAGTCTGGCTCTAACAGTCTATAACAACAACTAACAAACATAACTACAAAACCACGACCTGACTAGTTGTCACTTGACAATTTAATAACGAAACAAGATAATTCCAAGTGCTACCAACCTTCCACCGTACCTTAGCTAAGTATTTTTTAAGGGCAACTGGTGCAAGTCACACAATTTAAAGCTGGGTTTAAACATTAAGTATCACTTTGCTATGTACTGATATAAGTAGAATTGGTGCAATTTTTGATAATCAAATATAAATATAATTTTATAAATCAGCGTATGTATTTGTTATAAGAAAAGCAATATTTAAGTATAATTGACTGCTATTTTGTTAAAAAAGTACCTCAGTTAGGTACATACATTTGTTTGAAAATGTATCTATTATCAACAAATGAACTTAAAATATCTTTTCTATTGACTAAAATATTACCTTTGTTAAAAAATGGGAATTAAAACAATATGAATATCCAGGTGAATTTCTATCCAAAAGAATTTTACCCCCTACCATTTTGAAGGTGTTTTGTTAACATTCTTTTCTATAAATTAATGCTTATACCTATCTCTAACTCAAAAAAAAATATATTGAAAAAATGTAAAAGAAATCAAAAATAGAATTTTTCTTGTTTGTCTCTTCCCTTAAACATTTCTAGCATAAAAACAATATTCTAATTTTTTTAAAGATATTTCGTTGGGAAATTTAATTCCCTACAAACAGTTTCACACAAAGTATACAATATTGCTTCGTTTCCGAGATATATTAAAAAATTTAAAGAGGTGCATTTTCTTCCCAATCTCTCAGTTTCACTCTCTAGTTTAATACCACTCCGCGTTTTTTTATCTCAAATGACCCACTTAAAGATTCGTATCATAAATACCCGTGAAGGTCTTAGATCCTTGGCACCCTGATTTTTAGGGCATAGAAAAATGAACACACTAATCGCATTTTAACCCAGTATACCAAGATGGGCTAATAACTAAGAAATTACTTTTCACCCCCACTAAAACATTTTCAACAAATTATATATGCTTTAAATTTTACCAAAAAGATCACATTTGGAATCAAGTTGGCAGCGCCCAATCGGCGGCGCCGAGTTGTCCGGCGGCCAGTCGGCGGCGCCCAGTTGTCCTGGCGGCCAGTCGGCGGCGCCGAATCGGCCGCGCCAAGTCGGCGGCGCCAAAGAGTCCCCATCCCCTCGTACTCAACGGCATATTTCAAACAGTAACATGTCAGTTAATTTTCATCCTAGAAAAATAAAATACAATATTGAAAAAAATCTGACTTTTTGTAGTCCAACATTTGTACGTATCTTATTTGATTTTCCAGTGTTATTTTGACAAAAGGGTTTTCGTCAAAAAATTTTTCGTTTGTTGTGTAATATTAAATTACACTAGCAATGGAAGACATAATCAGAAAACTGGACTCGGCAAACATACGAGTAAATATCAACGGAAAGATATTGAGCCACCTTAGATTTGCTGACGATGTAGTCCGTATTTTCAGCACATATGAATAAGTCTTCTTCTTCTTCTTTTTCAGCCCGTATTTATCCACTCCTGGATGTAGGCCTCTTCCATCTTTTTCCACAACTTTCTGTTTTGGGCTTTTTGTATCCAGTTCTTTCCTGCGATTTTCTGAATATCGTCTCGCCATCTTTTCTGGCGTCTTCCAACACTTCTTTTTGCTTCTCTTGGACGCCATACTACTAATCTGTTGGTCCATCTGTCATCCTTTTGTCGTGCTATATGGCCAGCCCATCGTCATTTCAACTGTGCTGTTCTTCACACATCTGCCACTCTTGTTCTTCTCCTTATTTCGTCGTTTGGTACTCGATCTCTCAAACTAATCCCGAGCATGATCCTTTCCATTGCACGCTGTGTTACCTGGAGGATGTTTATAGATCTTCGGGTTAAGGACATTGTTTCCAAATCATATGTAAGAACCGGAAGTATACATGAATCATAGACTTTTCGTTTGAGATTTATTGGTATATCACCCGATCAAAAGTCCCTTTCTTCTAGAGATTTAGAGACGAAGAAGTATAAACCACAATTAGCCAGGTGAAAGTAGTCTCAAATAAAGTTGGCTTGAAGATGAATATGCGAAACACCAAAGTAATGTCATACACAGGATTAATAGGTCAGAAACATGCAAGTAGATAGAAATACAATTGAACAAGTCAGTGAATGCATATACCTGGGGCAGGATTTTGAAATTTATCGAAAACAACCAGTATGATGGAATAACCAGACGCTTAACATTAGCATGGGTACACCCTGGAGAGTTAACATGGATATTAAAAATACCGCAACATATGAAATGTAAAGTATTTAACCAATCTATCCTTCCAATACTTACATACGGATGTCAATCCAGTACACTCACAGAGAAAAACATGGATGGGATAACAAAGACACGGAGAGCTATGGAAAGATCTATATTGGGTATACGACTAGCCCAAAGGAAGAGGAACACATGGATTTGCAGGAAAATTAAGGTTTCAAAAAATCCAAAAAGTCGCCAGGTTGAAGTGGAGCTTTGCAGGCCACCTCGCCAGACACCAAGATGACAGATTGAATAAATTAATCCCGTGGAGACCATACCTAGGACACCATACCCGAGGACGATCTCAAATGAGATGGAGCGATGGACCTAAAAAGAACAACTAGCCTACATTGGAAACGAGCCGCACGCAACAGAGGAGGATGACGTATGCTAGGAGAAGCCTATGTCCAAAGTTGGACGAACGAAGGCTAAAGAAGAAGAAATATTGAATTAGTTTGATTATAGTGTTGCATCTATGGAAATTTAAAAAATCTGTCTGCTCGTTTTGTGGTTATTTGAGAAAATTGGTTCAAAACCACACATTTTTTTGATAATCATTTAATATTTTCAATCAAGAATAACTTAAAAAGCATTGACTTGTCCAGAAAACTTAATAATTTATTGCTCCATTAATTTTTTCGCTTACTGTGTGCGTTGTAAATTCTACGACTAAGAAGAGGTGATATCAACCCTCACAGTAAAAGCACACATAGGCCCAGTATAACTTTTGTTCCTTAAACCATTCCCTGACTTCCAATATTCACGTCAATCATTGTTTTCTGAAAGAATGTGGACCAGGAAACCGCGGGCTTATCTGTGCTTTCCATATTTTTTTTTAAGTTCAATTCAGCATTTCGAGCAACATTTTTTAAAAACTTATTATTGAATTTTGTACATAGATCGATAGCACAGTAGATATTTTTGTTTTGATAGTCTTCATTTGTGTAAGACTTGAATTTCCTAAGTTCCCTTCCGCTTTACACTAATTTCAGAAAATATGCATCCATAACTTAGCGCGAAGAAAAATAAATATTTAAAAAAATTTTACGTCGCTATTATTTTTTGCATAAAACGTTTTGGAGCGAGCGAGTTTAAAGGTTATGTTAGAAGTGTAAGTTAAGTTAGGTTAACTCTTTTGGTAAATTTGGCACCATTCTTTATGTTGGAAATGCTTCAAAAATATTTGAAACGTATGGGTTGAACACCTCATTTTAAAAAAAAAATCAAATCTTAAAAACGTAAAATCACAGTGACCTTAATTATATAACCTCAATTTTTCCCGTTCATTCAATAGAACATTAAAGAGTGCAGTAAACGGTTTGTTTGATGGGTGTATTTGTAATTATGTCACACATCGACCGGATATAAAATAACAATAAATCTTTGCGAAGTTAATTCAATATGTTCGCCTCATAATAAAACATAAGATTTATAGAAACTATTAACAACCGCGCATCCATTAATAAGCATGAAAGTTACCGTAGGAGGAAGGTGCTTACGCGTGTACCTACCTGACAATAAACGGTAAGTTTTATTTCTCAATAGAGTTATTATTCATATTTCAATTACATTGTTTAATTGACACAACGGATGGTTTTTGTTGTTATTATTGCTTTCGTAAACGTTATCTTAGATATTACAAATCCGATTTGTTTTACTTAGCGTTTTTCTCACAACCACAATAGGTGAGAATTAGCGATTACACAAAAAAAATTATATTAAAATTAGCAAAGAGTAATTTTCCTTAATTACCTACTCCCCGTAACGGAATTCGCCCGTCCACGATAATTATATTAATAATCGTAATAGTAATTTCGTACACTAATGATTTTTTATTTGGGATAATGAAGGAAAGTTGTTATTTTTTCCATTAGACTTGTGTCGGTGCAGATAAAAATCTATCGTAATCACTCGTTCTTCGGGATAATTAAAATTACATTTGTGGTAAATTAATTAAACATCTATTCTTGATCGTTGTGCAAGAACCACAGGCGGCGCACCGGTTTAATTACTGGCTCTAATTTAATACAATTTCTTGTATTGTTTAGGTTCGACTTTAAAAAATTAACCTGCCACGTGAAATAGACAGATTTTATAACGTTGAATATAGTATACTAGAAATCTCACATGGTTTCGAGCAGTGAAACATTTAAACAGTCGTTTTGGGTTTAATTATCGTCTTTGAATAAAACTAGTAATATCAAAAGTTAAATTAACGTTTCGACATTTAGCTATCCACAAAGCAGGTACAATGAGTAATATCTTTGAAGTTACTCATTCTGTTTCAAAGTTTAATCTTTACCTTTAATATATATATATCGTGTATTGATATTTTGAATGGGTATTTTTAAGTCAGTTGAGGTTTGTTAACTGCTCAGCTTTGTTATAAAAATACATATTATTTTTTCTCGTTGGGTGTTTACAAATAATTTATACGTTTTCCCAAGTAGGCGAATAATAAATTGATACGTCATTATTAAAAATGATTTTATGGTTAATTTCCATGATTCACGCATACAGTTAGAATTCTGTCATCCTCTTAATAAATTTATGGCTACAAGTGAAATCTTAATTTCCATCAATGAATCATTTGAAAAAATTGGTTAAAATTAGCATACACATGTAATCCATCGTAGCTTATTGTTTATTACGTTGTAAATAAATATTATAGGTACACCCGCAACGTAAAACACTCGCTCTTCGAAATGGTATTCACCTTATATTCAAATCCGGACGAGTAGGAGAGATAATTTTTGGTCCGTTATTCTTATCTAATTACATTATCGTAATGCAATGTGGAATTTTAATGAAAGAATGAGAAACGAATTTAATATTGTTTTTCACGCCAGGAAAATGCTTTAACGTTAGGTTTTAATTGATGGAATTTTCGAATTTGAAATAACGCTTAAATTTACAATAAAAAATGAAAATAATTATAGACCGCAAAATGATATGTCGATGCTTAAAATCACAGAACTCGGAATCATTAATATGAAGAATGACTTTTTTATCGTTATGGGTATCAAAAGCCTTACCTGGGGAGTGCCTAGAAATGAAACGAAATGTTCCTCAAATCGTTAGTTCTCAAGTTGAGAAAGTTAATAACAGTTTTAGGAGTTCCATTAAAAAAATACAGAAATGGTTCGGCTTTACGTTTAAACGAGTTTAAAAGATTTCAGGTTTGTCTTTAAAAAACTTTTAAAACGTTTTAACTTCGCGGGACTTCTCTAGAAATGTAAATATGTAAGTTGCTTCCAAGATCCTCTCAAGTTATAAGTTGTAACACTTTGTTTTATTATGAATTACAACGATCCTGAAGAAGGTTCTTTTGAAAGTGTCTACACGTTAAGGCAATAACTTCAGTTGTGGTCACTCAAGTGATTACATTATTTATCGTTATTGCATCCCACCAAGCCTTTTCATATTTCCCGTAATTTTACATCTCACCTCCGAACGATTTATCCTCGCGTCGTAAATTTTCGAAAGTACGAAAAACACGAGTGATCGCGAAGATTTCCCTCGCTCTCTTCTCGTCCTCACTCCCTCTCTCGCCCCTTTTCCATCATTTTTTTTTCTCGTTTTAAAACAAACTCGAAAACGTTAAAGAGAGGAAACGAATAAATATAATCGGTCGGTTAGAATAACGTTTTCACTTAGGAGCTTTTCCTGTTGGGAACCGCATTTTTATGGCCGCCTGCCTTCATTCAATCCCGGCTTTCAGTCGAATGTAAAAGTTTTCGGCGGGTTGTTGAAATAAAAGTCGTGTTTTTCGGGTTGGAAGTTGCTAAGAGTTTGCGCTTAACGGATATAGAACTTCTTAGCGTATGGTTATTGGGGTTAATTGGGGGATTTCGGCACGTTTTCAATTTTTCTCAAATAAATCTTAAAACAGACGCGTTTTGTGTAAAAAATCTAGCAATACCTAAAATAATTGTAATTGATACATATCGGAAAGCGGAAACCTTCTCGGAGGCTACGCGCCTACAGGATTTATGCGTTTTTTGAATTTGTATGTAGAAATTTATGTATTTAAAATTTTTTTCTCTCGGAAGGTTTTATGTAATGTGTTCAAAGTAAGTATTTCAAATTTCTATATGAAATATTCTTAATTTATAGGTCCACGAAAGACTTTTTTTTTAATTTCAGGTAGGAATTTTCAGGAATCTTGCATCTCGATGATCACAAGTTTTAAAAACTTAAGATTCACTTTTCCCGAGTTGATAAATCTTAGAAGTATATGTCCAAAGTTTCCAAAGTTTCATGTGCATATTATAAAAGTATGAAACTGAGATTCTTTGTATTTTTAGAAATTGAAAGCGTATGTTTTGAAGTTTCTATTAAACCTAAGTACTTTTGCAACAGTAAAATTGGAGCCTATTAAATGAGGAAGATGTTACCAAGAAGAATGTACAGAGAGCGAAAGTTGATAACAGGGATATCATAATAATTAACAATCTATATAGAATTCAAACAGCAAAGAGGGCCGCTTGTCAGAGTCTCCTCATTCTTTCACATAATATTCTGAGGAGACATTTTCCCATGCTTCACGCCAGTAGTCGGCAACCTTTTATCAGGCAAGGGCTATGCAGTGGCAAATTGAAATAACAGGACTTGTTCACAATTTTGAAAATCAGTCTCAATACTCGTAATATTATAAATACAAACATTCCATATGTAATTTTACAATATTCATAAGGTCTAGTAGACATTTTCAATAAATACCTAGTGGACGGTCATAATATTCAAGAAGACTGGAATTTGGCCTACATTAGCCCCATATATAAAATGTGAGACAGAAAGGAATTCAGAAAGTATAAAGGAATTAGTGTGACTAGCTCACTGGGAGGGTGGTATGGTCGCAGAAAAGAAGAATAGGAGTATAAGGAAATTGAAGAACCAAGTGGATTCAGGGCAGGAATATCATGCACGTAACACATTCATTTTTCAACAAGTAATTGAAAAACGACCGATTCGAAATCTGGCTACACATCAAGTATTCATAGACCTGGAGAAGGCGTCTGAGACAATCCCTTGAAACTCTTATTTAATGTTTTGACAAAGACGAACCTTGATAAGAGCACTGCTAAGTACTTATAAATGTCCTCAGAGCACGATTAAAATAGGAAAAACTCTCTCGACCATATTCACAATAACGAAGGGTCTAAAAGAAGGATATTGTCTTTCTTCTACCTTATTTAAATTATATATTCAAGAAGCACTATACAAATGGAGACAGAAGTGCTCGGGAATAGGACTAAAGATTAATGACTACGGTTTGCTACCGCTGTTATTCGCGAATGATCAGGTCATAACTGCAAACTGCGAAGAAGATGCAGATTATATGCTCAGGAAGCTCGGAATGAAGGCGAGTAGGTACCAAAGACGAAGACCTAGATATGGAAATAAGACAAATAAACAGATGCCACGATTACAAATATTTGGGAAGTATCGTTTCTAGTAAAGAAACAACATATCGCGATATCGAATACAGAGTGCAACAAGGTAGGAAAAGTATACAAATTCTGAACTCAATACTTTGGTCTAACAGAACTACACTGAAAACTAAAATGACATTCTACGAAGCAATTGTGTGAGCGGAGTGTTGGCAAATGACTGAGAAAAGAAAGAAAATAGTGGACACTGTTGAAATGGACTACCTGAGAAGATCCTGTCGCATGTCAAGAACAAAATATATACCTAATACTGAAATCAGACAAAGAACCAACAGAATACATTAACATCAGAAAAGATAGAAACTAGGTAGCTTATATGGTAGGAAAATGTGCGCCTAATGGAAGAAAACAGAAAGACAAGACAAGCTCCGAAATACAACCCAACGAGTAGAAGGAAACTGGGAAGACCAGCAAAGTGAAGGATAAATGGGATTAGGGAAATAATGAAAGACAGAGCAATAAATGAAGACACCTGTAGGATGCCCGCTTATATATATTCATAATAATTTTATTTAGATGTCATCAATAAGTAGGAATAATAACATAAATGAAAACGAAAAAAAAAAACAGTTACATTACGCTTTCGAGCATGCGAGTCGAATCAGAATTTATTGCGATTTATGAGACTTTATTTGACTACTATTTGTGGAATGTTCCCTTTCATATCTCTTTCATGTCTCGTATAAATTCATAGAATGGCATTCAAATACTCATTTTTCAGACTAGAACAATCGACCTTTTTTCTCTAAATGAGAATTGAAACCGTTTGTTCAAATCAGTAGGTTGTAGCGACCTTCCTTAATTTAAATATTTATTTCAATTACAGAAATTAGTTTACTAACTCGCTAGCTCGACCACTATTTACGACATTTACTACTGATTTAATTAATGATTCAGAGGCTTTCCAGAAAAATTAAATCACATTTTGAGATCAAATTTGGTATGTGTTTTTTTTTTAATAATCAAAAATGATCCGAAAATAGAGTTGGCACTTAAATAAAAGACATGCGCTTTGGCGGCCTTTCTCCAAAACAATGAAATTGATGTTATGTAGACTAAGTTGGCGTCTTAAGCGAGAGATAGGAAATTTTAATGACTCTTCGTCTAGGCCCGAGTTGAATTTCACTTAATTCCTTAATTACGCGATTACTAATTAACCCCCAACATTGAAGATAGTCTCATACAATAGGCTTATCGTGACTCTACGTTGAGTTAAAATTTGAATTATTTAGGTCCACTAATACCGAAACTATTAATGAAACTATTATTATAGGTGTTATTTCACCCCATCTGACACACGGTGGCACCCTTTTTATAAGAAACCAAGGAATTCTGAGCAGAACTACACAATATTGAAATAGATTTTGAGAGAAATTCCAAAAACCAAAAAATGACAGGAGTAAATTGCACTTTAGAAAAGATGTATTAGTCAAAAATGTTATTAAACTTTATTACAGATACTCAACAGCGTAATAAATATTAGAAGTTTTAGAACTCTTTTAGTTCTTTACAAAACTCTCTAATAAAACCTTTTAGTTTCATTATGGCGGTTTTCCACCAAACGGACAAATCTCAAACTTGTTGAAAACTCGTGTCGAAAAAAACAAAACTTCAACTTTTCTGCAACTTTCTGAAGACTCGACTAGTTTTCGACTGTCTCTGTTTTGTTTTTCGTGTCCCGATCGAAAGCGGTAACATCAAAAGGTTTCGGCTTGTTTTGAAACTCTGTCTGCTCTGTGGAAACAGTTCGTTTCCAACAAACAACATTGGGCATTTGCAACCGTCGCGTCGTGCTGCGTTGATAGCAATAGCAATTTGTTTTTAATCCGTTGGGGTAGAAATAATAAGCATTTTGGTATTTATTTATCTACTTTAGTTCTAGAAATGGTAGCACATAGCATTAGAAATTTAAAATCGGAATTTATGAAAATTACTGTACAACAGAAAATTACAAATATGTTGTACGATGCTCGCAAAGCCCAATCTCAAGACAAGGAGCAAAACTTTTCGTCCGTGTTTCCCGCTGCACAATCCTCTCACACGGTACTGAGTACGACAGCTGATAATACGAGTGCAACACATACTAATATTACAAGATCTGTCGAGGAAAACCAACAATATATTTTATTGGATATGACAAACTATACTTGCTCTTGCAAGTATACTTGCTTGAAGGCTCTTCGGTCCGTTCTTGAAAATACTGAATGCGAAAATAGTTAATAAAAAAATATTTTGTTTAATGTTAAGTATTTACTTTTATATTTATTTAAATGTTATTTTTATTTCCTGTTTTATTGAATGTTATTTTTGTTTCCAGTTTTATTTAAATGTTATTTTCGTTTTTGTGTTTATGAATGTTCAGGTTTATTTTATGTTAAAAAATAATGAAATATCTTAAGTTTACACAGAAGTATAGAAATTTAATAAAATTACTTTTTTACATGAATATGAGTTTACCTTTATATAATCCATAAGAACTTCGTTTATAGCATCGCATACTTCTGGTACTATTCGTGATATCATACTAACTGATATTTTTGATAAGCACATTAGGCTTTGGTAACTATCACCTGTAGCAAGAAATCTCAGAGTAACTGCTAAACGATCGTTGACCGAAATTGAGTCTCTATAATTTGTATTTTGCGTCGCAATTTTACTGCCTATTAACTGAAGGAGTTCCTCGAAATCGGAACTAGACATTCTCAAAAAGTTCCGAAATGATGAACGCAGTTCCCGCTGCAAATCCAAGTCATAATTTCGGAGTTCCCTCATCAATTGTGTAGCACCATCACCATCTCTTCGAGATAAAAATGACCGCATCCAAAATCGATGTTGTCGTCGCTTTCGTCTCCTACGGCAATACTAATGTTGTAATCATCAAGTCATATTAAATTACTAATTTTTACGTTAATATTTGGATACTGACCTTTCTTCTGAAGATTTAAGTAACATCCAACCACAAGTAAAAATTAAAAAATCACTGTTTCGCTTCATACTTTCAACAGTTTCAAGTTTGACTGGTGGAAACAGAATGAAAACAAAAACATAACTCGAACAATAAACTGTCCGCTTAGTGGAAACACCAGTTTCTGGTTTGTTGCTGTCTTGTTGCTGTTGCATGTCTCCAAAAAATTGCAAACAAAACACAAACTCGACAAGTCCGTTTGGTGGAAAACCGCCATTAGAAATCTATGAGCGAATTTTGAAAAAAATTCCGAAAAATTGACAAGAGGCCCTTTATTCAGGCCGATTTTAATTAAAACCTTAGTGGGAGATTCTGGTGTAGCGCAAAGTCTAAATTCAAAGTTGGAACCGGTTGCGATTTTTTATTTTCGGAGAAAAACGTACCCCAACCCTACATATACACACTCACACATACCTTTTTCAAAAACTGTTTGTTTCTTGGGAGCAGGGGACCTTGAAACCTCTAAAAATGTCAATAACTCAAATTAGAAAAATGGGCCCAATTATAATCCTTCTCACGTATATGAGAAAGTAACAATAGGGTATCGCAACCTAGCTCTGTCAGTTTAGATTTAATTGTCTTTGTTTTGTTAACTCATGTTTCTACCTCCACCAGTTGTAACGTATACCAATTTTTGTAGATTATCTGTAGATAGAGAAATAAACGTTCCCCTCTAGTTCTTCCTTTCAAACTTCTTTCTCCTCTAGCCTTGACAACTCCAACTGATGTTGGACGTAGCTCACAGCCCTAGTCTAAATCTCAACGTTTACAATACCAGATATCTTATCACTAACAGAACAGGAGAAGCAGACCTAGAACAAATCCAACGGGTCGAGAGGATCAATTTCCAGGGGACCAACATCTCAGAACAATGAAATCACGACAGCGAGATAAAAGCCAGAATCAAGAATGCCGCGTCAACGTTCACCAAAGCGTTCAATGTCTTAAGTTGCCGAGACTTCGCTATCGATATGAAGATGAGAATGACAGGTTCTCCCGGTTCTATTATGTGAAATCGAGGCGTGGAATTAACAAAGATATCCTAGGAGGAGATCGAAGACTTTGAAATGTGATAAGAAAGTAGTACGGATGTCTTGGGTGTGCCATATCACCAATGGGGAATTTCTGCGCCATATGCGAAAACAAAGAATTTGTTTAGTAGCGGAAACTAGAATATTTTGTGCATTTGAAGAGACACGGAGAAAACTACCACATGCTTCATTTGGTAACTTAGACATCGTAAGCCAGGGTGTCGACCTACCTCTGGCTTCGGAAGCTCAGACACTGGTACGGGGTGACTTCCGGCAACTTATTTATTTAGAAGAGCAATTAACGAGACGAGGGTCGCCATGATGATATTCATCATCCGGAACGGATAAGGGCACTTGATGTAGATGAGAATTATAGCTACGATAATCCATGAATCTTGACGGATTTTTTTTTTCAATCCACTTTATTTCAGTTTAGATCAAATACAATGATGTATTAAATACGCTGACTTAAACGTGACAAAACAACCCCAAGTCCACACAACTCTAAAACAGGCACAAATTTCCGTTCCAAATTTCAAACGCTTATCTAATAAATTGGACTATTAATTTCATTTGGTCGTAAGATAAGTTCTTGAATATCTTTACTTCTCTGAATAGTTTGTTATATCATTTTCCGCGCAACATCCAACCTACTTGCTGTTGGCACCAGAAAATGGTGCCGAGATGAACACGAATGATGCTTCTTATTCATAATAAATTATTCTTATTTTTAAATACCTATGCAAACAAATTTCTTAAATAAAGGACTCAGAGAATCACGATGTTATGTGCTGCATATACACTCCTGAAGAAGTTTGTAATACAGATTGGTGCAATACACCATTTCTATAGTGTTTTGACAATTTTTAGAAGCTTTAGTGATTCACACAGGCAAGTATATACCGTGCTTAGTTCATAACCATCCTCAGCAGGCTTTTAGCCGTCTTTAAATATGAGATTAATATGTTGTAAAAATCAATGACAGTTAATTTATATTAATCTTCGCAATACTACCGATGTAGACGAGCCGCATTTGGCAAGTGTTCATTTCAGCTAATCAACTAATCCCACTCTCGTGTTGTGAAATAGCTCATCACTAAACTTATAGATTACTGAATTGATAAACTATTTTAGATGAACTTTATGAAAGTGTCAATAGGTCCACCTAACCTACTATTCTCTTAATAAAAAACCGTGAGATGCTATCAGGATCTCAGTTGTTTTCAAGTTTTGTATTTATTAGTACATAAAATTAAAATCCAGTGCTCGTATGCAACAAGGAAACGCTTTACTCGTTTTCAGCAAAATTACTTCGAATATTTTTTACCAGGTCATCAAGTTATCAGATTCATTTAAAGTTATCATTGATCTCATCTGCAGTTTTGTAATGGCAGCGACTTTAACAATTTGTTTTTAACTTTAAAAGTTTTAATTCCTTGTGCATTGCTATTTACTTCTACGTTTCTTTCTTGGGCTCTTTCATTAATGATTCTATTTGAATACCAGTTTAGGGTCCCTATGATTTTTTTGTATTAATTACCCAACATTTGCTTCAGCAGATGTTTTAGAAATTATAGATATCTTTTAAGCACCTGCTCGACATTTTTGTTTCTTGGGTTACTGACCTGTTTTGCACATCGGTTCCTGTTCCTTTTAAAATAAGGCAACATACAATCCAACAAATTTTCCAAGTAGTAACAGATTAAGTTGCTAAAATATATATAGCAGATGGTTTTCCATTTGATACAAATTTGCATCGTTCGAGATCCCAAATAAGTGAATCAAAACTTCTAATTGACTTATTGCAATTGTTTGTCGAAGATAAAATCTCTTTTTTAAATTTTGGAAAATAACTTCCCCCTATAAGATGGTTGCATGTATTGTCCAATTGCAGCTTATTCCTGCGTTTATTTGTGTAATCATGGTTTTGTGTATAGGTTTTGCAAAAGAATTTGATACACTGGTCGATCACTTTACCTTCTCTGTTTGGTTAAATTTTGATAGAACACTAACTATAACGCTGCAATTAAAATTTTCTTTGCTCTGATATATAATCAACAAGAGGTGACTGGAGAATATATAAGCATAAGGTACCAAGAATTTGTGTAAGTTTGGGAAATGAAAAAACCTTTTTCTAATATTTTCTAATATATTTTACTATTGTTATAGTAAATACTGAATTAAATAGATTTCCTAGGATCTGAAAAGCTTTTTTAGGAAGAGTGTTTAGCAAGGTTCCGATGAATTTGGATAATTCCATCAATACAAGCATAAACCTTGACTATTCCAAAAACGTAAGTTTTAGTAGATTTCTTCAAGATTATGTAATCTAAAAGCTACGTGGTTCGAAAATTATGTTAAAATTCTAGAGATTTGAGGCTGTAATTTGATAAATTTCATAGAATCTGGAAAGTTGGTGGTTTTCTTACAAAACAACGCGAATTTGACCAAATCCATGTCTTCTGAGACTCTTTATAAGAAATACTAGGCTATATAAGAAACAAAATGAAGGATCGAATTAAATGGATAGGGTATCCAATGGTAAGCAATATTTCATTAAATTTAAAGTAGTCTCCAATATTGATTTCACTGAGTTTGTGAAAAACAGTTTTTAAGTTTTTGCATCTAAAACAAATAATGTTCACGTTCATCCACTATCCTACCACGCAATGATAGACAGTATTCAATGAGAGACATTTGAAGCCATAACTGTAATATTTACATATAATCAAGAATGATAACTATACTTTTATCAGTCTTGTGTAGATCAAATTGTTAAAGCACTACTTGAACATGAACCAAATGTCCACACTACACTTACCGATGTTCTTAGTTTTAGAGTCTTAGAAATGGATCTTTAAAGAACGAAAGTTATAGTCAGTAAAATATTTAAACATTGGTAGTTACTATTTTTCGCCTCTTTACACCTCTTTTCCTACATATATTAAAAGAGTGCGATTTAGATGTTAGAAATTGCAAACATTCAAAATACATGGAACAGAATAGAAAATAGAAAAAAAGTAAATTGTGTGAATCTTTTAACTACGATAGGTCATCGTTAGAAGCAGCAGAGCTTTCAGATTTTGAAACTATATTTACAATTTTATCTCTTTATTAAATTTAATGGCAAAAGTAGGCATATAAGTGAATGAATACGGATTACAACTGTGGGAAGCTTGTCTCATTGCACTTACACTTTGTTGAATTAAGATTAGTAAGATCTAACATCTTTCTTGCTCGGAAGACGTAGTAATCAAAGTAATAAATAGGTTTCGGAGCTATTTAACGTTTTCAATTCTTTGCCGCCACAATAGCTCAAATTAACTTATAACCCTTCCTCGGCGTTTGTCGTTTGTTTCGCTACGCCCCTGCCCCGATGTGAAATATATGAGGGTGTCGTGAATACGACATTTGGCCATGTGTGTTCTTACATAATTGATTTCAGTCAATGGATTTTTTTAATTATTATGCCGAATTATTCAGCTGTCACACGGTCTCGAATTTTAATGATCCTAAAGCACTTCTTATTAAGGGATATCGTGAAGGGTGATTAGAAAAATAAAACGACGCACTCGACGCGAACGACTTGGCATTACAACATGCGACACACATACAAAGTTCGCACGGGGCTGGATTAATGGGAAATTTTACACTCTCCGGGAGCCTTTAAAAACTCACTTATGTACTTATTTCGAGCAATTATCCCCGACCGGCGTCGCAAACTATTCGGCGCTCCCGAAACTTGTTTCATTAAATTCCTTTTTTTGCGGTGGATTAACATTAATTTAACTAAAATTAACAGAAAAAAATAAGGCCGGGACGTTCGCTCGACTCGTTACTAAATCCTGTAATAATTCCATTCTGAACGCTTCCCGAACATGCAGAGAGAAACAGAAAGAGGAGAGAGGTTCATTAAAGTGGTGAAACGCGTCGATTTATAACACACACATACCTATAGAACAGGATATACAATGTAAACAACAAACAACATCAACAACAACATAATGAAAGTATCTCCTGCCTTTGTCTTGACTAATATAATTATAAATGCTGTTACACCCAAGTTAATTAATATTATAAATCTGAAATGCGGAATATAAAATTGTCGGGACTGATAATTTACCAGGCAGTTCAATCTATCTCAGTTTGAGAAAATCGAGTCGAAAAACGGGTGCGGCGCGGCGGTTTTGTAATTATTATAATAATAGTAGTCGACGTATGTATATACCCGGCCGTGTGTGTATATTATACGATCACTTTCTTCTATAAATACGTCGGATTGTTGATAATTGTTGTTTGGGAAACCGTTGAAGTTTAATCGTTCGAGACGATGCCTTTCGAACATCAGTATGAAAGGAAAGATAGAAAACTAAAAATGGAGAGAATTTAATACCTACTTTGAAACAATTCATTATCTGGATGTAATAGATTTTCTGAAAATGGAACGAAATTAAATTTGTACATGGGATGGGGAACAGCACCAAAAACGGTAATTTATGTTACAATTGCTATTATTTTATATTACCATATCTTTAAATGTTTGTATCAAACTTAATTTGTTGAAAATTGAAATTGAAGGACTACGTGATACATATATTGCTTTCGTCGTTATAAGTAATACTTACCTTATGACGCGGAAAACAAAACCCAGTTAATTCACAAATAAAATTTAAAACAATAAGAAAGGATTAAAGTCAGCTTAATCAATAAATGTGTTCCTATGGGATAACAACATTTTGTCATTATTCCAAAGTCTTTATATAGAGAAATAGTAAATCGACTTTATTTCCAAAGATAGCTCTATCATGTTCATCTCCGTTCGAGAACTAATCAAATTTTGTAATTAAAGAGATTGAAGTGATAATTAAAGTCACCATAAACAAGTTTATAACAGAACACAGAAATGGAAAGTGGTACAAAAAGACCTGCGCTATGTTATGTAATATGGAAGTCTAAACGTTTAATATTTTTAACAGTTTTCTCTGAAATTAATATTAACGAGTTGTTTAATATATAGTCCAAATTTGGACCTACAAATACTCGTATCTTTTTCAAACTAAAACTGATTTTAATTTTTACTCATCAATCTGCAAGTTTTTTTTCATTTGTACATTTGTTCCCTCTTGTACTCAACTCAATCAAAGGGAGTATTTTGTTCACAAGCACTTTTGATATCATTTAATGTGAAGAATTTCTTTTTAAATATTTTTGAGGTAAAACATTACTCGTCTTTTTAAGTTTATTATATTTGAAAGTATGATATATCTGTGAAAGTTATAACCACTTCATTTGGTTTATTCTTATAGCTGCAAAAGAATAATGGTAATTAGTTCTATACTTTACTTCAAAGTCCGTCTAAGTTTTATTTTCGTTTAAGAGTTTGAGAAATAAGTCAATATACCTTTACCATATATATATGGCCATCATATTATCATAGGCCAAAATACCTGTAGATAACCAATATTAGAGTAATACTATCATTTATCATACACAATAATTTGCAATATAACACTACTATGATTACAAAAATTATAGACGAAAATAAGGGCATGAAAGTTTTGAGGAGGAATCTTGCAACGGGCAAGAACAAAGTTTGTAAACTTGCGAGTCGAGATGGGGGAAATAAAATCAAACAGAGAAGAAATCCTCAATATTGCAGAGTGCTTCTACGCAGAGTTGTATACTGAAACAAGATGCTTGAATGACGCAAAATTGCCAACTATTCAAAACCAGGGCTCGGAAGATTTGCCTGATATTACCTTTCATGAGGAGGTTGAAGCTGCGTTGATGGAGATGAAAAATAACAAGGCACCAGGAGAAGATGAGATAGTGATTGAACAGATAATGGCAGGAGGACGAACATAGATCCAAGCTATATGTAAACTATTCAACCTATGTTTGTTCGATGGACAAATTCCATCAGTGTGGAACAACGCAATAATCACCATCATGCACAAGAAAGGAGATATTGCAGACTTAAAAAATTACCGTCCCATCAGTCTGTTATCTCATCTATATAAAATGTTTATGAAAATCATAACAAAGAGATTGACGAATAAGTTAGATTCTTATCAACCTGTAGAACAGGCGGGTTTCCGAGCGGGCTTTGATACTAACGACCATCTTCAAGCAATGAAAACCCTTATTGAGAAATGTGTGGAATATAACCAGCCTTTAGCTCTAATTTTTGTAGACTTTGAGAAAGCATTCGACACTATCGATCAGTCAAAAATGCTCGAGGCGTTAACTGAATGCAGAATCGATCACAGATATATCACTCTTATAAAGAACATATACGCTGGAGCAACGTCATGTGTGAAACTACACAAGTACACGAACAAGTTCCCAATCAGAAGGGGTCTGAGGCAAGGAGATACAATCTCTCCAAAGTTATTTACCACCCTCTTAGAATATATGTTCAAGAAGATCGACTTCAACGATATGGGTATTAACATAGAAGGTCGAAATTTAAACCATCTTCGATTCGCAGATGACATCGTTCTGATAAACAATAATTTAGACAAAGCAGCTACAATGCTTGATAGGTCGCACAAGACTTCATTAGATGTAGGCCTTAAAATCAATGTTGCTAAAACTAAAATCATGACAAACCTTGTTCCCAACCAAAATATAGTTCTAGGTGATTCTCAAATTACACAAGTTACATATTACGTGTATCTCGGCCACGAACTACGAATAGATAGAGATAATCAAACTTGTGAAATTAAAAGAAGAATATCACTATCTTGGGCTGCCTTTGGGCGACTTGGTTATATATTTAAAGAAAACTTTCCCCTTTGCCTCAAACGTAAGGTGTTTGAAAGCTGTGTCCTGCCAGTTATGACCTATGGAGCCGAAACCCTGACTCTAACTAAAAACTCCGTGAGAAAAATAAGAGTGGCTCAGAGAGCCATGGAACGTTCTATGATGGGAATGTCATTAAGAGATAGGATTACGAACGAGTATATTAGGAGGCAAACGAAAGTTACAGACGCTGTTGAAAAGGATAGCTTCCCTAAAGTGGAACTGGTCTGGACATGTGGCCCGTATGAGGGATGGAAGGTGGACTAAAATACTACTAGAGTGGAGACCACGACAAGATGCCACACGGAGTAGAGGACGACCACCTACTAGATGGCGAGACGATCTGAAACGCTTCAAAAGGAATTGGATGCAGGATGAGGCCTATGTTCAGCAATGGACAACTCTGGCTGTGTGATGATGATGATGAATAATTTGTTGGTAATATGTTGCCTATCAAGCGAGGCTTAAAACTTAGAATGCTCTTTCCATAAAACATGCTATTTTGTTGTAGCACGAAGTATTTTTGACAAAGTATTCGCCTAATCAAATCACAATTTAAACAATGTCTCTCCTTTTTAACTCCATTTTTATTAAGATAATCAAAGAAACCTGTTCTCTTCTGGTAGTTGTGGTTGTGAGTTCCTTACCCATCGAGAATGTAGTATAATAAACAAGATAATTGGCCAGTTGATTTCCAAATTAATATTGCATTAACATTCGACTGTTGATGTAACTTTTCGTCAGATAAGAAATATTGTGATCAGTAGAAGCTTCTGATTCCAGTTATGCGTTAAGCTTTTGCGAATTTTGGGGTGATTGAGAAAAGCTGCGCTTTTTAGGGATGTCTGAAACTTTATTTCAAGAAAAGAATTAAGTTACGTTGTTTTTTTTTAGAAAAATCAGATATGCTTTGCTTTCTGGTAAGGATTAAAATAATTATTTTTCCTGAAATATATTGAAACAAGCTTAGCTTTCTCGAAAATGATGCTAAAGATTGAAATTTGTTTTGAATTTTAGGAAATTCGGGGTAGAGCGAAAGAAGCTATGGTTTTTTTGGTCGGTTGAAACTTTATTCAGTTAGTTAATTAATTGGGCATTGCTTTCTTGCAAGGTTGAAATAAACTTTATTTCTGGAAGTCGTGTGTTTTGGCGTAGGTTCACACTTTGATTAAAATTAAAATTAAAAAAATTAAAATGATACTTTTTTTTCTGAAAATGATTGACGTATGGTTTTGTTTCTGAACAACAATGGCAAGGGTTGAAGTTTGTTTCGAATTCTAAAATATTTGTGGTAAGCTAAAAGCAGCTGTGCTTATTGAGGGAGATTGAAACTTTATTTCAAGAAAAGTCTAAAGTAACCTTCTATTCTGGAGAAAACTTGAAGTTTTGATTTATTAAGCTTGCAGTCTGTTACTTGAAAAGAGTGAAATTAGGTTCGTTTTCGGGATAGCGATGGCATATATGGATTTTTTTTAAATTCTATAACATTTGAAGTGGATTGGAAAAATATGTGCTTTTGGAGAGTGGTTGAAACTTTTTTTAAATTAAGGATACCTAGTTTTCTAGAGAAAAGTCAGAATTGTGAATTACGTTTTGCTTTCTAGATAAGGTTAAAATGAACTTTATTTCTGGAAAAGTTTGAAGTGAAGTGTGGTTTCCCAAAACAACTGTAAAAGTAGAATTTTGTCTGTGATTCTAAAATAATTGTGAAACATTCTGCCCTTTTTCGAGAGATTTAAACTTTGTTTCAAGGAAAGACTCAGGTTACCTTGTATTCTATAAAAAAAAACAAGTAGTTTGTCAATAATTGAAATTTGTTTGAAGCCTAGAAAGTATGAGATCAATGATAAAAGCTGTGCTTTTTAAAATAGATTAATACATACTTTCTCTGTAACATATATTGAAGTTATTTTTTTTCTGGAGAAATAGAAGTTTAAATTAGGCTGTGCTAACTGACTTTTACGGTCGCTAAGGCGTATACCTGTTTACGTGAGACAAAACCGACCATGCAGACACACGTCAAACGGAAAAGCTGGCCAATTATCTTGTTTGTAATAATACTTTCTCGGTGTGGCGTTAACTTCGTGAGACAGTTATATTCACGGGGGTGCACTCGTTGCTAAATAGACTACACGTATACTGCAAAACTAGAAATTTCATTAAAATTCCCAGAATAAGCGTTATCCTCATACACGGGTTAAGACCAATCAGAAGTAAGAATTAGTTTTCGTATTCCACACGCTTATTTCAATATACAGACTATGATTAGTAGTCTGATTCAAATTGTTATTAAAAGATTAGATTGAAATAAATGTGTAGTTGTCTAATTTCTACGTTTCTGGTTTTTAGAATTTTTTAATGTGACTGCAATTGTCGTTGCGCATTGGATGTTTGAAATAAAATATACCAATTTTTTACTCAAAGTTAGACTTCACTTTTAGAAAAAGGTTGGAAATATTTCTAATAGTACTTCCAAGGAACTTTGCAAAGAAAGAGTAGTTCAAAAAGGTATAGAAAATCGTACCTTAGCGGTATCCCATTAGAAGTTACCAACAATATAAAAATTGTTCTTATCAGTTTTGTAACTAAATTTAGTACTTGAATTATGCATGAAAACGACATAAAAAGTGATATCAAGACAAAATTTAAGTACAGGTACAATTAGGTGTCATCGGAATCGATATTGTTATGTGACGCAATGACAATAGATTGTGTAAACAAAACAAATATTCTAATATTCGGTAATACTATACCTCTCTCCTCAACAAACTCAATATTTTGTCAGTCATTAGTGTTTCTCTACTTAAATGAAAGGAATGAATTATGGTGCCTATGATAGTCTTGAAATTATATTTTTGCGCCCCATAGGCTTTTGTAGCCCGGTAAAATGACAGATTGTCGTTGTAGAACTCTTCTCATATTAATAACACATCCAGACGATTGATCGAGCAGCACACATTGGAAATTTATTGAATTTCTCGTTGCAAACGTTACATAGTGCATACCTCATTTTATTGTCATCCGTCAAGTAGGACTTACCTACAAGGGTTTAATGAGTGTCAATAAGGATGTATTTCTTGGAAAAATGCAACTGATTCCTTGGATTCGAAGATGGTAAATGGCTGCTTCATGATAATGTAATTATTTATATTATTTATTCCTATGATGACAATTTTCAGGTGTTAATGTTTCACAACAATTTTGCATTCTTGGAAAATGTTGTCTCTTTTATATTACTAATAATGAGCAACATTCGAGCAAGATTCGTGCTATCAACTGGAAACAAAAAGAAAATACAAGAAATCATAAGACATGAAATATCAAAATTTAATTGAACACTACATTTTTTTGGAATTCTAACTCAACGCAATTAAGAACATATAAATACTAGTGGTAATACATGTTACGATTACGTATTTATGCATGATAAATCCAACATAATACTGAAATTCCCGTGTATCATTTGTCATCCAACAGAATATCAGCCACATTTGACAGATTGAGCCAAATCGTACTACTTGCGTCATCTTCGTCATTATTCCCTCTAATTATCGTATAATTTAGATGATTTATCAATTAACAGTTTTAAACAATAAGCGTTCAGAGTTGTGCTGTTCAAATTGTTATCTAAAATTGGAATATTATACGTGTTAATATTACAACGACCAAAAATGTTCGGGGGTGGTTTAGATAAATTTCTATGTGAACGTTTTAAGATATATACACAGGCTGCGAATAAATAAAAGTTAGGTTAGTAAAAATTATGTAAGAATGTGTTATGTAAGAATTATGTAATTATATACATATAGGGTTTGTTGAAAAGAATGGACTGTCTGCTGGGTATGCATTCAAAAGGTCTTTAAATGAATATCAATTTACTAATTACCTTAGCTTTTGGAAGTGTTTTCCTCCTTCCTAAGGCAAACCTAAGAAAACAATTACCAAATTTAATTCAAGTAACTAATGCAAATACATATATGCAGGTACTTAACTACATAATGTTACTCGCTGGTGTAAGCAGTAATTAAAGCAACACAACATAAGGAGTCTTGTTCATCATTGGTCTTGTAGGAAGAAAGATATAAGGTTTCAAATAAGTGATGTTCACTGTCATCACATATTATAAGGAGGTGCATATAAATATGTTCACCATGACACTATAAAGTACAGATTAAATAAAAAGTAATTAGTTTGTATTGGAATTTAGATGCATGATTAAATGAATGCTCTATATTTTTATTAATTTACTGATGGTAATTTAACGTACATATAACATTAATTCATAACATGAAATTCTATATTTAAAAAATAATTTATAATAAGATTGTATATCAGTTTTTTTTATTTCATTGTGTTGGTTCTTTAAAAATGAACACCTTTCAAGAAAATTCCTTTTAAATTGCTCTGGTTCTGAAATTAAGGCGATAGAATCATTAAAATTCATTGTATGAGAATTATTTAGATAATGATCTACCAAAACACATGTACGAAATTTACGTTTAACATCATTTTTACACGAAGAAATCCTACCATTTAAAAGCCTTGATGTTTGACCTATGTATTTCAGGTTACAATTGTTACAAGAAAGTTCATATACAAACTTAGAAATCTCTAACGGTTTTAATAGGAGTTTAAGTTAGTATGTAATTTAGAAATAGTTTTTGGTGTTAACCTTTCAACGTATGGGAGTGCTGACAATTTAACTAAAGGAAGAGCGACATCAAGCAGAATATCATCAGGAACGTCAGTTTAAATATAGAATTATGTGATAAAATGACATTTAGGGATGGTGTGTTGAAGAGGAATTGATAAATTTTTTTTTTGAATAAACATTTTCTAAGAGAATATGAATCAACTTATTTAAGTCTTCCTTAACAAAATAGGAATTTTCCTTGGTACTTGCTTTCCTAGGTTTACCCCAAGGAAGGAACAAAACATCTCTGAAAGCTAGGCTAATTTAATTGCTTTTCTGTTAAAGACCTCTTGACTGGCACCCCGAAGAGTCCATTCTTTTCGACATCCATTTATTTTCACAGTCAGACTATATAAAGTGTATAGATACTTCGTTTATTATTTATAATTATTTATAAATTTTTATGAGAAAAATTATTATATAAAAATAAATAATTGGCTTTGAATTTGATTAATTTCTATACTACATCAGTTATTTGTATCTTAAACATGCGGTTGTTAGTAGAAGGACCTGGCTCATATTTGAGTCATCATTATCAGTACACGAATCAATCATAACTATGAAATATCAAGTACTATGAATTTTTATATTTATTTTTAGTTACTATTAATTTTACTGTTTTCTATTTTACTTTTAAAAGTGTGACAGATGACTGTGTGCACTAATACTCATGCGCGCACACTATGAACAAATATAGAGAAATGGAGAAATGGGGGTGTAAGAAAGAGAGAGAGAGAGAGAGAGAGAGAGAGAGAGAGAAAGAGAGAGAAAGAGAGAGAGAGAGAGAGAGAGAGAGAGAGAATCTTCAATGTGCCCATGAAGAAAAGTAACAAACTCCGTTTGATTTTCTGTTCCCTTTTGCGTTCGTTTGCTGTGTTGCTGTGTTCTTTTACAATTAACTTTTCTTAGGCAAATCTAATATAAAAAGCTTTCTTCTTCTTCTCTTCTTCACAATCCGTAATTCCTCCACTGCTGGAGGTAGGTCTCTTCAAGTTTTTCCAGATATCTCTATCCTGCGCTTTTTGTGTCCAGTTTCTTCCCGCTGCTGTGGTTTTAATATCGTCAGCCCATCTCTTCATTGGCCTACCCAATTTTCGTTTGTTTTCCCAGGGCCTCCATTTCAATACTCTAGACTAGATGTCCATCTACTGCTATCCATCCTGGCCACGTGTCCTGCCCACTGCCACTTCAATCTGGCTATTCTCTCGGTTATACATGTTATTCTGGTTCTTCCTCTGATCTCTTCGTTCCTTATATGATCTCTCAAACTGACACCCAGCATTTGTCTCTCCATAACTCGTTGCGTGCATTGTAGGCAATGTAAACGTTTTTTGTAAGGCTCATTGTTTCCAACCCGTAAGTATTTACTGGAAGTATGCAGCTATCATACACTTTCCTTTTTAGGTCCATGGGGACATCTCTGTTCTTAAGTATAAATCCTAGTTTTTGGAATGCAGCCCAGCTCTGACCTATTCTTCGCGGTATTTCTGCTTTTTGATTTTCACTATCAATTCTGAGTTTGTGCCCTAGGTATATATATTCGTCTACATTTTCGATCTATTTCCCGCCGATTGAAAGTTGAATGTTTTGCGTGTTGGGGATTTTGTTTTTGTGATGTTCACCTCGAGTCCAATTTTTTGAGAAGCATGGTTAAAAAGCTTTGCTTCATTAAATAAACAATGCCATGTGAGCTATATGTTACATTCTATCTTATAGCACTTCTGTAGATTAGTGCTATCCACAGAGCTCACTTCTTCCATAGGTTGCAGTGGTACAAAACAGCCATTTTTCCACACTACTCGGGCTACAAATTGCCACTCCTAGGGTCTACTTTAAACTTGATCCAAAATGTACCATATACCATATACATGTATATAATGCGAGTGGGATTACAACATGCGGCGTCTCTCTTCCAGTTCTCTAGCTCTTTCTAGCCTGCCAGTCTCTTTCTTGCATACATCTATCCCCCATGGCTCGTTTCACTCTTTCATTCCAGAATAGTCTCGGTCTTTCCCTTCGCCTTCTTTGAGTAGACTTCCAATTCCATACTCTAGATGGCCACCTTTTTTCTGACTTTCTCCTCAGGTCTCCATACCAGTTCAAACGTTTACTTTCAATAGTATCTAAAATGTTCAGAGTAACTCCAATTTTCTCTCGAACAGTTTCGTTCCTAACGCTGTCTATTCTACAACGTGATCAAGAATGACTGTTTGAGTTGGCAATGCTGAATTTCATTCTTAAATGGTACAACTGGTAATTTGAATTTGCTATTCAAAATTCCAATTTCTGGTATTCTTTTCAAATTTATTTATTTAAAATGGTTTTCACGTTACAACACGAAATTTTCATTGGAATGGCGTACTTTCGAAGCGGGATTTATAACCCAATTACTGGTTGGCAGTACTCTCTGGAAGCGACATACCAGCAATTTCAGGAGTTGTTTCCGGAGACCTTGCTCACTTTTGCTGTCTTTCTGCAACATTGCATGCGAGTAGCTGAACGTTATTTAAACACAGGGAGCGTAAGCAAACAGAAATCAACTGGTAGATCTTCTACTCCAAACGAGGAAGTTGTCGAGGATATCAGAACTCGAACGCAAAGAAGTCCTCCCAAATCCTTAAGAAAGCTCTCCATTCAAACAGGTTTTTGGTCCTTATGCCTCCTATTCAACCAGTTTTCATTCTTACCCATAAGACTTCCACTTTTCCATGTTGTTCTAATTCACGGTTTTCCATGTTTATCATATGGAAGTTGCTCCACTGTAAAGTACCACCCTTATAAAATTTCCATCGTCCAGTCATTAACCCCTCCTGATCACCCGCAGAGAGTTTTATTTTGCAATTGGTTCAATGACATTAAATAATAATGATATCCTTGACAATACCTTCTTTTCCGACGAAGCCTGGTTTCATCCCAACGGCTATGTGAATAAACAAAATTACAGAATTTGGTCAGGTTAAAATCCTTATGCTATCAGAGAGACACATTTGCACCCGGTTAAAATTCGTGCTTGGTTGTTGGCAGTCTGGACGCGGGTGTATGGGCCGATATTTTTTAATTTTCCCGTCAATTCGGAGAGATATATCCAACACCTTTTGAGGCCTTTTATAAACCAATTAACAGACGAAGAGCGTCAAATTGGATATTTCCAACAAGACTCTGCAAGGGTACATACGGCTCGTGCTACTATGGGATATTTAAGAGAGAATTTTGGCGACAGAGTAATTAGTCAGGGCATTTGGCCAAGCAGGTCAAGATCCCACTCCATTAGATTTTTTTCGTTATTTGGGCTCTCGAAGGACAATGTCTTTAGGAACATATTGTATACTGAAGAAGAGCGGCAATAGGCAATAGTTCAGGAAGTGGCAAACATTACCCTCAATATGCTGGTGAATATCTTCGAGAGCCTAAAAAGAAGAGTTAATTTATGTCTGGACCAAAATGGGGGGCATTTTGAGCTATACCTTTAGCTGTTTAATTAAATCATTTTTCTGTATTTCGAGTTTCATTTTTTAAACGTTAATTTTTATTCACATAACCTACAATCTTATCGCTGATTGTTATGTCAAATTTTTGTCAAATAAACATATCTGGTTGTAGCGTTGCAAACCCTTAGGCAAAAAAATCCTCCAGGTAGGATTGCCAACTCAAACAGTCATTCCTGATCACCCAGTAGATATACAGTAGCTGCGCCGCCAGAAATTCATCGCTTTTAACTTCTCTTCATTCTTTTTTGAAACCTCACACACTTCTGCTCCATAGATTGCAATACTTTCCACTATTGTTTTTTATATTCTCCGTTTTACGTTGTTTGTAATGTTTTTATTCCAAATAACTTGGTGTAAGTAATTATTGTTTGGTGGAAATTTTGCCTGTCCCTATTCGATGCCTTATTTTTTGATCACTGCCTTTTTTGATTTGACATTATAGTCACAAGGTACTTATAACTTCGGCAGCACTTTATCACCGACCCATCCTTTATCAGGTTCCACCTACGACCGTATATATTCAGGTTTCTGGGCGTTTATTTGTAGAGAATATACCAACCATATATTCCTTAATCTTGTAACGCGTTGAGTGGTGAATTCTGTATCGATCTCGGCACGATTATTTTTCTCCTAGTGGCAGGAATGTACCGAGCGTTCCGCCGACCGCGCTCGGGCATCGAGCTAATTTCCACCTCTGCGTCGCATTTTACGATCGCATTTTTTCCACTCTCAAAAGGGAACATTTCCATGTTGATAAGAGCCTCCCGAGAAACGGTGCACAATCGGTTTTACGCGCGCCGTAACGGTCGGGGAAAAAATGCACCGAACGCGTTCCAATTCGAGATTTTACTACTTGCGTCCGTCGATAAATCACTATAACGTGTTTTATTAATATGCATTGGGTGGGTGGGGTCATACTAATGCAATTAAGGCAGGCAATTGCATACTGACTACTTGGGTTCTCTCTCGATGCGGGTGACTGACCCCAAGTCGCAGGCATTTTCATTTATTTTTTTCTTGTGCTTCAGGGGGGCCGCGATAACGTCGAAACGTGCCAGGAAATATGTCCCACACGTACAATTGTTTTCAATGGAAAAATGTGTTAAGTCGTAATAATCATAAAAACTTCAAATCTGACGGCTCTAGAATTGCACCTCAATCGCAATCTATCTTTAGCTCATCGCTCAATTGACCGATTGTTAACTAAAGCTGTATTTTTTTGCTTCGGCGTATTAGGTACCGCTAGGAAGCGTAGGTAACGTATGACGCCATGAATCGTGAGATCTAAAAGAATGCAAAAAATGTAAACGCTTAAGCACTGTAATAATATGTTATGTTCTATGCGTTGTATGTCAGAAGCATCAGAACTTAACCTATTTGTTGTATTCCAGGCATTATAGGTGGTTCACTTTGGAAAATCGACATACCCAGTATATTACCACGTAAAAACTTCTATTTCAACTTATATTTAGCAATAATTTATAACCTTAATATTAGGAGTTTTTTATCGGGACTACTACTAGTTGACCTCACATGATTCTCTGACCGCGCGCTCTCCGCCCTCTATTTCGAAAACAGTTCGAGGTATGAAGAAATCTTAAATAAAAAAGATGTAGAGAACTTGATTCTCTACAATATCGATAATAAATACAAATAGCGTAAAACCCATAGAAAACGAGATATTTGCAAAAAATGTAGAAAAAATCGATTTTTGTGATTTTGACCCCTGACTTTAAAACTTCAGACCATCCAATTATATGTGAATTTTGGAAAAGTTTTAAGGATGCCGAAATAGAAGTTTCTACGTGGTAATATTCGCTCGTATATGGTTGAAATAAATTCTTTTATATATTCGAATCCATTATTTATATGTTCTTTTTGAACAATCATATAGTACAGTCTGAAAATGTAACTTTGAAGCAAGCTATAACCTTTCTTCAATATTTGGAAAACCTACGGATTTCGCCAAATCGTAACATTTTAGGGAATCATCTATTTTTGGTGTAAACTTTAACCAAAAGCAATTATTTGACAGTTATACGGGTTGTTCCATAATTGGAACGGGAGATTCAAACAGAAACAAACAGTTTCGATAAACATAACACCTTAATATGCACTCTTAATGAGCACAGGGTGTGAATTTTTCAAACCATTTTAGTTTTGCGCACGCGTACTTAAAAGATTAGCAACATAGAAAGAAAGTGGAAAACAAATATTAAGACACACGATGTGAATATAATTTTCACTTGAAAAACCGTCGGTTTCTTATACCACCCTTATTCCCTCCGTTGCATCCTCTCTTGTATCGCACATAATCACAACACAACGCAGCAAACTGGCGTATGTAAAAAATCCATTTTTTCTGACGTATCCCTGACAGAGACGCCGTACTGTTTATATCTGCACAAAGTTTACTTCATTACAACTAACTTCATGATACTCGGCGTGAGGTTAGTCGCAGCGCAGATCAATAAGGGGTCGCGATTTTATAGGCGAATTCCAGTGAAACGAACGCATCAGAGAAAGTATTTAAACACAAAGAATATGTTATTTATCTTTTTTTTTTTTTGAAATTGTGTTTAAAATGCCCTGTGGATAAATGCAATCTAAAATATCGTTGGATTGTACAATAATCCCTACAATTGTTGGTAACATCTACTGTAGATTTTACAGCACTGCGCTGTTAAGAGAAAACAAGGGATGTGCCGCGGACAATCCCTCACGCCGTTATTCCACTCGATTTTCGCGACAAAGCGCGCCGATACATATTTTCACATCAAAAACCGTTTAAGATTTTAAATTTGAATGCAATTTTCTTGATTATTTTAAATGAAACGAACAAGATCCGAAAAAAAAGAACGGTAGTGCCATTCTAATTTTTTTTCTCAAAAAGTAACTCATAACTGATAAACATTTCTGGTCAAAAAATTGTATACTGCCTATCCACCAAAAAAGTATTTTAAACAATGTCGAAACTGCAGAACAAAATATTTTTCGAAAAATGTAGCTCAAAATGTAGTCCGCAGTTCATTAATGGTGGGTTTTAGGGCGTATGTCTATTAACATTTTTGCTATTATTTTGAACAAGTAATCTTTTATATAATTTATGGTATTCAATTCTGGGACTCTCTGTTTATACATTTACAAACGTATGAAATTCGTTAAATTCGAAGTCCATATATGATTAAATAGTAATTTTAATGTTTTAGTTTTTAAAGCTCTTCAAAGGTGTAAATCCTACATTATGTAAAAATGCTACGAATTTTTTGAATTTGTGAAAATTCTAGTCAGATGGCGTCATTGAAGTCATACAAATAATATAAAGTTCGTTACAGTTGAATTTCATAGTTTTTTAAACCTTAAACCAATATGAGGTGGGCGGTTCAGAGTTCTACAATCTTATACAAGAAATTATATAAAAACGCAGATTTTGAATACCATCGAATAAATGAGCGACTTCAATATATCATAAAGATCACTAAAAGTACATGGGGAGCCAATGCCCTTCTGTTAGATTTTCAACTCGAGAGGTGCTTATTTGAAACGAAAAGAAACAAGACGTTCGCGACTTTAGTTCTTATTCTGACAATGCATTTCAAAAAACCTTAAAAAAAAATTCGGTGATTTTTACGATTTGTTTGAGCCAAAAATTTCAACCCTTTTGCTGTAATATCAATATGTCATGTCATTGTTTTTTCAAGTACTGATGTCATCGTATGGTTTTTTAAAGGAAAACTATTATTTTCCCCCTAACCTCAATGTATCATTGAAATGCCTGCATGACGGTTAAGAATGATTATTTGTTTAGTTTGGTTTTTAACACAGATGTAGTTAACTTTCACTCACTTTTCGATAATTTTCTTGTAGAATATTTCCACATTTTGAGTTATCACGTAGACAATTTGATAAACTAATGGAAAAAAATGGCAATTTCCATAAAAAGAAAATACGATAACCTCATTACCAGCAAATTAATTACGTCACTCATTTCTCTTTTAGCAAAAAAGATGTAATTTTAAAACTAAAATCGACGTGGATGGGCGATTTTCCTATAACACTTAATAACGCTGCAGTAAATCATATTCCCTATAATCCAGGACCGGCGTGTGGATTCGATTATCTCAAGCTGTACGCCGATTTTCTGTAAAATATTTAATAACGCTGTAATAATTTCCGCTATTTTTCAGCCCTTCAGTCATTTTACTCTTTTACTGATGATATGTGATATGCATCTTAAAAGGATTTGCGTTTATTTAACACTCACCTTGTGTATCGATACGACAATACTAATGCAACTAATGAGACCAGTACATATAAAAAATAAAAGGTGATGCGTAAAATCTTGTAAAAAACGAAACATTAATATCTATGGAAGACAGGAAAATTCACAATAAAATGAAGGAATCATTGGAAGTAGTGATGCCCACGATATTCTCGTTTGCAAGAGTCTCGTCTCGTCTCGTCTCGTTTTCGAGACGAGACTCGAGACGAGACTTTAAATTTTCCTTGCGAGACAAGACGAGATTTTCAAAAAGTCTCGTCTCAAATCTCGCATGAGAGTCTCACAAAAGTCGCGCAGTATCGCAAACAAAAATGGCAAGTATTAATTAATTATTATAATTATCGCGAATGTTATTGAAACATACTTTTTAAAGCCGCATAATAGCATACGCTATGTTTACCTTTTTGAGCTTTCCCAGATATTGTCACGTGTACAACTATTATACTAGAGTTGAAGACTTACCTTGGGAATACAAATATTCACAACATTTTTATGTTGGATAAAATAGTTTTTTTCTGTAACGAGAAAAAAGTTTGACATTTTATTCCTGTTGACAAGGAATTTTTTGTTAAGCTTTATGATTATTAGTTGGGAGTAGTTAGTTAGTTAGTTAGTTGTTAGTATTGACCTTTGGAGATCATCTACCTATTTCTCGCCCGACTTCTCATGTTATAATCGACCTATAATAATTGGTTTATTTCAGTTCTTGTCGAAAAAGCAAATTTGATAAGCATTTCGATATAATTGAGGAGCAAGGAGGAATCGGACGTAATAAAACGGCAAAATGCAAGATATGCACGAAATCGCGAGATTTTGCGAGAAATTTGCGAGACTCTCGCGCGAGACATGAGACGAGACGAGACTTTTATTGCGAGACGAGACTCGAGGCGAGACTTTCCACTTTTTTTGCGAGACAAGACGAGATTTTTCAAAGTCTCGTCTCGTCTCGTCTCGTGGGCAACACTGATTGGAAGAAACTTGTAAATATCATGGAAGGCAACAGGTTAGTTAAGGAAATGAAAACTAACACTGACAGAAAAATGTTACAAGGACAACCACCAAAAAGATGTCGAAAAGAATGTTGGACCTCTAGGTACATTGGAAAAGACAGATTACTAAGAGAGGCTCAATATTAGGTACTCACCCTGAATGAATATTAGGAAGAAGTTTTTTCAAAATTTTACCCGTCAAATTCATCATATTTAGAAAGTATGTAATGTCTTACGAAAGCTTTAAAGCGATAATACCGTTTTTTGTTGAATGCTTTAAATGATATCAAATAAACTTGTCTAACAGTAAAATGTCGTGAAACATTTAAATAAACCATGGGTTTCGACACCTACTCGTATTTATCAAAGATTTGCTTAATAGCTCAAATTTTGACTGAAATGCAATAAATTGAAGTCATTATAAATTAATCGATTACGTGCGTACAAATTTGAATACCTTACAAAATATTATTGGGGTTTTACCTAATTATTGGAATTATAGACAATTTCAATAACTAATGAGGCATAAATCACGTAAATTAGAAACATATGCATAAATTTCGTTTAATTTAAATTAATTACTTTTTGAAGGAACGTGTTGTGACTACAACTTTTTCTCTAGATTGTCTCGGATTGTATGTGTCCAGTCATGCCTCAAGTCAATTAATCCAAAAATAAACAAAATACGTTGAAAGCTGCCTTAAATCGTTTTCTCCGCACTCTCATAACCTTCGGTTCAAATCCCAAGAATGCAATATCGAAAGTAAATTTTCAATAAACACGGCAGACCGATACACACATACTCAGCGAATAAAAGCGTTATGCAATTATTATAAATAATTACACGTATAATCATACTAATACATGTAAATTATTTAACATATATATTTACAAAACCGATGGTTATGAGTCAGAAGCAGCTGGTTTTTTGCCGATACAATAAATGCTAACGCCCACTGTTCGGCTTAGAATGAGAGAAAAAAAAACCCGCGATGGTATTATGTTAATAGGACAAGCAATATAAAAGAGAGAGAGAAGAGGAGAGATAGAGAAAAGAGACGAGAGAAACGTTTGATTAATTGACATTAAGGTATTAATCACGGTGTTTCGTTTCGAGCCCGTACGCTTAATTATGTTTAACATTAAAATATTTTTTAATTCTTCTCTCGAGGCACATAATGACGCTTAATTATGGGCTTATTATTTATTTGTAATTATCTGTACGTAAAAGATTATTTCTCGGAACGATTAATTTGTTTGCTTATTCATTTGTTGTGGGTAGAGAGATCTTTCTGCTAATGAACGATTGTGATTGTACAAAGAGTTAAAAAAATAGGAAAGTACTGCGTCGGGCGTCATAAATAACTTGCGTATTATTGTAGCTGTTACATTAGTCCTTAATTTTTTTTCTTTCAAGGCCTTGCGAAAATACACTTATTAAAGGATATGTACTAACTTTTAAAACGACTGTTAAAGTTTCAGAAGCAAAATCATATGAGTTCTAACCTCAAAATGGTTTAATGGAGTCAAACGACAAGTACCATAAGTACCGTAAGTCATTATTTATTTATTATTTATCTATTCAGCCAGCTGTATAAAACATAGGTTGCACTATAACACCACAATTCCGCTGCAGAGACGGAATCTGTACGCAGGCTGCATACAGATAATTATTATAGCATCATTTGGAATTTTTTTTTCTGAGTTTATCTGATTTATAATTTTAATCCTCTGCTCGTAAAACACTGCAATTATCATTAAGGAACCATACTGCAGAAGGTCAAGAGTAATTTACAATGATCGCATGCTAGTTTAAACACTTCATAATGTAAGTTAAAAGGTCGTAGAGAACGCTGAAGATTAAATAAATAAAACATTTGAAGGAAAAGGGGCAAAGGAAAATTAACGTTTTTAAAACATAGTGTCAACAAACGAACTAAATAAATTACATTCGTAACAGTTCTTTCCTGAACCACCGGTTCTTGTAGCTGTAATATATTATGAAAATGTTATTACACAATTATGGGCTAATTAGCGCTGCTTATTAATAAAATTGAATTAATACAGTATGTTAATTATAAGGAAAATTTCCTAGTCACGCCCAATAGGCCTAGAGAGATCGGTTACTCTGATTGCATCACATAAGAAATTAAAGTACGTACTGTTAGGGCTCGTTAAGAAATCACAAAATCACAAATATTACAACAATGGTTCCTTTTATCAGTTTTAAATAACGCAATAAAACCCCGAAAAGGCTATTGTTTGAATAACAAACTGACTTGCTTTTTACATTCTTATACGAGGGACTAATATAATGGGTAGGTGTAATAATTAAGCTGTTCAAGATTACCTTGAACACTGATATAAAGGTATCGGCCCGAAAGTTATCATGAAGATTTTTAACACCCTGCAAAAGATTGGAATGTGATTTCCAGCAAGGTGCAATAAACCAAGAAATTAAAACCAAATACTTTCATTTGATATAACTGTAATTTCAGAACTTTGGATTATTTCCTGACGGGTCCTGGTTCACTTAGGTGTCTTACTTTTCGTATAGGAAAAAACAAATCATCAGTGCATGGTTACTGTAAACATATTTTAGATAATGCCAACACGTTGTTTTTAATTGCACACGATCGACAATTAATCGTTAAATATTAATTCACAACTAAACGCAACTATCTCGGTAACCAGCATTATAAATCTAATGATTATGAATAAATGAAATGACAATCGAAATAATAAATGCGTTTACGAAATTCTAAAAAAAAATTCATTCGAAAGAAATGTCCAGTAGATAGAAAATTCGCAATAATAGGCTAGGCTAGTGTACTACTATTAAGTATAATTGAAGTCATCTGAATTTTCACAACAGATCGTATGTCTAAGGACCCGGATCGATGTTTATAGATGAAGGGCACCATCAGATCCATTAAACGAGCCAACCCAGAGTTGGAATTTGCTTGCTGTGTTTATGAGATGTCTTTTTTTGTATGATGATATTGTAACCGGGTCGATTTTTTGGAATTTGAGTTATTAGTATTTTTAGGCCTCCTGAAGTATTTTAAAGTCTCCTGAGTCCAAAAACTATTTTTATGCAAAGAGATGTTTGTATGAATAAGGGTGTGTGTCTGTGGTATATTATTCTCGTAACTTAAAAATTACAAACGATTCCAATTTTGTATTCAGAGTTTTATTTTACCAATCCAGGATTTCCCAGTAAGGTGTTTATTAAAATATAAATTAATTCATAAGGTGTTTCGATTTTTTTTAATTGACTTGAAATTCACTACAGTATGTTTTTTTGTAAACTTTGAACACTTATTCTGCTGACGATTACTATATACAATGAAGTTTATTAACATTTTCTGCTAAATCTTCTCAGAATGGCACTTTACGCTTTTCGTTTTTTTTTTTCGAAACTCGCTCCAAGAATTATTTTAAACTTTGAAAATTTATTTTACGGCCTAATATTTATAATACATACTAGTACAACATGGAAAAGTAGTGCCATGGATATATTTTTGATTTAATATTTACAGCTGCGATTAATTTAATTATAATGTTTATAGCTCTTGTCCGATTTCGAATATGTTTTTTATACGTAAATCGCTTTGTTCGAGAATGTAAATGTAGCGTTGTTTTTAAAAGAAATTATGTCTTGTGAATACAGGATATGATAACTGGTTGGTTTTTCATATTCGGATCAGAAATACTGTTAGGTGGCTCAAAAAAGGAAATAGAATCGTTTCTCAATAGTAAATAGTAAGCGTCTCTTTATTAAAATTGTGTGTTTAGTTAATAATTTAACTAAGTATATCTTCCGTCTTCAGACACGCGAAGGATAACAAATTAAAAGTGAATAAATTGTTAAATACATTGTCTGGGGATTGGGCATAAATGAGAAATTCTTCTAGTGCTCAGAAAATGAAAACTTGTTCAAATATAAATAAAAACAGAGTGAAATTTACGAAATGTTACTTAGATAATACAAATTCATATTTTATCAACGGTAGTTAACTCGTTATTTAAATAAAATAAATGACCTTTACTACGTACGGCCGTTTCAATAAGATCAATTTTTATTTGTTTCTTTCCAGTATGCCTCTTGTCCCGACACTCCCTCCAGTTTTCGTTTCTTTTAGAAAACTCGAATCTGCGTACATTTTCGCTTAGAAAATCATATGTTCATGTATTAGAATGTTTACTATAGTTTTACATTTTTTGAAGCAAAACAACCCCAATTAATGATTGATAGCTAAGACTCTCAGCTTCACAACAATGTTTTGTAACTAATGTTTGTTGCTCCTCGAGGTTCACCGTCAAATAAGTAGTACTGAGAGGCTCAAATTTGTCACCACATCCACAGGATATTTGACAAGAGACTAAATGGGATTACACGTTAATCCAGATTTTGTCTGTACAATAAGTGATGAACGTCTCAAATTTAGCATTTTTCTTTCCGCGAACTTAAACTACACGAATCTCCACACATTTCTGATTAGATTTATGTTTAGTAATTGTTAGTATCAGTCTATCGTAGCGCCACTATTCCTCTTTCATCCAGTGCATGGTCGATCAGCGTCATCTTGGAATATCCTACTTCCACCACTTGATCGAAATATTCTTCTTGCCGATTTCGGGTCAACCCTTATAAGTTTTTACCATGTTCTACATATTTCTCTATATTTTTCTTTATTTACCAATTTTTATATGATTAACTGTACGCGAGACAAAATGTAAATCTTGGAAAGGCTTAGCACGGCTCATTACAATTCAGATTCAAAACGAGGCTTCATGGGTAGCACCATTTTTGCGATCATATATTCGGAACCTCATTCGCTATGTTCCCCATGGTTTTCGATGGCCTTCTCGCGCAACCGTCCTTGTTGATATTTATGTGAATTCACTTTTTAGTTAGCCTAAAATTTATCTTTTCGCTGAGGCAAAGTGGGGTTGGTCACAAGTGGTTTCAAACACTTTTTTAATCTTTTGAAGTACTTTGACTGCCATTTTAACACCATTAATTTTGGTCTCTGCGCACATGGTTCCATATATAGGATAAGGATTTAGGTTGACGCATGACATTGCTAAACCTTGCATTGTTCGAGCAGTGCAAAATTATTGGTATGGCCTGGTATGGGCATCCCCGAAGCCCAAACTAAAACCTCATAGAAACCTCTTACAAAATTGGTCAAACTAATTCTTTCGAAAATAATGAAAACGAAATACAGTCGTTTGTTTCAAGTATGCGTCGACATTGCCATGAAAATTTTCGTGCTAGAGGCGGAAATACTAATGTTTGGCACTATTTTTAAACTATTTTGTTCATAGCCACTTAACGTTTTGTGTTAACACCAACTGCCAGTAAAGGATGTTAAGCTATGCTATAAGCTTAAAGTAGTTCAAAAACGGGAGAGAAAATTAAGGCAACTTACAAAGAGTATCTGTGAGAAACCAAAATCTTTTTAACTTTGTTGAAAATACAGTCTAATATATAAAACAGAGTGATTAAAATTCTACATGTGATGTAAACAAAAATAAACTTCACAAACTCTAGCATATCTGCATATCAGGTTCAGTACTTTACCAGTGGTATATTTGATCTTGAACGGCACTTAACCACAACATTTACATATGGTACTGTAACCACTGCTGTTGGAAAAAGTCACAAAGGAGCTACTAAAAAGCTCCAAATTTTTAGTGATATAATTAACAGTTGAACTGAAAACTTGCATATGAAGTTGAACGAAACCATACCTTTATACATGGATTTCACTAATACACATAATCAATAGTCTTTTTTTACTTCTTGATCTGTCGATCTGTTAATCCTGAAGTTACCTCTGCATTTTTTGTGAGAGGTAGATTGCCAACTATCTCTCCACCTTTCCGGTGGTGTTCTTGGTGGTCTAGAGCCGAGCGTGTTACCTTATAGAGTGATTTTCGGAAGTCTGTCCTCATCCATCTGACTTACATGGTTGCACCACTGCCTCTTATGCTGCCTTTTCCACCTTACTTTGTCTTGTATTCCACATTGCTCTTCTGATGTCTGTGTTCCTCACCTTGCCCCTTCTTGTTTTCCCTATTATTGTTCTAAGTGTTTTTATTTCGGCCACCCTTAGCATGTGTTTCGTCTTGTTGTTGTCTTCGCGTACTTCTGTGCCATACGTCATGATCGGTCTCATACAGGTCTTATAGATTCTGATTTTCCTATCTGTACGCATATATGGGTTTGACCAGACAGTATCTCGTAGACATCCTGATAGTGCGAATGCTTTGTTATTCTGACTCTTCAGGTCTTTAACTGGGCCGTGAATGTTTGATATGTCTATGCCCAGATGTGTGAATTGCATTATCTGTTCTATGGGATTGTCCTCCACCACCAGCTTACATCTGAGCGGATCTTTCGATACTGTCATGCGTTTGGTTTTGCTCGTAGACATTTTCATATTAAAGTTGTCAGCTTACTTGGAAGAACTGAAAAAGCTCTCTCTGTAGGTCGTTTTCTGATTCGGCAATAATTGCACATCATCGTCATAACATATCATTCCAATTCTTTTGTTGCTCATTCTATATCCGAGGTTGAGATATGTTACTGTGATTATAATCACGCCCATCAGGAGATTAAATAAAAAGGGACTTAGGCCTTGTCTAATTCCTCCCAGAATGGAATGGAAAGTATTGGAATTTAACCTTTGTTACGTTATTGGTATTTAGGTTGTGGATTATAGTTGTTATGTTAGCCGGTGCCTTTTTTTCTACTAATATATTTAGAATGTCTCCCAGGCGAACCCTGTCAAACGCTGTTGTCAGACCAATGAATCAAACATACTCTGGTTTGTGAAACACTGTGGCCTTTTATTTGTTTTGCTATTAATACTGCATTAGTTATTGATGGTGTCTCTGTTGCTCTTCAGTATTCTTGATATTTGTTTCCAATTTTTCTTTGGGAATACTCGTGAATAGTTTCATTGTTGTATTTAAAAGAGGGTTATTCCTCTGTAGCTCTGTGGGCAAGTTTTTTGTCCTTTCTTAAATATGGGAATGGTGATGCTATTATGCCATTCCTCTGACACTCCTCGGAGTTTAGATATAAGCAAGTATTGAAACCTATTTGGACCTTAGTGAGGCCGCTAAGTATGGGGCTGTGCTAGCTCCACTTGTACTATTCAACCTTTCACTGGGATTATCAAATAGACACTACAAACGGAACTACAAACTTCAATTTACTCGCAAGAAATCATGAGCAAAGACTTTTTCACTATGTGTTTAACAACCAAGCAATCCAATTCCTTGGTAACACCAACCTGGCAAAAAGTAGTAGAAGAGCGCATGGTAAATTAGATTATCGAACGCTGCACCCATTAATCCAATAAATCGTATTTTCACTATGATTTATATATGTTACGCCCAAACATCAAAAACGCTCACTGAGCGAAAAAAACGACAGCAACGCGTTGCGGACGGTGCCGAACGACCAAATACCGAAATGACTTAATTTTTCTCGCTGTGTCCGTTCTTGTTGACCACGACGCGTCGTGGGCAATGCTCAAACGGGCACGACGCGTTCTGGATGATTTAGAAAGCTCATAAACCGATCTTTCTTGTCTAGGCTTGTCAGTGTGTTTACTACTGCGTTCGAGTGAAGTTATGTCTATGTTATTGAGCGAAGTCGCTACTATTGTAGCTAAAAACGATACTACGAGAGAGGTGTTTAATGAAAAACTTAAAAATATCGTTGATGACATCAATGATCGGAGTGATTATTTTGCCAACGAACGGTATGAACAATCGTACGAGAAGTGAAAGAAGCGAACCGCTTGAAAGGTAGCAAAATGCCCTTGTCGTCCAAACAATATAGAAAACTAAAGAGGTATGATATCATAACAATTGGGGAATATGAAAATTTAATTGAAAAGCCCAAAGGAACACAGGCTGGAAATTTTCGATATCACTATAAACGGAGGAAATCAACAAAAAATACTGCAATATTACGAGAATAGCTATACAGATCTATTTATGCGAGCAATGTCAAGGAAAGAAAAAGATCAAGAAGAAGGAGTTATTTGTTGCACCAATCCTATCAGATCATATGAATTCGAGATGTCAAGTAGATTTGATTGATATGCAGACCGAACCGGACCGATACTATCGTTTTATATTGAACTACCAAGACCATCTGACAAAATTTACAATTTGGGATTGAAATTGAAGGAGAAGTCGTATGCAACCTTTGCTGCCGACTTGATGCAATCATAGAGCAACGCGAAACTGCTAGAGCCGCAATAGAGAAGCAAGCTGGAAAAATGCTGGCGCTGTCCCGTGAAAAAATACCTCTTGCTGAGATTAGTCAAAATGTCGTAGTCAAAGTTCCAGATGTCGACAGAGGGCGGCTTGCCCCTAGGAGTGTTCTAGCTGTAGTTCTAAGCGTTAATGATTCCGGCTTGTATAAGTTGGGAACCAAAGAGGGCGTGCTGGAAAGACTTTATAGTCGTAATGAATTCAACTTCGCTGATTCAAATTTTATAAACGCATCGGATGTTCCAAGTTGTTCATTAAATTTGAGACAAGCTTCAGCTCTTTCGTCTGGATCAATACAAGGATTTGTCATGTGTCATTGTAAGAGTTATTGTAATACAAAAAAGTGCAACTGCAGGGCCAATGAGATGTTGTGCAATTCTAAATGCCACTATAATAGTGCCTGCAAAAACAAATAAATAGCTTTATTTACCTGCAATTCAGTTACCTATGTTATTGTAAATAAAGTTTCATGTAGAAATAAGCCTACAATGAAGAGTTTAAAATTTTCAGTTATTTCTGTAACTTTACTTAACATATTAAAAGCATGGTCGGTTTATGTTTTTTCCAAATCATCCAGAACGCGTCGTGGCCATTTGAGCATTGTCCAAGACGCGTCGTGGTCAACAAGAACGGACACAACGCGAAAAATTAAGTCGTTTCGGTATTTGGTCGTTCGGCACCGGTGCGGTCGTTTTTTTCGCTCAGTGAGCGTTTTCGATGTTTGGGCGTAACATATATCTATATTCCGGTAAAAATATAAAGACACATAATACCCACATAATACACATAGTACCCTAATGCAATCTAGCTCCATACTTGTCAATTTCAATTCTAATTCTCTTCCCCTTTTTCCCCACCTTCGGCCCGTTTAACCCTTGAAAACGATCTTCGTCACATAACAAAACGGTTAAGGCACCTTTTCGGGTTCATTATGAACCGTCGAGATTTGTATTCTATTCGAATTTGTCTAAATTTCACCAAATATAAAAAACACATCCTCCTCGCGCTCCCTCTCCCGCCGCTGCTGAGCCCTTAAGCCCTTAATTTAAAGCTCGTTCTTCGCCTTAAATCTCGACATCATTGTCTCGCTCACGCATGGGAGTGCTTGAAGTGTGCACGGAAAGGGGGCCAGAAGGTTTTTGCACGCGTCCCTTAATCAAGCCGTAATAAAAATTAAAGGGGGCGGCTTAATTTCGTCGTCGTCCGAGGAGAAAGAGTGAGGGAACGGCGGGACGGGGAAAGGCGTCGTGCCCGCAGGAACGGAATAGGGACGATTTTTTCCGACGCAGAGGATTATTAGTTAATGAAGTTCGTAACGATGAAATATTGTGTAAATAAATTGGAGTCACGCTGTGGCTGTAAGACTCACAATCGACAGTAAAAATGCACTTCAACGTATGTCCCGTTCAATGAGTGGAAGAGGGAAACAAAGATGTGCCCGTTTTGACAGAAATTACTGGTTTTCGGTAGAGTAAAAGGGGGAATATTATGACACCGGCGTCCAGCGCTACTAGCAGTTCCACAGTCTGGAATAATGGATATATCATATTGCCTTTTTCACGGGTCTTCCCGCGAGGATATTGGATAGGTCGTTTTACTCGCTGTGTGAATCAGTCACTCGAAACTTCCACAGTGAGGAACTGAAAGGAGCGGAGTAAATTCTATTCTTTTAAAAATATAATGCGGAAAAGTAAGTCTCATGAACTACGTTAGATATATGGAAAGCCCTCTGCCCCAAAGACCCAAATTGAAAATCCTACTTTTCAACTCTCTCCGGATATGCGTGTTTGATTGTTTTGATAGATGAATGCAGGCATGATCTTACGGCGTAGACAGAACTTAAACTACAATATTTTGTTCTGATCTATCTAGATTCATCTCTATGTATTCTGATCCGCTGAATCCAAATCAGACAACAGAATTACCCGAAAAACCTATTGTCTATAAATCCGGTTAAAGAATTTTGATATGGTGACTAGATCCATATACACTGTGAGTCATTTGTCCTAGAGGAACTCTGTACAATCTGCGTTTTTTTGTGAGATTGTAGAACCTGATGAACTGCATTATGTGAACAAATAGACCCTTATTCCTTACAAGACTTATCATGTAAATTTTTAGGAGTAGAAATCCAAGAATTCATACCTAAGATTTTTTGAAAAAACTCTGTCTACACCGCTTGTCGAGTTTTATCGAAAGCTTTTATATAATAACGTTTATACTGCTAAACATAAAATATACAATATTAAAATATCATTTCCATCAATATATTCTGATCATCAGGTTATCCCTGAAACGCGTAGAAATAAAATTAAACGTTCAATATGCCATTATTATTGTTATGCTTATTTTCGACAATACAATTAATAAAAGCTTGAAACAAGATTGGAACAGAGAAAATACAGAATTCTATTTTCTATACTCGTCGCTCTAACAATGCACCACATATCTTAATCCAACGCAAAGGCACCTTCCGCATTTCATCTTTAATACGCAGGCTTTTTTATATCCTTATCTATAGTTCATATATGGTTTTCAGTCTTAATTGATAAACTTTTTGCCTCCGTTAACAGCGAAGGAAAAAATGAAGTTGCATCATATCTGGGGATCTCGATGGCCACTATATCAAAGAACTGTTTCGTCCCATCTAACCGTCTCGAAATGTTCATTCAGTTAACCTCTTCTCAGCATTATGAATTATATTAATATAATAAATTTGACTGCCGTCTAACAGAAACTTAAAATAAATGCGATTCTCCACCGCTAAATCTGTTATTGTATTTCAAAATTCGTTTTCAAGAAAATTTGGAAACATCTTCTCATTCAAATTGTTTCTGAAGAAGGATCCATCAACTATTCTGTCAATTAAAAGCCGTACCAAATGTAAAAGTTTTTCAAATGTATCCTGTATCAATAACGAATTCTGGATTCCAAACTCACCAGTGAGGGCAATATTGACTTGAAGTCACCCCATTAGCAGTAAAGGTGATTTCATCGCTAAATAAAATCCCATTTAGAAAGTTAGGGATATTCCGATATTTCCCCCGCAACTAATAGCAAAACGTCTCTCATCATCTCTTAGATCCAATAAATACAAAATTTTTGAGTTAAAAACTCTCATTTAATTTTTCTCCGTCACCTTCTAATAACTTCTCTGGAGGTATTAGGGTCGTTGTAAACCAGTCCTTCTAAAACTAGTCCAGGGGCTGTTAAAAGTTTCCAAAATTTGATCATTACTTTTTCAAATTACATGTCGTGTGTTATGCCTGGTTTTATGCAAATGTTTTTGAAACAACTTATTAACGTGCATCTACAGCATTTCGGCCTTCTACCTCGAAGATGGATTTGAGCGGAAGCAGATAACGGAAGTCGTTTTCGTAGACTTATCTGCTGCCTATGATATTGCGAACCATCAGAGGCTGATATCAAAGATCTATGACATCACCCAGGACTTCCGTCTAATTAAGTTGGTAGAATGTTTCCTACAAAATCGACCACAGTTCAAGAATAATCGGTGAAGTTATAAAAACGGCCTGCCCCAAGGCAGCATCCTGGCGCCAATCCTCTACAATATCTACACTAACCAACCAATTAGTGGAGAGGCAAACGGTTTCATTATGCCGATGATACTGCTATAGCAGCTCAAGGCAGAACTTGCGCACTGAAGGATCTAGCAGCCTACTATAACCACCTCACAGCTAATCCCAATAAGACACAGGTGTGTGCTTTCCATCTTAAAAATAAGGAGGCACACAGGAAGCTAAAGTGGCGTGGCATGACCAAGAGTTGGGCATAACAGCACACCAAAATACCTAGGCATATACCTCGACCGAATTCTGTCTTTTCAGAAACACTGTCAAGAGGTCAAAGGGACAGTATGCGCAAGAAACGATATCATCCAAAAACTAACAACCACAAAATGGAGAGCACGACTTCACAACTCCGGACTTCGGCTCTTGCTTTATGCGTGTCTATCGCAGAATATGCTGTGCCGGTTCTGCTCATACCAAGCACGTTGATGTAGCGCTAAACGAGACGGGGCATAGTTATCTGGCTGTTTAAAACCGACTGCAGTCAGCGGTGGAAGAAATCTATCCAATATTTGGCATTGCCTCATCCACAATCAGAAGGTGTGCTGCTGCGGAAGCTGACCCTAAAAAACAAGAAACCGACCATACACATCCCTCCTATGGGCATCAAATGCAACCGCATAGACTTAAGTCCCGGAAAAGCTTTATGCGGACGGCAACATCTCTGGAGATTACGCCTGAAGTACGCCGAACAAACCTCTGGCTAGAGACTGCTACCCGCACACGGATCGAGGCAAATGAAGAGCTGGCCCCCGGGCACCATTTACCTTTCCCGACATGGAGGACGCTAAACAGGCTGAGAACGGGAATCTCACGAAGTAACAGCAACCTAAAATATTGGGGCTACAAAGCAGATGACCCTTGTGAATCCAAGACCAACCACAGAATCCAAGGTCTTGAAACTCCAAGACCACCAACATCGGGCTATATGCCCAAACATGAGAGAGACTTGCACATAGGTGGACCTTATACTTGCAAGTGATAAAGCCACATATGTGGTTGATTTTTGGAAGCTAAAAATTTAATATGGTGATCCGGACACGAAAAGTAAGTAAATATGTCTTCTACCTAACTTACCTAATACTAAGTAAGTAAACCTTCTTCCTGGGAGTCTGTATTGAGTTCTATTGCAATTTATCTTGCCCAAAGCACTCTATCGCCAACAAGACGATTATTTTTATTTTGAGTCTTGTGGTTAGCTATTCCATTATTGTCAACAATAAACCAACTATCATTGCTTTCCTAAACTTTCCTAACTTTCAAATTTGTCACTTCTAACCTTTAATCAATACCATATTATAATGTATAATTTTCTTTCATTGTGTTCCATAGATAACTTACTTTTTAGAATAAACTGATTGTAACGATTCCTATAAGTAGAATACTTTTTTCATTTGTCTACAAAATCGTTGATGCTCAATTTGAAGAGTGATAAATTCAACGGCGTATATAGATTTTTCTTTCAAAAAATCGAAAACGTAGGATGAATCCTATTTCATTTTTAAGCCTAAAAAGAGCACTTTTACTCATAGGTTTTGGATATTGTAGGGATAAGGCTCATATTTACTCAGATTCGGTTCATCAGGCCCTACAGTCTGAAAGGAGTCCGGATAAGGATATGGTATGCTAGTTAGTTTTTTATATAAGATATCGATGTAACAAGTCTGTGAATATGCGCATGGATAGTATAAAGGAGTTGTAAGCAATGGCGGCTTTACCCATTGTGCAGGGTGTGCAGCGCACACGGGCGCAAGGCTTTGGGGGGCGCCGAGCGCCGCTCGTGACATTTCCAAAAAGAATCTGAGAGCCTTGTTACTTGCTAGCGGCGCTATCAAAAATCGCCCCGCCGGTGTGTCGGCGCTGGCGGCTATGTCAAGACGCATCACTAGCGGCTCCTTTAAAGACATAAATAATTTAATCATATCTTCCACCTTCTATAAAATAATTTTTGTTTTGAGGTGAATTCAAAATCAGCATTAGAATAGAAAATTAAAAAATTCCAAAGCCGCACGTCGGCATGCTTTAATTTCTTTGAAAGAAAAGCCGACAAACATTGCGAATGCCGTTGTCGACTTTTATCGTGTCTTCCCAGATGCGGTCAGTGCCATGTGCGGTCAGTGCCATGTGCGGTCAACAGTTTCGAAATCCCAGGACAGGCCAATTTATCGGGGTACTCGGTATCGGCTGTCTTATGCGGTCACAATCAAAAAACGTCCCAGATGTGATCCCTCGAAAATATTTTCGCAAGGTAACAAATACTTTTACATATTCTTTATGTTAATGGTTAATTAATGGTTAATACAAATTGAAAATAAGTACATTGTTTTTCTTTGCACTCTCGCAAGTAATTCATGCTTTACAGGACAAAACAAATCTCATATATTCTCTTTTCACGCCTCAAAACATCGAAAACCATAGTAATTATTTTTCCATATCGGCCGAGGGTGTCTACCGAGAAATTCGGTGAATTCGGAAATGACGACCGCACATGGGAAGACACCTGCACATCAGGTAGAAATATTTTTGGAGTGACCGCATCTGGCACGATTTTTCACATTGACCGCATGAGGCACGACCGCTCGTGGCACGGAGCCGACTTTATGTGAGATATGTCAATAAACCGAGTTAAAATTGTTCCGGGAACCCTCGTTGCTGGTGAAGATAGCCTGTTTCGAACGGACCGTATTCGGGAAATTGAAACAAACACTGAAGCGAAATAATTTTTTAAATCAAATGCAAAGTAATGGCTTACGTTTTGTCAAATTATCGTGTTATAACAATGTAGATACGAACATGGACATAAAATAATATCTCTAACTATGAAACTATGTATTAATATCCAAGGTATTAATACATTATAAATATCCTAAGTACGGTCGGTTTTTGTCGGCACACGCCAGTGAAGAGTCCAATCTTTATTTATTACTGACGAAAAATCGCAACACTTGAAGAGTCAAAATTATAAAAACGGTATATCTCTTGAAAGACTATAACTTTAAATTTCGTATTTCTAGGGATGCGGTAATTGCGGCATTTCCAAATAGGCCGGTAGACCTGCCGCATCTAGTGTTTTACCGCATGGCATGATTTTAATGATTTAAAAGGAAATTACCTGCTGTTTACTAGTTATCACAAGTATTACGACTTTCATCGGTGTCTCAGTGCTTGTGCTTATCAAAAACAACTGTGAGCAAGAGTAAAAGCTGGTTGAATATATCTCCAATTTTGATAATGTGCTTGCAGAACACATTGCCCGTATCCAAAACTCTGAGTCACGTCTAACTCATTATCTTGGTCATAATATACAGAATGAAATCATACAATTATTAGGAGACAGAATAAAAAAAAACTATCGTTTTGGAATTGAAACAATCCAAATATTTTTCAATTATTTTAGATTGTACCTCGGACATTGCACACGAGGAACAAATATCGGTTGTCGTTCGCTACGTTTTTTTAATACAAGCAATAACATTGCTGAAATAAAAGAACACTTTCTAGGATCTTTTCCTATTACAAATACTACTGGTCAGGTATCGGGTCAACACAATTTTCGTTAGATTTTTTAATCTCTAATGATATTGACATACAAGATATGCATGGTCATGGCTACGATAATGGCGCAAATATGAAAGGGAAAAATATAGATCTACAAAAAAGAATTTTAGACCTAAATCCTCGCGCATTATATGTCCCTTGTGCGGCACACAGCCTAAACTTAGTACCTAGTAAATGACGTTGCTAAAAGTTCGTTAGAAATTGTCAATTTCTTTTCAATTGTTCAAGAAATTTAAGTTTTCTTTTCTGCGTCAACAGCACGTTGGCAAATACTTTCCAAAGAAGTGCCAACTTTAACTTTAAAACCGCTCTCAAATACTTGATGGGAGAGCAGGGTTGAAGCGATAAAAACCATACGTTTTAATTTAGGAAAAGTGTATGATGCGTTGTTTTTTGTTTACCATATATTCCGATAGGAGCAAAGATGCGGAGTCAAGAAATTTGGCAAATTCATTATTGACAATAATTAAGTCATTTCAGGTTATCTGCTCTCTACTTACTTGGTTCGAAATTTTAAGCAAGATAAATATAGTTAGCAAGGCTCTTCAAAAGTCAGACTTCATGATGTCAGAAGCTGTAGAAATGATCATTAATGCAAAAATGAATTTATCTCAATCACGTAATGAGTCTGATTTTGAGGAGTTACTTATAGCGCGAAAACTGTAGCGGAAGAAGTGGATGCAATAGCAGAATATCCGCACCTGCCCGCCCTCACGCTCGTAAAACGTTTTATAATTATGAGGCGGAGGATGAACCAATAACAAACACAGAAACTCATTTAAAATAGTATTGTAACGTTTATTTTATAATTTATTTACATTAATTGAACACTAATTTATTTAACACACTTAACTACTTGTACACTTAGACTAGAAACTATTTAATTTATTTGTACTGCTCCGCATTCGGATCGTATGTCTCGTTCACGTCTGCTTCTCTACTTCTAACTAACTCCCTCGATCACAAGCCCCCTTATATATACACCCCCAACCCTGATCGAGAATGTTCTAGAACAGGGGTTCCCAACCTTTTTACACCTGCGTACCACTTGACTTTTTGAGAAATTTTGGCGTACCACCAGACGTCATTATTTTAATAAACGTATAATATTTACTCTTCTAAAAGTCTTCAAAGGCTTTTTGAACTAAATTCCTGAGAAAATTTCAACTCCTAAAATATCAACATTAGGAGTAATGGATCTTATCTTCACTCTTAAGTCCTCTTCAACACTTATTTTGCTTATATGTTTATTTTTTTATGTACAAGAGTTCAGAAAATCCACTGTCACACAAGTAACTCGTAACAAATGGCGTCAAAAATAGCAGAGCTTGCCGGAAGATCAAAGGGTACTTGATTAAAACCAAGTACCGATGTAAACGTATACTGGATGTAAACATCCGATCCAGAAGTTGATTAAAGAATTTTTTTTAATAATCTTTTATGGAGCTATCTTCTGTAAGATCGATAAACCTGACTTTTAGCTCGAATTAATTTGGTGAGGTTCCCGAAGAAGGATTTCTGATCCAGTCCACTTTTGAATAATCTTCAGAGAAATACTTCTTAAAACTTTTTAGAAGGCCTTCCAAGTGAACAATGATATCTGCAACCACATCTGACATTAGAGATATTTCATTTTCTTCAAAAAAAAAAAAGATGATAGAGTGGGAAATGCAGATAAATTCTTCTCCTATATTTGTGAACAAAACAGGACTAACTTTCTCTTGGAGTTTATTTTATCACTGGCTGTGAAGGCTGTTGTGTTTGGTCCCTCAAGTCTTAAGTTCAGTGTGTTGAGTTTGTCCAAAATGTTGGCTAGATAAGCCAATCTTGACAACTGTTCTTCATCAGCAAACATTTTTTATGTCATTATTTTTTCACTTAAAAACATAAAAACATCTGATCTCAGTTCAAAAAGACGGTCCAAAATTTTCTACCGAGATAATCACCTCACTTCTGTATGCAGGAGTAGTCTTGAACTTGCCATCCATTTCTTCACACATCAAGGAGAATACTCAAGTGTTTAGAGCCCTAGCCTTTATGAAGTTAATAACTTTCACGTCTTTCACATCTGATAGAACGGAGCTAAGATTTTGAGTAATGTTTGCGTGCTCACTGCTCATGCGTACAGAAGGTATTAATAGTATGTTGCTCACATCACTCACGCGTACCACCTGAAACGTTCCCGCGTACCACCAGTGGTACGCGTACCACCGGTTGGGAACCCCTGTTCTAGAAGGTACGATTGTTTCTTTAACAACGCCTACGCAGGAAATGCCCCAGAAGGTCACAAATTACTTTTCGTAAACAACATTCCGGGAAAATTCATGCAGCTGTCTTGTACGCGTCGTAGTTATTCTTTTGAAGGAGTAAACATGTGTCGCTTTGTTTACTTCTCGCATTACAGTTTATTAAAGTATGAGTGGATATTGAGCTCTTTCAAACACGCGTCGGAGTGCTCGAAATAAAGCAAGTGTTTGAAAGAGCAGTTATCCACGAATACTTTACGCGATGTTTTTTTATTGGTACCATTTTTTATACCAAAACTAAATGCATACCCAATATGATTAATTTGAATGACACTCGTGACGCTTCGTGACGGCCCGTCGCCCGTCGTGCCACCAATCGGCTCGTCCCGCTACGGCCAAAAACGCTCTGTTATTGGTTGATTTGGCCGTTGTTGATACGTTTCCATGGCGACTTTAAAAAACGCGCGTGCGAAAAAGCCCGATTTACTTACGCCAAAGCATGTTTTAAATAGACAAAATCGCATACCAATAAAAAAAATAAACATTGGACTACGAAAAACTGTTTTTAAAGGTGTTTCGAAAATACTTTACTTTGTCCAGGGGATCTTTTTAAGTTTATTGTTCGTTTCCAAACTTTTCAATAACTTCCTGTAGCCTGTAGAAATAGCAAAGCTATGTAAACAGTAATTATGAGTATGTGGCGTATATTTAGAATTATGTCTAGAAGTAAGCTACCTGAGGTTGCCCTTACGCCTTATGTTAAGTTGACAAAGGTTTTAATGTACCTATATATTTCATTCATACCTACTTTGTACTGTGATTTAGTTACTGTACTAAATAATTTTTGAATTAACGAAAAGGTTGTGCTATATTATTCCTAGAGGGCGCCGGGGTATTGCTTGCACACGGGCGCTGCATAGGCTAGAGCCGGCCCTGGTTGTAAGATTTAATAACAAATCTCATTTTTCGCTCTGTAGCCAGCATTTTGTTTAACGGAAAACGCTATTGTTGTAGTAAATCGCAATTAGTCTAGTTCTCTGCAAAAAAAACTGACATGTGCTTATGAATTTGAAACTTGTCATGTTTTAATATAACCACACAGGAACATATTTACATACTACGTCTAATCAATATGAGTGATAGGTACCTATTATCATATATCAACAAGACCGTGCGAATCGTATCTATCATTATCGTCAAATAAAAAAAGCAAAAACCCAATAATCTAGGGTTCGTACTAACCTAACGAAATGTTCGTGTATTCTGATCACGTTTATAGTCTCCCTTATGCAACTACTGAAAAATCCCGAAGAAATAACGCTTCTGTAGAATTTCGACATAGATTTTCCGTAATAGTAACGGTTTAATCGTCACGCCGATTAATTATACCGCATATATGATTACGTGATAAAATTACACACGTTTATATATGTACGTGTATACGTTCGATCGAGAAAAGGGATCGAGGAAGTTTCGATTTCTAACGTAAACGTACCATTTCGCCTGTTTATTTATTATATTGTTTATCGTTTCGGTTTAGAATGTTCAATTTGCTTGGTTATTTAATTTTTTTTTCAAAGGCCTTCCTTCCTACGCAAGAGGTTTGACGGATTTCTCTAAAAATCCATTTATTCTGATGGTAATAATGAATATGTCATAATTAGCATTTAAATTGTGACACGCTTCCTTTTCTGTATGCCGAATTTTGTCCGTTTCGAATTAAGATTGCACAAAACGATAATTATACGTTTAGTTGGAAGACATAAATTCTTATTAAAAGGTGATACCAGAATTATTTTACAGATGGGATATTGAAATTTGTGATGGTATAGCGTTTGGATTAAATAAAACATTTGTAGGTACTTTATTTATGACGAATCAAATGGTGTATTGAAACAACCAACGACGGACTATTTGCGAGTAATGGAAATAACTGACATCGGATCAGTTCTGATTAATGAATTCTTTTAATTAGAGGAAGTTCGGATTAGCAGAATCCTCAAAAAAGTGTCTATTTTGTTAGTTAATTTTAATTCGTTATTCCTAACAATTGTTCAACATTTGCGTCATTTGTAATGATGAAAACACGAACGATAATAAATGAACATTTATGACGGTGGACTGTGATTTAAAAACAGTAAAACTCGTGCTGTGGCCCGCCCACTGGAAATTCGTAAACTGTAGAATTTAAAAATAATTTGTTTCTGTATTCATTCATGTATAAAAGATGAAAATCCCACTAGCCTCTTATAAGGTAAATCAATACTGTAATTTCGAGATTCGTTTTAAATGAGAACGATAACTTTGTTTAATTTTAACGAGTCGTCTTGAGATCAGTGCTATTCTTGAGGTATTTTATTTTTTTTTCCGGTTAGTCTTCGCTATTTCAGGTGTCAAATTGTCCAATCTTTAGAAAGTATTGTATGAAAGTTATTAACGGAGAATGGAATTGCCAATTTCTTTATTGCCTTACTAGTTATTCTGATCGTGTATATTTCAAATGAACTACAAAACTATTTGGCGGGTAACTATTTTTTTTTTTTTGAAAAGGTAACTGTTTTTAAATTTTAGGGAACCCTTACGCCATAAATGATTATAATTTACCGCTTGAAACGCTTTCACGTAATTCAACTTATTAATGACACCCACCTCTCGGTGGAGAGGCATTCAAATATTACTAAAGTCATGGCAATCCGAAAGAAACAAAAATGTTATTTTTTACCCATTAATACGACCATTAAGAAAATGTAACGGATATGCATTCCAAAGCAATTTCTGCGCGCCCAGGATGTTAGGCATCAAATTTCAAGTTTATGCTACTCATTACACGAGTCAATGCCTTACATGTTTTTACGGGTAATTACTGGAGATCATCTTGAATATTTGCTATAAATACCGAACCGAATTAGATTAACATCGATTAAAGGGTTATACTTGGGCCAGCAGTTCTGTAACGAAACATTGTTATTTGTTTTGTTTTATATTATTTTCGCTTTCGATTTGAATTCTATTTTTCTTAAACATTGGTCCCATTTAGTTGTTTTACTTCAACGAATGGTATTTCCTTATTTTAGTATTACATGTGCGTATTTTAATTTTTGTTTCTATATAACTCCTTCGTCTACTTTATTTTAGTTATTTCGGTTATATTTTAATAAACAAGTTCTCCATTTATTTTTGTTCTATTTACACTAGTGTATATAGATCGTATAATTAATCATAATCACGTTCTTTACTGTTGTTCTTTTCTTGTAGCCACCATCTGCTAACGACGGTTGATTATCATGCCAATTCCGCCTTTACTAGCGGCAATCCTAAACAGTTGGTTAGAGCTTACGGCAACTTACGGTAAACCAATCTCTCAGATTACGCATCCAGGACACTTGCCTTCTTCCCATACTTCCCTTCCGTTATTAATCTTAGTAAGTTTCAGTGATCTCTTCCCCTCGTTATATGTCTATATTCGACGTGCTTTGACCGTATTTATAGTGTCATAGATTTTAATTAACAGCAAAAAAGTAATTTAAAACAAGCATTAATTTTCAAGTAATTCCATTATTGCAATTATCATCTTGTAAATGAAAGTGAAAGGTTTTTCTTCATGTTGTTTTTCTCTTTGAAGATATAGAATTTGTCTTAACTCGATGTACCTTTCTGTTATTACTCCTCTCGTGTACATTTGCTTGGGATTGATGGGTGTATCGTTTCGCCATTTAAGACTCGATTCGGTAAAATCTGGTAAGTTCTGGTAATGTTTACATGTTGGGTGTCATTACTATATCGTTACGTAGCGCAGGTTAGTGGTAATTCGCCCATTCATAGTTAATCCTTTTGTTAACTAGTTCAATTAAAGAAAAAATAACAAAAGGTACTATTGGCAGTGGCTTTTGTTGCTAATGAAAGCATGTTTTGAAAAAAAATATCTCTCACCCGTCGCTGCTTAGTGAAAATGTTAAAAATGTTAAAAAATGTTAAATGTTCGTGAAAATTTTAATTGCATAGGATACAGTTTAAATTTAATGACTAATTACTCATCCATCGCAAGGATCAGATATTTGTAGTCTAATTCTATATTAAGAAAAAAATTTGATATTTTAACACTGCACAATTATATTTTCAATAAAAATAAATACTCGATAAAGGTATAAATTTAACTAATACTGCAGAAAGACATCAATTACAAGTAGCCACCCGCCTATAATTAACATGACATCTGAGATCCCTCCCTACGGTTATGCATAATGGAAATAAATGTACCTTAAATTTATTCTTTAGTGAGAGAAATTCACGGGACAACAATTTCTTCATGGAACACGACTCAACTACGAGCCCTTAGTAATGTGCGCAAGTCATATTCCGTGATAGAATTCTTACCCTGTGAATTTCACTCACTGAAATTTGAAGTTAATTCAGCTTTGTTCTGTACATAAAAAACTTACCAGATTTGAAAAAAGCTTCGAAGTGCAAAAATTCGTAATCAGAGGAATCTTCATGCGAAATTTCATAGCTTGGCATGTCTTCATTTTTGCTTACTTCAGCCGACCTATATACATACACCTTGCTTTGCAATGAATATTAAAATTCTAATTATATTTAGGCTAGAGCAACGTATTACCTGTAAAAAAAGAACTTCGTCTCGTACAGATGTATATTATTTTTTTAACTCCTTTTTTAATAACTTTTTTGTCAAAAAGTTCAAACTGAGATGCAATTTAAACTGCAATAATACAAAATGAAATAAATTCAAAACGTTTGTGTTAGTTATATGGTTATATTATATAGTTGGTCGGGCGCGAATAGCACCAGGCCGATTAGAGAGGTACAGGGATTAAACGATAAGAAGGGATCTATCGGCAGGTTTACGTGCTTGTATGAAATTTTTAAAGAATTAGTTTACTGTAATTATGTACAAATATTTACTTATGATTTACATGAAAATATTTTTACCCAAATCGTCGTTTTTTCCCCTACATTTTGATATCAAACTCGAAGTATTTCAGCGCCTGGATATCAAAATGTAGGGGAAAAAACGACGATTTGGGTAAAAATATTTTCATTTAAATCATAAGTAAATATTTGTACATTATTACAGTAAACTAATTATTTTAAAGTTTCATACAAGCACGTAAACCGACCGATCGATCTCTTCTTATCGTTTAATCCCTGTACCTCTCTAATCGGCCTGGTGCTATTCGACCATCCCCATATTGTTACATATAGTTATTAATTATATAGTTAATATTAGTTACTAGACCTATTAGTTATATAGTTATTATTAGTTATTTGTTATAGTTATTAGTTATATAGTTAGTTAGAATACATTAGAAGTGGAGTTAGTTCTTAACAGTTTTCTAAAAATAGTAAACAAATATTAGTTGCACCGTACTATCTCAAATAAGATTTACTTTCTCCATGATTTATCAAAATGTTATCCTTGTGTAATCTCTTTTGTTTAAAGACGCTTCTACCGTATCCACAGGATATATTAAAAAACAAAATGAGCAAAATGAACAAATGCGATACGTTCCCCAAAATGCCCAATGAACGACTTGAAAGTGTATTGTGTGTTGTGTTCTTCCGATTCACATGGTTCTGATATGTTCAGCCTTTCAGCTCACCTGAAAGCGTTTTAATTTTACATTGCAAGATTTGTCAGAGGTCTTAGTGAAATTAAATAGAATGCTTATAATAATCAAGGGAATCAATTTCAACGTCTCTCTTTTAATTTTGTCGATTTTGGTAAAGCTGCTAAAATAACTTTCATACCAAGTGAAGAAAACTAAGAGCCTGTAATTAGACGTACATAATTGACGAACTAAATGAAACAGAATTAGAACACGGGGGTGGTGTTCCTCATCAAATCCGAAACTCTATAGAAAAAATCTCCAAATTGATATATTGAAAGAAACGTCGTTATGCGATTTCCGTACCAAACTCGTCAATCATCGTCGACTCTCTCGCTCTCACTCTCTTTCTACCCTTATCGGCGAGACGAGGGCGTCTCGGCGCCCTGCAACGTTCATTCACGAAAATCGAGGTCGTCGAGAGCGTGGAGAACGCGAAAAACCGGAAAAGCGAGGGGAAAAATAGGAGGAAAGAAATCCTGTCACTCACCCCGTAAAAATCAGCTGATCCGGCGTCTGGCAAGCCGGAAAATCTCTGAGGAAAAAAGAGCGAGCGCGAGTGCGGAAAAGAGAGAGGGAGCGAATGGGAGCGAGGAGGAGGGAGAGAGGATGTCGACTGCACCCCTCTCTCTTTCGTCCAGAGGTAATTCTCCGGAGTAAAAGCGGCGGCGGCGGCGGCGGCGGCGGCGGCACGTGACCGGGACGACGCGTACACGTGCACGTTTCCACGACTTTCGCTTTCGCAGGAGGCTTCGGAAAGGCGTCGCGGGCGTCAAGGTCACGGCGGCGGCGGCGGCACAGACGCCGACGCCAGCGTCACGGGAAACGTTGGTGGTGGAGAGGGGGCGAGGGGGTCCTCGAGGAAGTCGAGGTGGAAGAAGGCTACGTGATCGACAGGTGTTACGTTGCGGGCGAGACCCGTGGGAAAATGTAAGAGGCCGTGGGAAATCTCGCATGAACATGGAGAGACGAACATAAACTCCTGGACAAAATTAACGCACCACACAATTAAACTTGTATAATTACAATACCGAAATTAATATTGCAATAATATTTTTATAAGAGCTTATAGTTAGGTACTGTCTAGTAGCTACTAAATGAAATTAGCAAATCAGGGCGTTATCTCTAATAATTTTTTATTAAAGACATTTTTTTCTTGGAAACAATGCAAACTTGCAAACAGAAAACAAACGAAAACAATAGAATTGTCAGACATAGAGCTGTTCTAATATCGTTTATGTCCTCCTCTACTCCTAATTACTGCTTCCATGCGTCTTGGCATACTGGAAATCAAATTTTGAGCGACTTCTTGAGGAATATTTTCCCATTCCTGCATTGCTGCATCTACCAGTTGATTGCGGTTGGCAGGTGGAGGTGTACGACGTCGAATCCTTTTTTTTTAATATCGTCCCAATAGATGCTCTATTGGTTTCATGTCGGGACTCTTCGCTGGCCATTCCATGAACGGAATAGCTATAGCATTTAAGTAGCGAATAACCTGCCCAGCCACATGAGGACGAGCATTGTCCTGCATAAACAAGAAATTCGGTCCCACAATAGGAGCAAATGGCATTACATAGTCAACAACAATATGTTCCAGATAATAATTCGCATTCATTGACCTACCACGTATGAGGACCAATTCTGTGGGGCCATCGAAACAGATGCCTTCTCAAAACATTACAGAGCCACCACCAAACGGAACTCTTGGAGAGATATTGCAACTTGCAAATCTATCTCCTGGCCTTCTCCAGACTCGCTCACGTCCATCAGAAGGTTTAAGGCTGATTGTCGTTTCATCTGAGAATAAAACCCTCTTCCAATCATTACGAGTCCAATCTTGATGTTGTCTCGCAAGCTTGAAATCAACATGACACCGAACACACGAAGAAAAGTCTACTCAGATATGGATTCAGCCATTGAAAAAACCATTACCGACTTGGAACAAAACAAAGTTTCACTGGGTCGAACTATGGAAATTTTACAACGTGTGGTTCAATTTGTTTCATTTTATTACACATCTACGAAATTATTTAAAGGCAGTTTAGTAATATGGAAAATAAAAGTCGGTCGATTTTTTTGGTTGCATTTTTTCATAACTTGAATGGTTATTAAGTACCTATGTAAAGAAAACGTCGTAACCATGGAATAAGCATTAAGTCAATTCTACACGGTATGGGGTGAATGCCTTCGAAGATTCGATTCATCGCGACTTCCTACATCGTGTGGGGGACAGACTTGCCGAATTTTATTTATTGTACAAAAAAGTTGCAGGTGTATTATTAGAGTCTAGGCCTATAGGTCCTAAAATGGTACTTTATGTTATTGAAAATTTTACGGCTTTTGACGAAGGTCCTCAAATGATACAAACTTGACCGAGGTCCTCAAGTGAGAGGTCCGCAACTGAGACCGTCCTCTTGGTTTATGTATATATCTCTTACGGTTCCGGAGATACAGGGGTGGATGATGTAGCTTAAGTCTTATGTCAGATTAGCCCCTTTTTGTTGCTAAGGGGTGGAGCAATAAAATCGTGGTTTGCGTAATAAATTAGCAATAAATTAGCAATAAAACATGAGCCTATAGTAAATGCTGACTTATGAAGTGGATGATGTGGCTTAATAGGCATATTTTCAACAATATGTCAAATAAGTTAGTCCAAAAATTTATCAAAATTTTCTGAACAACTTGGTTTGATTGCTAACAAATCAAACGCCAATGTTTCTCCTACATACTTAGGTTTTAAAAAAGTTAATCCAAGAAATGAACACAAATACGTTACAATTTCAGAATCCTTATTTCTGTATTCCCTAATTGGGCCCAGCGTCTGAATTTTTTCGGATCCATGCTTGTGATAAGTGGAAGAGAAAAATAACAATTTTTTTAATATTCTTACTACAATTTACTGCTAAATGACAGTATCGTACACTACAGTAGCTACAGATCATCGAGATCAATTACAAATTTATGTGGTTATGATGCCACTTTCAAACTTAGACACTTTGGACTTATTATTTAAAAATATTTGAAATGGGAATGATGGCTCTTATTAGGTAACAAACAAAACACTAAAGGAACATAATGTCCATCTTTGACATCTTGCGTAGTAAGTAACTGACAAAAATACCATGGAGAAATATAAAATGAGCTTTAACACATAAGGCATCACAATTTACCAAGAACTTTAATTAGAGAGACAAGACAGAATAACAAACACAAAATACTGTCGTTGTCATTGGACTACAAAAAAATGTTCGTTTTGCTAATTGTAATGTCATTTGTCATCGAGCTTAAAGCGTTATTGATTATTATAGTGCAATAATCCGGAAACCGTAAAACAAGTTTAGATTAAGAAATTTAGTTAAATTGGCGGAGTTTCACCCCACTAGTCTGGGAGTATACTTCTTTTCTGGTGTGTTGGTACAACAAATAAGGATAGGTGATTAACAATTTTTTATTTTAAACAAATGCCATCGAAGTCAAAAATAGAAATTTTAAACTAAGTTCAAGGTTTAACCAAAGTTCGACATATATTAAGCGTTAAAAGTTCACAACTTGATCTACGATCTAACTGTGATAGTTTTAAACTAAGTTCCGAAGGCAATGAATTTTGTTTACCGATATGAATTAATCTCTAAACTATTTCTGCATTCCGGTAAAATTTAACCCCAAAATGAATCTCAAGTTCATACTTCAAACACTTGATGATAGTCCTCGTGAAAATTTTTGTTACTGCCATATTTTAAAATTATATAATAAAGTGGTGTTTTAAAAATAATTAAGTAATATTATTAAAAGGTACGAAATATAAAAAAAATGTTAATTTGGAGACATAAGTATGTAGATTAGTCTAGTTATAAAATCTATGTACTACCTAGATATATGTATTTTATGTTTAGTATTTTTGTCCATGTTCACAAATGGCAGACCAGTTTCATTCAAACAGCCTTATTACTTACTGTGTTCTATTACTAACAATCAAAATTTCATTTTTTTGCATTTCACCATCTTAATTTTTTTTAAGTATTTTTGTCAATATAGTTTTTATTTTTTTTTCTCATTGCAACCATTAATTAGATAATTTTGTTCGACAAATAAATTTTATGTAATACGTTAGTAGATTTGTAAGGGCCGGTTGTAGATGCGCAGTTCAACGCAGGTTCTATTTTGAACCAAGTTCAATTATAAATTAGTGTTGTAGATGAGTCACTCACTGTTGAACCTAGGTTGAACCCAAGTTCAATTTGAGGGAACGATGACCAACGTTTAACGACAGTTCAAGTAAGGTTCAAGAAATTTGACAGTTGACAGCTAGATATAATGTCAATCTGGAAGTTGGTTTAGGTAATGATTTGCTGATAATTTACCGAAATGAACGCGTTATTAGAAGAATTAACAGATGATGAGGACTTCATGGAGGTTATGATTGGTGTCTTGCATCCTAGAAGACCGCAAACGTTGCCAAACAGGCCCACTCATTTCGAAATATGGTTTGACCATAGTTATACACCAAAATAGCCTCTTCGCGAGAGCTAAAATTGGTTGATCTTTTTTTTAAGCCTTTGCATGCCTCCATCACCTACACCAAAGTTACCAACACCTTTATTTTAACTTAATTACCACGTGCTCCCTACAACATTTAAATAATATAATGGAAATTCTGCTGGAATACCAAAATAAGGTACCAAACCAAAATAAATTATGTGTATATCTATTTATTACATATCGTGTGTCCGTAAATGTCTGTACCCGAATTATGTTGGCACGCGTGGGTGAAACTAAACTTTAGTTGGCAACAAACGCTCCATGTCCCTTTTTGATTGACAGCTCAGCCCGAATTTGATTTTCAGGCCAACGAATTTCTTTGAAATTATGTTGGTAGTAATGAATTAATCTGTTGAAAGTTAAAATCAATATCGATGACCTTGAATGGGTACAATCATTTACGGACACACAGTACCTTTGGCACAAAATATAAACTTTAACACACTGAAAAGTTACGTTCGTCCTTCGATCACGTTCAGCTTCAGAATTTTATAGGTTATAACACCAAATGTTTCCCACCAAAACGTCCACTATTCACAAAACCCTAATATTTTTATCGATCCGTGAACCTTAAAATCGTCTAACAGATTACATTTTATGGAATCAGGTTGACCAACACAACTTGAACTTCGTTCTACAGAACCACTGTTGAACTGCTGTTTAACAACAAAACTTTTATTGAACTCGGTTCAAATTTGAACGCCGGTTCAATTGAACTGACGTTGAACTACAACATCTACAACCGGCCCTAAGTCACTTAATTGTAAATTCTGATATAATTCACAACGCAGTATTACAGGACTCTTTTCGGACCAATCACTCATTTTGTCATTAAACATTTCTAAATAATAGCTGTAGATAATTATTAAATTTTATAAATAACTCACAACCAGATTTCTTTAGATTATTCATTCCTTTTTTTTGTTTGTTTTGTATTCACTATTTTTACGTTTTGAAAAATGTTTCATAGAATTACGAAGTCCTATGGCGGTGGATTGAGATCACTGCAAATTTTGTCACATTCTTGGAGAAAATTTACCAAATTTGGTTCTAATAGAATGGCGATGTGACCATCGAACTATTCCTCATATTTTATTATACATATTCGATAGTAGATCAAATATTGAACATTTGAATTTCCAAAATTTGAAAAACAAAAACTTTTATCTCTACAGGCTTTATTGAAAAGCTTATGAAAAAGTCCTGGTGTAACGTAAATATTCCAATGTTTAAAAAATTCGTTGATGGAATTTCGAAAAAATTAAAAAAAAAAGAAAAATAGTTAAGTGAAAACTTCTCTTCGGAGATGATTTTGGCAAATAAATTATTACAATTTATTATACACCATTCGATAATAGAGAAAATATTTAAAATTTTACAAACAATTCTTCAGGCGGATTTCGAGAAAATCTGGAAAAACCTAAAAATTACACCGTGCCCTTTGGAGAAGATTTAGCGAAAATTATTGTTCAACTTTTTTATATCTACACGTTTAATAGTAGAATAAGCATCCAAAATTCAGAATAAATTATTGAACTGAATTTTGAGTGAATTTCTAAAAACCGAAATAGATGGTAGTAAAGTGCCTTTAGAAGAAATGTAGTGGAAGATATTATTAAAGTTTATTACATATATTCGAACTCGGAATAGATATTAAAAGTTTAAAAAAAATGCTGAGCAAATTTTGAGATTTGCGAAATCCGAAAAATGACAGGAGGAAACTTTCCGTTTATCACGGCCGATTTTAATTAAAAGCTTAGCGGGAGGTTCTGGTCTTTTAGTCTCGGAGAAAAACGTACCACAGACTCACAGACATTTTTTCAAAAACATGTTTTTTTGACTCGGGGGCGTTTTAAAACGTTTAGAAATGCTAAAAATCAAATTATAAAAATCGGCCCGATTAGAATACTTCCCATATATGAGTGCCTCACGTGAAAGTAAAAATAAGTGTTTGAATGTTTTGCACCCTATTTGCGGCGGCATCAAGTCTTAAGTCGAATAATTAGATGGCCACTACTGACTTTTGTTAGGTCGGTCAACAAGTAAGTTAAATCGTTGATTGAAGAGGGGTGAAGATGCGCCACCAGTGCGGAAAAAGTGTTAACACCAAAAGTGTGCTGGGAATCGCCTAGCCATCTGTTGACCAGCACAGCGAATCTTCGGACTTAAGTAACAATATGTTTGAGGATGACAATTTGCCAAGAAAGTAGAAAACTACCTCTGTGATCCCTACAGCGTTGCCGAACCCCGGCTCGGAGCACGGTATCGCGCTCAACCGTGCCTCAACCCTCATGCGATAATATTTAAAGCGTATGAAAAGGAAGATTTTAGGAGTGCGGTTTACGGTTTGGCGTTTACGAGACGTTTGAAAATGTAATACCATTCACGACCATGGTTTTTAATAAATTGTTGAAGAGCCCTTTTTCACTTAATAGAATTTTTTCTTAAAATTAGTGTATTCTTGAAATATTTTTTAGATTGAGTGTTAATTTGTTAGGTACTAATAAAAAACCTTGCAAAAATAACCACCAAAATAAATATTTTTTAGGAAAACAAAAAAAAAACGCTTTATAGCGATTGAAATGTTTTTTGAAAACGTTCCCATTTCGAAAGTTTTGCGGTTGTATAACAAAAAAAAAATAGAAATTAGAAATGTCCCTTACAAACAAGGCGATGGTTCCTAAATCTATATTGCTCTGCCTTTGTCATTCAATTTAAAATAAATTTTCAAAGTGCAGGCAATTAACAAAATTGTTATTTAAACTGTTACGACGTAACAAAGATTTTAGTAAATGCCGAACAAACCGTCTTGCTCAGAATACAGTGTGAATCTTGTTTATTATCAGATAAAGATTTGGCTCGGTAATGAACTATCTTCACAAGATCGGGGCTGGCAAAGAACAAAGTTCGTGTTATTACTGACAATGACAGATAAACAGATAAAGATAAATGACAATAACAATGACAGATAAACCTCCAGCGCCCAAAGAACAACTTGAACGGATAATAAGAAAATTGTTATGCCGTGTACACGCTCATATTTTCATTTCAATAACAAACGATTTTAAAATAACATATGGTTCTGTCACTTTTATCAGCTATGTAATAGGTATTTATGATACAAGTGTGAAAAGTGCATGTTGCTTACACAACGAGAGCAGCGAGTAATGTAATTCAAACAAGTGCCTTAAACGCACTTTTCTCACGTGTATCATACAAGATTTTTTCTCATTCACAAATAATAATTAAGATGTTTCGAAAAATATCTGAAACAAGTCAGATTCTGAACTATTCAAAGTTACAATCCAACTATATTAGAAATCACTGTAACCAAGGTAATGAAAGTTCGTTTCGTAAAAAAAACTCTCAAACTGACAGCTACTTTTGGTCGAATCAGGTCGAATCTATTTTTATTTTTCGCACTAGTGCGAAAAGTAAGTTCTTTTTGCACTAGTGCGAAAAGTAAAACAAGTGCATTAAAATTGCGCTTTTCACACTAAAGTGACAATCGAAAAGTACAACTTTTCAATCGTGAATAAGAAAAAATATACAGGGTGGTCGTGATATAACCTTACAAAAAAAAAACGGTAATAGGTGACGATGAGTAGAACTCATATACAAAAAAAAAATCTAGTAAAAGTCTTTTCGTTTTCGAGATAAAAATAATTGAAAATTTGTACAAAATTTGCTGTACGCCAATGAGTTAATCTGGATGAAAAATGTGATTTTGGTTGTCTAGTAACGATAATCGGTACCTGTACCTGTACCAACTAGTAAACTGAATGACATTTGTCAAATTCAATAATTCTGAATTTGCGGTAGAAATGGAATTTACAAATCAAGAATATGCGAAAAAAACACTGGTTTTGTTTTGTTATTTATTAAAGCCGATTTATAAACTTGACGTTGCCTTTGCCGTTTAAAGTTGAGATCGCTGTTCTTTGTTGAATATTGTGTTTATCGGCAGATTCTAACCTAAAACCACAATCATGATTATCCGTCAGTGTCTTGACCCAGAAAACTCGCTATTTACTTACAAACTGCAAACACAAACGCAAGTGAAGTCTTGAAAAAGACTGGTTTTATAGACTTCTTGTACAAAAATGATTATAAGAGAAAAAATACATTGAAAACAAGAAAGGCGACGACATATAAATGACAACTGACATATGCAAACTGACAAGTAAATCACTGGCAAACGAAAACGTCTATCAAATTTGAAAGCAAATTGTCAAATATATTGTAACTAGGTAACTAACAATTAAAATTTGGTTAAATTATGTATGTATTTATTTTTGTGGTCAGTGGCGTCAAATGAGTGTGGATAGGGGTTAATTTTTCTTCATCATTTTGGACCTACCAAATATCGGTTTTTCTGAATTGTTGGATCCTCCTAATGGCCCAGAATTTTTTTGTAAGGTTATATCACGACCACCCTGTATATTATTACGTCCTTCAAATACAGCAAACATTTAAAATATGATAGAACATAAGTTAAATAAATTATTAGATGTGAAATTAACATTATTCATATTTATTCAAGGACGTTTGTAGACAATGAAAAAACCTTAAAAATGATGTTTTGCATACCATGATCGGACCGTTTTTAACTAAGAAAAACCGCGAAAACGATGAAAAAGGACTTTTCTACATTTATTTAACTTGGTTAAGTTCGGCGATTCCCATCTCGGTACAAGAAACAGGTAAACGGATTAAATTTAAAGAGCGGATTTAGGCAAATGCCTGCCTGCCTTTTTTGCCTTTTAGTGTGTTTTTTTTAATTTGTGCCTTTTCCAAAAATCAAATGTCTTTTTTTTTAATTGTGTCCCTTTTTCTGCAATATTTCGTAGTTTGAAATCTCTTAATCATTAACTATCTTAATCCTTTCAACAAACGGTTTCATAATATGCCCGTTAGGAACATCCGACTGATCCTATAACTATCACCGAGAATTACTTACCGTTTAGAACTGGGGAATTCCAGGGAGTATTGAGGTGGGTGACTGTATAAACTATAAAAATTACTGTGTTTCTTAGGATTAAGGGAAAAACAGTAGGTAAAAGTTTTTCACTGAGTGTTTCAATGGTGACCATTTGATGATTTGAAATCATTGTGAGCTTGTGGTTTTGAATGATCAGAAGATGTATACGATGCCACCGGCAAAGTGATCTTGGACCAATCACAGAAACTTCAGCTTTAAAATTTGCTCCATTAACACCCTGTGACGTAGAACGATCTTTTTCGCAATACAAAGATATTTTATCAGATAAAAGACAAAACCTCGGCTGAAAATACTGAAAAATACTTAATTACATCCTGGGAAACCAAGAAAGTTTCATATACTTCAATTCAATTATATATTATGCAAGTTGTATATAATGTATAATTAAATTACATAAATTTCAGTTAATTAATTATAGTTAATTAAACGTATAACAAAATTTTTAATCGAGAGTATGCCTTTTTTCTCACTTGATATTATTCATATCACTATTACATATATACCTTTTTCTTTGAAAAATGAAAGTATTTTGTAAGAAAAGCAGGATGTATTAAAAAATTTTTAGTCATTTAAGTTGCCTTTTTTGTCATTTCAGGACCTTTGTTTTGTTATTTGAATTGCCGTTTTTGCAAATAAATTGTGCCTTTTTTATTAAATTTTATGCCTTTTCCCTTATTTTTTAGTGCCTAACTATCCGCTCTTTACGTATTAATTACTAAAGAGCGGATAGTAAGGCGTTTACCTCGTAAATACCTTCCTTTTTGCCTGAACTAGCTATTTTTTGAGGTTGTGGCCTGATATATCCAATTTTATTATTGTTATGCCTTTTTTATTTTTTAATTATTTCGAGAATTTTGAGATAAATTCAGAGAAATCCTATATCCCCATTGAATTTTTTCCAAAACCCCAAATGCCCATACCTGTGGAAAAACTTAAATACTGCCTTTCTGTCCGAGTTAGCTAATTTTTGAGGTTTAAATGTCCCGCATAAGTCCTTTTAGTTATTTAAACTATATGATAATCCGGATTTTTAAGGTTCATTTTTGCATCATTTGATATTATAATTGCCTAATTTGGTAAGTTTTTCTTACCTATTTAATTTTTAATTTTGCCTATTTTACGATTTTATCGTGCCTTATTATCCGCTCTTTACATAAAATTACATAAATACAACCGCTTTACAACAACGAAACGGTACGTTCATAAATGTACAAACCGACGGGAGACCCTACTTATTTCACTTTTATACCTGTAGTAGGTAGCTGTTTTGAGCTGAGGAGATGATCAAGGTATAAACGGCAACAGCGCGCCTTGTTAGAACCCCATTTTACAATACACCCTCAATACAAGTTATTAGTTTCAACTGGGTTCAATATATAACCGTTGAAATCTGCGGTGGCGACACTTTCCTGACGGTAAGCTTGTGGGTAAGAGGGGAGTGCGGCAAGGAAAGAGGGTGTACGGTTTAGTCCATAAGGTGGCGTATCTATAACCCTCTTCAATCAACGGTTAAATCCATAAATAAATTATTAATCTTGAGAAACGACACGATTATTGCAAGTGTTTTAATGGAAGATGGAAATACGAAGCAACATGAATATGCATTTCAATAAATACTTAACGGAAGAGTGATCGTCATACTACAACGGAATCGATTAGAATCTAGAAATACGTTACGACTTTCCCCGATCCACTGGAATCGATCCCGTTTCCACCATATGTTGATTTTCAACCGGCCTTGAACGAAAGCGACATGACACATCGAAAATCAGCTGTGGAGAGTTCATTCAGTGCTTTTTTCCCTTCGTCTTCCTCTTCTCTTTCGTCTCGACGACGACGCCAAACAACAAAATTGCCTCAAATGAACGTCTCCCCATTTTCTCTTTCCCCTGCCAGGCCAGACGGGAGGATCGGGATAAGGAAAAAACGCGGTTTTCCTCCGTAATTGCGATCCTCTATTACCCAATTACCTCGTCTAGTCTTCTCTTCGACCGCACGGGAGAATTATGACGAGACACAGAAAATCTTATGCGATGGTGGGAGGTTGGCATTATCTTTTTTTTTTTTTCGTTTTAATTTTTATTGCAACACCTACGATATCTCCGATGGCATCGAGGAGCAATGCCATTAACTCTTGACATTTCAATGATTTTATGTCTCTCGCCCTAACTGTATTATCCAGCTCCTTATAGCCATATGTTCCTACTCGTCTAATTTAATTTAATAATAGCCTTCTAGGAAAAGCCTTCTTGGATTTATGTTGTCTTCATCGAAAATCATGCACCGCCATTTATTTTTTATTTAATCTTATTCGATAGACATGCTAAATGATAATTGACCTTGAATATTCTGTACTCAATTAAGAAAATTAATATGTCATCTTTGGAAATGTGTTGAGGTTGCTGTCCCAGATGATGGAAATGATTTGTCGATTTTAGGTAATTAGGTAATTTAGGTAATGGTATTGTTAAAATCCATAAGCAAAGCAACAAAATATTAACTATAGACAATTTGGAAGACTTATATCCATGTTTTCTTTCCGTAATACGTTACTTTTATCAACGCATGAAATCGGGTGACCGTAGACGTTATATCAAAATAACGTCTATATTATTATATTATTATTATACATATTATTGTTATTATATTATTTTATTTTATCATCTTCATTTGTAGAAATGTGATACATTTCTACTTCGTACATACTTAGTGATAAGCTAAATCAGGTGACCAATCTCGCACTGAGAATTGTATTTGTGGTAGTACGAATCTAGGAAAAAAAACCGGAAAAAACCCCGGAAATAAAACCCCCGGAAAAAATACCCCCGGGATAAAAACCCCCAGGAAATAAAACCCCCTAGAATAAAAACCCCCAGGAAACAACACCCCCGGAATAAAAACCTATAGAAAAAAGATCCACACATTTATATATTTACTGAAAAAAGTTTTTTATACTTAATATAATATGTAGTACCTACAATTTTTATACATTTATTAATAATTCTTACATGTCTTATGAATTGTTACTTATGACTTGTTACATTAAATATAGCAATGTGTGTTTTTTTAGAGATTTTTTCCTGAGGGTTTCTCATCCGGGAGTTTTCTTTGCTGGGGGTTTTTATTCTGGGGGTTTTCTTTCCTGGGGGTTTTATTTCCGGGTTTTTTTTTTCGGGGGTTTGTTTTCGGATACGGGTAGTACATATTACCCTTCTGGGTGGAAAGTTTCATCTCTGTATTGTTAATACTCACCAGCCCCATCTTTTAATTTACGTGAGATATTGCAAAAATTGTACGTCACAAGTTATTTCAGTATTTGGTAGAAAATTACTAATATTTAGGGGCAATTCAACCAAAGTGGTGCCATTTTTCATATCAAATTTACTTAAGGAAATAGTAAATTTGGTGAATTTCTGTCATAATGTACTAAGTCGCCGATCGTCCCTTAGGTGAAGTCTCACCTCAAAATTACGTCCTAGCTATGCCATAGTGTCTATTGAAATAGAGAGTGCATTTTTTAGATGACCTTCCTTTGGCAGGCATCTTGAAGTAATGAGTAAGGTTAGGCTCGTTAGCACTTAACATCGTGATTTCATAGGTTCTGGGAAGGCTTCTCCACTCTCCAGTGCCGCAGAGGGTCCCGTGTCCCGAATTTTGTTGTACGGTGCTTCCTAGTCTTGTTTAATTTTCTTGGTTTACGTCATGCCAAGTTAGCCATTTGGCGAGTTCGCATGCATGCGACTTTTCACTATCGATTCCAGACATCGAAAAACGTTTATACTTATACAAAATTTCCCAAAAATTGTTTGAACTGTTTTCGAGAAATGATGAACATATATAATGGGGATAAACGTAGCTCGTTCAGTACTGTAGGATATTTCAGAAACACAATTACTGTGAGATGCTTATGTTTAAAGTGATTTTTCTAATATACCAAAAATCTTTAACGTTCAAAATATAGGTTATGCATTTAGATAGGAAATCTCTTACAACACAGCCAACAGTTGTAACTGCTTACATGTATTTAGTATTATTCCTTACGGTAAACCATTTCAGTCTAAACAGTTTTATTTAAATTCTGCCCTCTATGCCCGGTAATATTTTTTTTTTTTTTTTTGGTTCAGTTTAATACCGCAGTTAATCTTTTTAATTGTTTAGAATTGACATACCTATGTATTAAATTTCTTTTCATTTATAAAATGTTTTGTAGTAGTAATTTTATGCAACAACATCTCTCAAGGATAAACTTTTTTAAGCTTAAGTTCTCTTGAAATGATTTTTCTGTTCTGATTTAGCTTGTATAAGTTGTTCCTATATATACGATAAGAATTGTCTTTAGAGCCTCTTGGGATCTTGAGAGGCTATCTGCATAATTCCGCAAAAACCTAACGGGTATATAATCCTACAGGAAGAAAAAACGACATAGAACGAGAAATTGTCATAAAAACAGACAAATACTAAATATATTTCGTTCTGTTATAGACTTACAGAGGATAACTGTCAGTTATTTCGCATATTTTTATATTTCGGTTTGTCTGTTCATAAGCGTTCCGGTATGAGACACAATTTGGCTTCTATTGTACATTTTTCTGTAACAATAGTGCAATAGGCATTTTTTTTATATATAATTTGTGAAAATGTGTAAGATATCAAGTAATAATATTTAAAATTACAATCTGTCATTCTTAATGCGACTCTGTACTAAACCACTTGCGTCAAATTTCGAATTTCTAATACGTTTATTTACCATGACGTGTGTTTTCTCGTTGAATCTAGTGTCGAATTCCATAGTTTAATAGGTCTCCAAAGGATTAGAATTCAGCTAATTGCAATGATAAGGATCTAATTAGATCCAATAAATATGGAGAATTTCTTTAAACAAATTTATTTGCAGTTCTAGAAATAAAATATAGATACTTAGCAAAGGTCACAACAACTCTGTTTAAATTCGATATATATCTACCTATCTATAGATGTACATTCTATAGACGGCATAAGTAACAATTTTAGTAACACCTTGGATTGAAGAGCTTTTCAGTCCATGCTAATATATGTACTTAGTTCACGTTGTCAATAATTTTAACACAATTTTTTGGGTTAAATTTTTGTTAAACACTTGTAACAAATACTACGTTTTTAGTTTAAGTTTGTACTACGTTGACTTGTTGGTTACGTTGACATTGCACTATGTCTATGCGTTCCATGGTTGTTTCTACTTCGATGGTCGCGTTCCGTGACCGTTTGTCATTGCAAATTGCTGCGCTTTTAACATTTTAGCCTGGGGCGGCGGTGGTCGTGTGGTTTAGGCGCTGGCTTTGAGTCAGGCGATCACTGTCGTCGTGGGTTCGAATCCCACGTAATCCATGGATGTTGTGATTGTTGCGGGAAGTGTGTAAAATGTATCCAAAATCCCGTTCCTATTCACGCCGGTAACCAGGCCGGATAGGATCGGATATCCTGTAGGAGGGCGGGACTAGGATACACACACCCTGAGTCGGTAGAGCACGGAGTGGATCAACTGGGGTGAGAGCCTTAAGGGGTACAACCGTGCTCGAGGACCGTGATTCGGAGCCCACGTTAAACTGTAGGTCCCGTCCAAATTGGCCACAGCAGCGAAAAAGAGACGTTAACTTAATAAGACAAGACAAGACAAGACAACATTTTAGCCCTATTTCGATTTTCAATGTCTATGTTGTCATTGTTCATTTAATTATTTCGTATTAATGTCCGTAGAAATAATATTGTAATACAATGATAATATAAAATAAATTCATAAATATTATTTAAACTAACATTAAAATAAGTACATAAATGGTTTCGTTGCAAAAAGATATTAAAGAGAATATTCTCCCTGGTAGGTAATGTTTCATCACGGGAATAACCATCCGATAACCTTCTTTACCTAATGCAGTTTAGGAATACTGTTGACTAAATTCTGTAATCACCTTCAATTGATCACAATCCTAAAATCTGTAATATTATAAAACTGGAACATTCAACACAAGTGAAGCCACGACGCCTGCTTCTTGTTAGTAAGTATTCTCAAGAAGTCCTAGAGAAACAACAGTATTTTCCACATATTTTAACCAACTAAATACACTTATTAAAAATTTTAGAAAATCTCCCTTTAATGGTTCAAAATGTGTAGCCAAAACCTGTTGCGGTCGATTTATTAAATTAATTGGTTATAATAAATCCGATGGGGGAGCTAGACAAAAAACGGAAATTTATAAGCGTTTTAGGAGGAAATTTCTTCACAAATTTTGTAGAATTGTTAAGCGTATCTCAACGATACTACTGTAATAATTAACAATTGCTTGTAAATATAATTTTTTCCGTGTATTTTAAGAAGAAAGTTACATAAGAATGATTATTGCAAATATATGTCTGTATAAAAGGCATTGTTTTACTATTTTTTGTGAACTTTTCTAATGCTAATAGACCAAGAGAAACAATTGGATGAAACATCATATTTCACATTTTGATAGTTTGGAATCTCCGTCTAGCCTACTCTGAAGAGAATTAACGTCGTAATTAAATATAATTTGATTCTAAAAGCCACTGAAACTTTTAAAAACAAGAGTTCACATTAAGATCCACTTTTAAATTAGATACAATACGTACAATATGTTGCGGTAAGTACATTTTGTTTCCCAACAATAACTAAAAGTAATATATGATGTTTAAGGGGAAGTAATAAAAAAGTTGTAATAATGCAACTAAACACTTAGTAATTCATTCTTAATGTGATACTATCTTAAATCCGGTAATGTGAATTGTCTTCTGAATGAGAAAGCATGTACATTAAAATTTCTAACTAATCCCTAATTAATTACTATTTCTTTTAATAATTACTGACATCCTTATTGGCCAAAAGCTGTAAATGTATAAACCTTAATTGCCAGGGAATAGTGCAATACCAAGAAAACCTATTCAGACAGAAATAAATATTAAATCACCTGTGTTAAGTACTTGCCATCCCAAGTGATCAGGTAAATGCATTATGTTTATTGAGGTATATTATACCTGGGCTCTCAGGCTTAGGCAAAACTACATTTCTTTTACTCCAATGGAAAGCGTCACAGTGTTAACTTGTTCTTCTAAATTGCAATTGCCAGTGTTATAAAAAGTTTTCAAGTGTGTGAAATCGGACAACAAAAGTCCAACGGTCACGAGCACTAACGACAGCATAATGAAAAGTACGTATACATTATACTGAATTAAAAATTTAATTATACTGTATATATGAGCAACACATTTTCAAAAAAAATACGTATTAATTTCTCAATATAATTTGTACATTTTATGAGATTTCGAAATGCAACTATACTTTGTTTTTTTGTTAAGAATTGGTGTAACTTAAAATGTCCCTATGTTCCAACATAATTTGCATACTATCTATGACATTTGACAACAGAAAGCTATGCAATTTCGATGGACCATATAAAGAAAGGTCTTTTCTATACGACGGTATCAACAAATATTTCTTAATCCGTTCACATTCTCAAAAAGATTCTATGTCTAATCCGCGTAACTTTTATCAAAAACCTACTATCAGATCAAAATTTTGCAAAAATAGTCACTAACCAGTTTAAATTATTTTGAAGTATTCAATAAATTAATCACGAAGGAACTAATGAGTCAATATGAGGGAAGTAAAGATTAGCCATCATAATACATCAGCTGCGTTGCCCACATTATCACAAAGTTTATAAATATAGTCAGTAGTACAATATTGAAACAAATATGTGGGCAAGCGGGCCACACATTGTGGTGGTGTTGGTTTTCTTTAAAAGTGGTTATTTTCTGATTGTGGCTTTTGAAATTTGCATTTTTTTTTAGTTTTATATATCCCGAATTTTTTATTAGGGATTTATACATATCAGCACCTCCCATAGCGGACCCTCCAAATAACAGACACGGATAGTTAGAAACTGCCATTTCCTATACAATTGTTAATAAGAGTACCTACTTCTTAACGGACAATAACTTTGGAAATCAGATGTGTAAGAAATATACCTCTTAAATAGGAATTCAAATTTTAATCACCATCTTAAATCCTTTAAGTCTCTTAAATAGGTGTTTAAATTTACAATCATCCTATTCAGGAATTCCAGGTATATTTCAAAATAAACAGGTAGTTTTATGTTGATTCGGTTGTTTCCTTCAATCAGTCTAACTTGTGTTATTCATCCGAGCGACATGTCTTCTGTAAAACGTAAACGGTTGCCTTTAAAAGATAAAGTGGAAATCATTAAAACGAGGGAAATGAGCGGTGAAAGCGTTCGAAAATTAGGAAAAAAATTTAACGTCGGAAAATCTCAAATAAGTGTCATTTTAAAGAATAAAAGTGAATTGTTAAAAACGTTTGAAAACAGTTGCAACGTGGAACTCAAGAGAAAATTTCCAATAACTGAAGGACTCGCTGTTGACCAAGGAGTATTTTCGTGGTTTTGCAAAGTGCGAAACATGAATGTGTCTATATCTGGACCAGTAATCAAGGAGAGTGCTCTTGAAGCTGCTAAAGAGTTGAAGCTGGATAACTTCAAGGCATCAAACGGTTGGTTATAACAATTCTGCTAGAGACAACATTGTATTCAAGTCCGTGTGTGGAGAATCTGCTGCTGTAATTGATACCGATATATTGACTGAAGATTCAGATGTTTCTATAAAAAATTGCATCGAAGAATTCACAGTATCTAATGACGAAATTGACAATGAAAATGATGAAGGAATGTTAACTTCTACAATAGTGAATTTATCAGATGCATGCACAGTTAAAATTATTTTTTTTTTGTTAAACAAATATGTTGATATGGCGAGAAATGCATCCAAACTTTTATTAGGTTGTGAATCGGAATGTTTTAGAAATAAGTTTAATTGTGTGAACAAACTACTGTTGACAAATTTCTCAATAAGAAACAAATTGTAATTTAAAAATGTAATATTTTGAATTACGTGTGTGCAAATATTATTTTTTTTTTATTTAATCCTTTCCTCCCAATAGCGGACACCTCTTTATAACAGACAAAATTGTGGTTCCCGTGACTGTCCGCTATATAGAGATTTCACTGTACTTTCAAGTAAGGGGCCAATACTTTTAAGACTGATCGTACCGTCAAAGACAACACCGTACGGTACAAAACCTAACCGTATTTGTCTTTGGTACCGTCCATAGTACTCTATAGTTATCAGGTTATGAAACACCTTCTTTGAAGCAACAAATAATTCACAGCCATAAATTATGAGAAATAATTGATAAATCATATTTTCTTCTCAAACTTCTCAACTTCTCAATGCATATTTAGGCTATTTTCATTTTATTTTTTCATATATTTCAGACGAATCAGGATGCGAGGCTGACATGGCAGAGGGAAGTGTGGAGGAGGATAGTGGAGAAATGTTAGGTCCGACCTTGGCACCCGTCCTACAGAGTATGCAGACCCCAGCGCCTTCAAATATAAGCTCCAGAGATGAGGTAAGTACAAGTTTTAGAACTCCCATAGAGTTAATAATATTTTTTTTACACAAAACGAGAGATTTATTTCCGCTCCCCGTGATCTTACTTGTGCAAATTCTACATAAACAAACTTAGTCAAGATAAATACGTAATTACTTATACTGGAATGGAATACGTTCAATTTCTATGATGCAAGCGTCTTACATATACATATGTAGCTAATTAGTCGGTTTTTTTATTCACGAACCTTTCTGTAATTAGCCAAATGCACATTGTAAGTAATAGGAGGATGATGAAATTAGAAATCCAATGAAGTCATATCAAGTACTCATTAATATTAAATAAATTAATTATGTTCTAATACCGAAACCGAACTAGAAAGCAGACAAACACTATGCGCTATTATAATAATTGCGGCACTGCAGATAAAATGTACATATTAAGAAATAAACGTTGTCAAACAGCTAGTAAATAATTTTAGAGCATGGAATTAATTTAAATTATCTATCATACTTTGAAAGATACCTACCTACCTACCTATGTGTGTGTTTTTATATAGACGAAAAAAGGTGTGTCCCAAAGATAGTATTATCGTTCCGTATATTTATTTTTTATGTAAATTAGGTGTTTGTAATACAACTGGTATTAATAACGACCACCCGATCGTTTAATACGTTATAATTTAGTAATATTTAAGCTCATTTCTGCATAATTTGTCGTTAAATTAATTGCATGGAACGCGATTCATTTCTATAAAAAACGACGTATACTGTTTAGATCTTATATTTGATTAATTTATAAGACATTTAAACTGCTCCATTTCGGAATATTTACCTTTCGTCGTAATTGACTTAATAAAATAATTTATTAGGAAATCATATCACTGACTACGTACCTACTTCCATATTATATATGTGTGTTTGAACCACTTTGAATTTATATTTCTACAAAAGTGGCTTGCATACCTGCATAAGTTAACGCTTAGTGAATTTAAGCTTAATAACTTAATAATATTTATACCGTGTCAGTAATTACAATACTGACTATTGTTTGAATAAATTTTTGCTATAGCGATTTATTGTTAATTGTAATTGTTATAGAGACACGACAAAAAAAAAGAAAAATGTCAGATGTCAGATCCACATAATTCGCTTATTAAATATTATCTCTACCTTTTTTATCAAAACGACCTTATTGAGCAAAATAGCATAATTCTGAAAAATAAAGAATGATTTCTTATACATAAATGTTGAAGAAATACTCCAATTATGTGGAAAATATGAAAAAAGTTGGACCTGATACCTTTAATGAAAAAAGTTGTATTTCATACCTTTACAAAATCTGCTTTTCAAATCATCTGAGGCGTAATTCGATATAATTGATACATCCAAACATCATAAAAACGTTACCGAGAATATCTGAGCATTCCATGTTTACACCACATAACAAATCTAAGTCTTGAATAAGATGTTTATTAAGAATCATGATCACGTGGCCTATTCTATTATGTTTGTTATAGATTAATGTTTAAATTATAATTGCTACTAGCGATACTACAGTTAACGTTCAACTGACCTGTTATTTTAGAATTATCCAAATGATATTTCCCAAATATGCGTAACAATAGTTTGGAATTTGCAATAAACAAAAAAATTATATACGAAGATGCTATTATCATATTGAACTTCAACTTAAGTCATAGTATAATTGCAAAAAAATTAACAAATTTTAATCAGTAACATGTTCCTCAAAATTTTAGTTTTTGCCTTCTAACTGTACATATTTATAATAAAAAAATATATCTTCAAACCATCTACAGTTATTGGGGTATTTTTCAAACAATTCAAAATTTCAAGATCTGTCATTTAAACTACTAAAAATCTATTCACTTCAGGGAAAAATTTATATCATTTTCTTAACACTTCTTTCCTTTAACACTTGAAATGCTTGCACCGAATAAATGAAAATAAAGAAGCTTTGTTTTCTATTATTTCCTTAATTTACAATGACAATCAAATCAAAAGTCAAAGCCAGGTAATTTACTTTATAGATTCTGATGAATTTTTCAAATGACTTTTTGAAGGGATGCGTTTTTAATATTTTGTGATGCGAATACTTTAGAAGTTCCCAAAATGCGAAAGTATGCAATTTGCACCGAAACTGCGCAAAATATGCAGTTTGCATAAATGTCCTTCATTAGTTACTTATTTAATTTATTTGGTACAGAGTAATAGTAATACTAAAACCCTCATTATAGATGCGAATTCTCAGGAGAAGTAAATAGTTTTAAATGTAAATAGTAAAAAGTATATTGTATTATATTGTAAGTGGTAGGTACCCTACCATACAAATACCAGAAGTATCCCAAATATTAAACAAGATCCAGAGTGGCAAATCGTTTTAAAAAAATTAATGCATTTCTCTGTGAAAACGGTTATTGAAATTATTTGGTTATTTTCAGTTTTTGTGGAACTGGTCTTGGAAGGTTTACAAATCCACCATCAATTTTGATTTTTGGCTGTCTACGCTCTGCTGCTATTCCAAATCCTATCATATTGAAACACATTTTGACACTCTTTTTTGGAATAATAGCTTTCTTATGGCGGGCTACGCTCGAAGCGCTGAATCGGCTAGGGATTTATTGAATAAAAATAATTTTAAATAATAAATAAAAATATGAAATAATACGCTTTTTAAAGAAACAGTAAAAAATAGTGAAAAATGGCTGAATTCAAACTTTTAAATCTCAGTCAATGTTAAGCATATAAAGTCTTATAAGCCACCGTTTCAAAGAGAATTTCATAAGCTTTCTTTTTTATGAAGCAATACCTATACCTAAATTCACCCAGAAAAAAGTTATAGCGAAAAATTAAAATAAAAATATTTTTTGAAATTTTTCCATTTTTTTTAACTTTGTTTTTTGAATTTATTTCATTAAAAAAAATTTTTTTGACTACAAAAAAGATCATTTTCATATACCCGAAAAATAGAAAAGTGGACAAACTTACCCCGTTCTCAAAAACGCATGGCTAGATTTAGTAGCACTTTTGGATTTTATTTCTTTGGAATTCAATTGACCTTATGAAAAATTAAAATACCTTGCACGCGTTAGCTCCTTATTAAATGGCATAGTCAATAGCCTATTATTTATGTTTTACTTCTCTAAAATTTGACATCGGTTCTCGAGAAAATTGTAATTTTTTATTTCTTTGGGTTTTATTAGCTAAATATTTTTACATTACTTTTCATACTCACTTAGTTGTAACTCGACCTCAAAGCCAGAAGGCGAGAGTCAATGTTACATATAACTTGCAATCAAATCCATAGAAATAAACTTGGTTTCAGTCCCTCACAATTCCTCTCGACCTTTTTCCTCTGGTACCTACCCAACTTCTCCGATGTAACGCTCGTTAATTTCCCTTATTACCTCATTACGTGCAACGTTAATTAAAAATTAACGCTCAAATACGACGTCTCGACGTCGACGTCGTCGACGCCTCGCTCAATGTCCGAACTTCTCTCGATTGAGCCCCCATACCCCTCGTAATATTGAGTTCCCGCTAATGGAGTGAGAAGAACGAGAGAGGAGAGAGAGCGGCAGTTAGAGGGAAGGAGATAGACAACGAACGCCTCAATCAATATTGACGGTGTTTTGTGTTTGAGTGTGTATATAGACAAGAGAGTAAGTTGCCCCCTTCGATCCTGTATTAGGTGTTAGACTTGTCCTGTAACTGACACATCTTTGTTTATGTACACGTTTGGATAATAGATCCAGGGTCATAAAGGGAGCGGTGAGAGATTTCGCGAAGAAGTCGAAGAGAGACAGCAAGACAGGAATAGAGAGAGAGACGAACGACGCGATCGTATCAGAGAAAGTTGTGCAGGAAAAAGAAAAATTAATGTTTTCTCATAGAAAATAAGTCGAGGCCAAGGGTACTTTCGACTTATGCACGTGATTTATAAAAATATCAATAATGTCAATAACAAACACTATTGCTCAATAACGGTAATGTATACTTTAGGGAATTTAACTACTAAGTAATACCAAATGCGGATAATGTTTCTTGGACAAATAGAAGAAAGTATTTCTTTAAAAATTCGTTATGAAATGACGGACGATAGCAAACTGCACCGAAACCCATTACCGGCTTATTGGATTACGATAAGAAAGGGACGGTGCACCTACGATTAAGTCCTGAAACAAGTAGCAAAGGAATCCCATCGGATAAATGTATATTAACACCTTATATAAATGTAGTAACAACTAGAGCAAACCAACATTTTAATAAAAAAAGTATGTTTATAAAAATCGGCTTTTTGAGCACTTTGAAACGATATCTCATTCGATAGAGTTCAGAGTTAATTTAATAATTGATAAATCAGGTTTAATATTAACTGTAAATCGCATCTAAAATGTACTATATTAATTAAGTTAGTAGATGAAATTTGCAAAATATATACACTTCGAAATCGTCTTTATGAGCTCTTCAATTTAATACCTCACTCGACATATTAGAAATAAATTCTGGATGTTGTATGAGAATACTTTCGTTATAAAATAGATTTTATTCATTAAATACCTAAATACTGATTTAAAAAAAAGGTAACATATCGTCTAATGAAATTTATTTACAGATACAATAATTATTATCGACTACATACTAGTAATATAATAAGACAATTTATAAGTTAGTAGAAAATACAAACGGGTATCAGTTTGGTTGCTGGATCAGTTGGAGTACAAATCCTTCCAGTTTGGCCGTAAAGATAAACACTGACATATATTGTATTAAATAGCCTGGATAAACAGCAAAGACCACGTGATGCTCGAGTATTTAATAAATTACATTTCGTTACTCAAAAAATTAACAAACTTGAGAAGAGACAAATCGATCGTTATCGATACGTAAAAGACGTTTCACATCAACATTTACTGTAAATATTTTAATGTACTGATGTCCCACGAGAAATGCCGCCTTTGGATGTAAGGGATATTATAATAGACAAATCTTTTTTAAGATTCTCTGTAAATAAATAATAAAATAACATGACAATACCAAATTTTTGACCAAAAATCAGTATATTTGACGCAAGTGTAACACTAAAGACAAAAAATGTAACCTCACCAAAATTGGGATAATGTAAATTATTACAAAGATTTTTTCAAAAACGAATTCTGCCAGTCCTAAGTCTGGGTACAAGCGGGAAGGAATTTTATGTCTTTATATAATCTAATTATATTTAAAAAAATACTATTTAAAGAAAAAAGTAAATTATTTTTTCAAACAACATATTTTATGATAATCATTTATTGTCTTATGTTTACTATAATAGTTTGCAGTGGATACTAATTGTTGTATCTGTAAATGCTATATTTTAATAATGAAGATGGAGTTTGCTAAAAAAAAATATGTTGTTACTGTTTTGCAAAACTACTAGCTGAAATTTTTTCATTGTCTCATTGACAATTTTACATTTATTGTACAAATTTTGGGGTGGAAATAAAACATACATAGAAATTACATTTTTCGAATTACTACCATTTTGAAATTATTTTTATGTATGAATTTACTCCTATATATCATTTAATAAATATATGGTATAGGTAAGGAATAATAAAATCAATACTGAAATGGTAGAAATAGACCACAGGAAATAGTAAAAATTTAAAAGAAATGAGTAAAAAAATTAAAATTATTTGTCTTCAGAAAGAAAGAGAATATCTACATCAAAAGCAGGAACAATTGAAAATTGTTATACAACTAAAGCTATAACAAATGTCTATCACGGCAAATTATCTAACCAAACTTGTAAATAAGACAGTAAGTATACTTTCCCAGTGCATATGGTTTAACATACATAAAATTTCGATTGAATTTTTTTTTAACTGTATGGAATGTCAATCTATATCGAATTTTGTGTCGCCATGTCAAAATTGACATTATGACAGCGTTACTCCAAAATAAAATTGCACAATTTTCAAATTGATGTCATTTTTGCCCACGCCATCCTATTGAACAGTTTTTCGTTTAAAATATGCGGTAATAGGGCAAAACTAAAAAAATCGTATATTGTTTATGAAGGAGATATATGACCTCGCAAAAGCAATGGCTATTTCTTTAGGTTTATGTATTCTATGAACTCTAATTAAAGTTCAAATATTTTTTTGAAGAGTGTTTACCGTAGAATGCAATTAAGTTTGGCTTTGACTTTTAAGTACAGTAAATGTCAAAAATACAAATTTTAAAATAAAACTTTAAAAACCCCCTCTCTATATCTATGATGAAATCTGTAAAATAATGTGTATAAACTCTATCGACTTATCTCTACCTTTAACTTAACCACTTATGTCTATCGTTTAAGTATAAGTCTGTTTAATAAAAAATTAAGTTGTAGATACTGCGATATTCACTAAAGCTCAGGGAAAAGTAATAAAAAAATTCATTAACTCTTTTGTAAGTTCAGGGAATTTTAGTTAAGCATTTATTGCGGAAAGTTGTTGTCGCTTTGGCTCATAAATTCAGAAATTTGCAAAATTAGAGTATTGGAGATCTTTTCAAAATTTCATTTTATCTAAAAACAGATCTGAAAGAATTACAAATATTAATGTGTACAAATATATTTGAAACGCCATACCCGCCCAAATGGAGCAAGATATCATATTGCAGCTTGTCGGAAGAATACGTTATTGAAAAATATATCCAAAATTGCCCGATTATTATCGAAGGTTTTTTTTTGAGGAAAACAATTTAAAAAAAAAATGATTTTTCAGTTTTGTGCTTCACCAAGTTTTCAAGCAATTCGAATTTTGAAATGAACCAAGTAAAAGCTGATTAAATTCTGCATGTTGAAACAGGAAACTGCTTCGATGGGATGATTTGGACAAAAATGACGGCCATTTAAAGAAAATATGCATTTTAATCTTCGCAATAAAAAAATTAAAAAAAAAATACAGGTGGTCGAAATTCTTTGCTCAATGAATTCATATGGATTTGGCCATTGCAGACGATTAGTTTTTTGGAAAATAGGAGAGAGTAGGGGGAGTAAGAGGAGAGAATATACAAGTATGGTATTGTATAAGAGTATCAGAAATTATAAAAAAGTATTTTTTTGCAATTATGGTCCATTGCCACTCAGAGAATTTAACAAAATGAAGTACATTATGTGAAAAATATGACGACAGAAAAGAGTTACCAGACATATAGGCATTTAATTTCTTAGGCATCATCAGTGTTTTGTCGCTTGCTTACTATCGCTTGCTTACTGTTTTCAGTTATAGGTCCTATTTCTCTTTATAACTATTCAAGTAGAAGAGTGTAAATTTTAGATGAGAAAATTGTGTGGAGAGATATTCTGAATATAATTGTAGCCGAATGGAGATGTCAAATTTAATTTGCCTATATAATCCAGTAAATGAAAGCCGATAAACTCCTAAACCTGGGATAAATTCTGCAAAAGGATGAAACTGGGGGCAATTGTAGGTCTCAACTGGGTCTTTCGAAATATGGAAAGTTGTAGATTCTCCTGATTATAGTTGTAGATTGAATATGTTGATTTTTTGACATTTCCGGAGTTTTGAAAGTTGTTTGCCAAGAATGTTGAAGTTGGCACAAAAACGAAGAAACCATTGTAAAGAGGGCATTTCAGGCATTCCAGTGATGTGCATTGCGAACCGATACGATGATTCATAATTTTTTAATACCCGATTGATGCCACAAATGTCAAAAAATCAACATATTTAAAGTTACTTTTTATTGGGATGCGAAAGGAAAAAAATTAAACAACCTTTATGGGCTCATTCGACAGGTTTTGGAGACTCATTATCAAGAAAGACCCGACTAAATTACTATTATTCATAAAAATATGGATGAATTTTCTAAAAATCGAGAAACATCGAAGAAGAAAAATTTAGCCTGGGTTTACAATATTTAAGAAAAATAAAAACGATGACCGAGACCCAGTATACCATAGCAATGGTGTTCTCTTTCACGTGAATTTTGAATCATCAAAAAATATCCATTTCTACTCGAGTTATTGCACAATTTGTCCGCCCGCTTATGTCTCTGTTTCTCTAATTTGCTCTCCTTGATTCAGGGCAGGTGCAACAAGTAGTAGGCTCGTTTCGGGGCCGTTATCTCGAAAACTGTGGAGTTTTCGGAAAAAGTCATAAGAACCATTTTTGTAGCTACTGAACTGATCTTCCTTTCGTTTCTAAACAAAAATTCTCTAAATGCCATATTCTCGGAGATATAGGCTGAAAACGGATTTTTGTAACTTGAGGACGATTTTTTACCATGTTCCGGGACCCGGAGAATCTACAAATTTCCGTATTTCGAGAGACCCAGTTGAGACCTACAATTGCCCCCGGTTTCATCCCTTTGCAGAATTTAACCCAGGTTTTTTCCTTCATTTACTGGACTAATAGTAGGTTTTTCTGAACTGTTTGATTATTAAAATTTTCAATTGTTTAAAATGAATGTTACATAAAAATCCGTTTAAAATGCCTAAAAATAAGTTTTCATTATTTGGAAATTGTTCCACCACCTACAAATATTTTTACCCAAGTGTTACAGAATACATTTTCTCAGGAAACGTTCATCCTTAGTTTAAAAAAATGAAGTTCAAAAATTTTAAAACATTCTGCCAATTTTCAATTTCCCCCCAAAAATTCATATAAGATAGCCAATTTGTGTTGGATTTTTTATTTTTAATTTAAAAAGGTTTAATGAGCTGAAAGTCGGTTGAAACATACTTTTCATACCGTATGTTAGGTTATGTTTGCTTTGCCGCACGAGTGGGAACATATTTGAGCTTCTTTATGGACTGGACCGGTTACCTTTTCCAAACTTGAATATGTTTCCGAACAGCTCTGGATCAAACTTACTGTTTTCAATCAGATTTAAGGTGATTTATCTGTCCCATTTCATATGTTGCACCAGCTAAAATTTAGGCTCGTAAAATAAAGCTGACAAATAATGCTTATAAGTACGTTGCGAGTATTATGTAAAATTATATTGTTTCATTAAAAATAGGATGAAAATGGCATTTTCGTCTAGGTTAAAGCAATGGTGTTGCGTCACTTCAAATACATAAGTTGTGCTATGCCTGCAATGCACTGTTCCACTCTAGTTAGCTTTAAACGCAAATACTTTAGAAAAAGTAGCAAAGTGTGATACATATATCGTATCCATTTCGCTAATTGTAATGATAATTCCATTAAAGTTGCACTTTTGTTCCCCTAACACACCCTGTTCGAATCTCCTGCTAATACATAATTCGATTACCTCCTAAGAGATTTATCTATCCCGCTTGATATGTATGCACACACATACACACTCACGGACAGCGTCTACGTCCAGAAACGTAGGAGTTACAGATAGAATTGATACTTGAGGATCGCTGGTAGCTCCTATTTATTAGGTTGTGTTAGCAGAGCCGCACATTACCCGGTAGATTTAATATTAGGACTAGATTGCAACATTGTAGATTAGTCTGTGTTTATTCAGAGAACGGGGCGATAACTACTCCGGGAGTTTCGAGGGAGAGGAGCTGGGTGGGTCACTCCAACTCTCGTCTGGGGGCGAGAGAGGTTGGGAGGTAGAGGAACGGACCCCCACGTGAATTTATGTTGCCAGGCTACGTACCGATATGTCCTTCCGCAAGTCCGCTGGGAGTTCATTTAGTGATTGAATTAAGAAAATTCGCCAGCCGGAATAAATCATGGAGATTCGTGCACTGACTGGCGTTTATATCGCATGAGTTGGAGGAGTATTAACAAATTTTTATCGGTTTCCGATGCAGGACATAGTACAAAAAGGTTTTCCGAAATGCGTCTATAAAATATTTGTAGGAGAGACGCTAACATTTAATTCACTGCTAACCCTAGAAACGTTTCAATAGGATTAGGAAGAACTTTTCGAAAGTATGAAATGCCTTTGCAATAAATTTCCTTACAGAGGTCGTAAGTTGCTTCGGTAGATCTCGGGTATCCGAAAGACAAGCGCCATGAATTGTCGTAGTTAATCACTTTGATTAATGCTTCCACACCGTATCGACGATTCAAAACCGGAGCCGTATCACACTACACCTAACCAGGACCGATCCGTGCAATTGAACAACGCAAAACAATAGGAATAATAACCAAACAAAAAGCGCGCCAATTTCGATTCTCATATCAAAAGATACCAAAACCAATCCATGAGTCCAATTTAAAACGAAAAGAGTGAATATGTCATAGAGAGCCTTTTCGCATCATGTAGAAATGGAATTAAGTCTAGTGACACCATGGCTTGTATCCATTAACCTGGACCTATATAGGATAATAGTAAAATTCATACAGTTGTGATACCACAACGTTTTGAGAACTCTACTGTGAATCGACTATTCGTACTATTCACGGATAACAGTGCTACTTGAATCACACAGTGAATTTAAAAGGCCTGCAATACCTCCTGATTTGGACCTCATTAACAATGCACGAAATAAGAGAGCTAGAAGCGTAAGAGAACGTTACCGAGTGATTCCAAATGTTATTAGTGATATTACTGTTACTCAGATGACACTCCAAATGTCAATTAAGTCTAATTGTTTCCAAAAGAAAATTTTTGTGTAAACACAAACGCGAAGGTCGTATTGGGTATCAATTTAACTTAGTTTTATTTTTAGAAACATTACATTTCATTCGTATACTACGATATTGTTTTTGTTAAAAACATATTTCTTTCAACCATCTTTTGTTAAAGACTTAATTATTTCCTAATTGCATTTTTTTCTTTAGAAATTTAAGGTTATTTCTGCCATAATTTAACTCCATAGAACTAAAGCTGATCAAATAAATCTTAACTGATATTTGTTGCATCAAAATATCCTCCCGAGCTGCTTTATTAATGGTTGTAAATATTATTCTATACACTAAACGAGCGAAAAATAAAAAGCAAATGTAGGTTCGATGGAAATGGACATGACTACACTCCTAACCTACTTTTCAAATAAATTTGTTCAGGGAATTAATACGACAAATCGGAAAAAATAACATTGTGGGAAATCTCTACAAACAGCAAATCTTCAAACGAAAAGAACTTAAGAGGTATTACTGCAGTAATACCTGTAATGTAAGTAATGCCTAAAATATCGGTCTGGGCTCTATTGTAAACAATTCCCGATTTATGGGATTCCGTTTTTTATTTTGCAAAATGCCCAAGATCAGTTTATTTCTCAAATTTCTATTGTGACGAAAAAATATTCCAAGACCTTTCACATCTGTCAAACAATTTAGAATTATTCCAACATAGTCCAGGTATGTATTTTAAATTTTTATTAAAATATCGTATAAATTGCGACCTACAAATTTCTCAACTTTCGCTAGATTAAAAAAAAACCTGTTTCATCCAAATTCGTTTAGTACAATAGATGGCAATGTTAAACTCTTGTTAAATGAATTAACTTAAGTAAATTTCAGAATTGTCGCTATCTTAATTTTGTAGAGTAAATATTGCAAGTCTTACTCAAACTTCGATGGTCCTTTTTTGGACTTTCTTTTCTTTCTTTTTTCAGCCATCTTCTATCCATTGGATGTAGGCCTCTCTCATGTTTTACCATACACTTCTATTTTCTGCTCTCTGGTACCAGTTCAGCTCAGAGAATTTTTTCAGATCATCGTACCATCTCTGTTGTGGTCTGCCAATACTTCTTCGTTCTCCCCAAGGTCTCCATCTAGTGATGTGTCCACTCCAATTATCCCTGTGTCTTGCAACATTTCCTGCCCATTGCCACTTAAAGGAACTGATTCTCTGTATGATGTCGGTTACTTTTGTCCTTTCTCGTATCCACTGGTTTGTTTTGTGGTCTCTCAGTGATATTCCCAGTAGTCTTCTCTCTATGGCCCTCTGATGTATTCTTAGTTTGTTAATAATCCTTTTAGTCAGGACCCAGGTCTCGGATCCGTATGTAGTGACTGGGAGAATGCATTCGTTGTAGATTTTTGTTTTTAATGCCATGGGGATTTTCATGTTGAAAGTGTATTTTAATTTACCATAGGCAGCCCATCCCAATCTGACTCTCCTATCGATCTCAATTTCTTGGTTTTGTTTGCTTAGTGTCACTGATTGTCCAAGATATATGTATGATTGTGTTTTGTTTATAGTTTGTTCATGAAACGTATTGGTTTGGTCTGCATCAGGAACGTTTGTCATGAATTTGTTTTTGCATTATTCATATGTAGTCCAATTGTGGCAGCTTCTACATGTAGTTCTTCCAACATCTTAGTTAGTTCTTGCTTATCTCTTCCAAACAGGACTACATCATCAGCAAACCTTAAATTGCTTAGGTATTCACCATGGATATTTATTCCCTTTTCCCTCCAATTGACTTTCTTGAAGATATCCTCCAAAACCAGAGTAAACAATTTTGGCGAAATTACATCTCCCTGTCTGACTCCTCTTTTGGATTCTATTTTACTTGTCTGTGCGTGAATCTTGATAGTCATTGTAGAAGTTTTGTATATATTTTCTATTAGGTTGATGTATCTTTGATCCACTCTGGCATTTGTCATAGATTTTATTATTAGGTTTTTATAGTGTTTTTGGACTATTAACAACAAAAATCACCCTTACGTACCACCGAAGAGAAACTCAATACGTTTTGATTCAAACTTAATCGAAGTTGATGTAAATGCTACGATTGGGGTGACTTAAATTAAAATAAAATCGACTCTCTTTAAAGTCGCATTGAAAGATATTTAAATTTAATCGAAATATTGAACCTGAAAAATTGAGACACTTCGACAACTTTTCTAATTCAACTATACGGTAAATTTTACGCACATAATTTTTTAGCGGAGTACGCAACACTCACACCTTCTTTTTCTTATACTGTGTTATTAGCGCATTACCGATGAATCTTTTATTAAAAACTATATTTACATAACGCCTCGATTTAGCGAAAGAAGGTAAACTTTCACTATTTCCACATCAATCAAATCCGATTCACGTGGTGTAATTATAATTAATACATGAGTTCGTACAATTTTTTCCTTATTGTGTACACGCCGTAATTATATTATTGTTGCGATCATACGGCATTATATTATTTCAAAGTTGATAGACGCTTTATCACTGCCACCAGTTGATAACCGTGTTTCAGTTGAAATCCAGATTAAATTTATTGATTAATTGTTTGGTATTATTTACGAAGGTATAATTATTTATCAAAAACTGTTGATATAATCGGAAGCGATTAATATGTATTTCAATCGGTCATAAAAGCTCAACAATACCGTTAAACACAGTCAACATTAGAATGTATGGAAACCAAAAAAATAAATAAACGTTTGAAGTCGGGTAATGGACATTAATTTTCGTTACGAAAATCGAACGTGATGGTGATGATGGTGATAAGCAAAGATGGCTTCTCCTCTCTCGCTCTCTCTCCTCACCCCCCTCGTCTTTACTAATCAAATGCTAATAACTTTATCGATTAGTAGGTAATGAAAGTCAACGTATTTGTTAGACATACGCTGCTCCCATTCGCTCGATTCGTCATTCGGAAATTGAAAATAAATGACTGAAAAGATTTTAATTGACGATTTTTGTGAAATGGGATGCTGCGGATGAATCGTCGCTGAATTCATCACAGAACCGGGAAGAAAATCATTAAAAGCCGGAGCTTCTGTCGAAACATTTCGCACCTTTTCGAGAAAGTTTAAATTATGTGCACTCATAAATTGTTTCGATGGGTAGGTACTTTAATTTCTTTTAAAGTATGTATACACTTTTCGAAACTCTAGGAATACTAATTCAGGCTTGTCATTGCCTGCATTTCGGTAAAATTGATTTTACATCCTGAGAAGTGAAGCATTCAAAATATTGCAAAAGTAGTCAACCCCTTTGGAAGTTCGTTTCAAAAGAAATTCGCCTGATACTTTATTAACCATTTATTGTACAAGGTATTTGCAAGACACTTAAACGATCAATACTTAAGTTTTAATATTTAAAGCCTAAGATGATTGTTTGAAATTGTGCACTATTCCTTTCTTGGGTAATCGACAATCGATGATGACACCATTCCTAACATATTTTAGCTTTTGTGGTAAGATTTTGCTTATAGACCGTATCACTAAACGGTGATAGACACTGGTGATAGACGATGATCGAGGAAAGTATGCCCTTTGGTGGAACGACTCCTTTCGACCCATTAACCATATTCCGACATTTGCATACGATTCCGGAGAGGGCATCTCGATTTATGCCAGCATCAACAAGAAGTGGAGGCTATAACAGGTGCTAGGACTGGTCACAGACGCTCGGAGTTACTTTTTCCCGGTTTCCCGGGCTGTCTGAGTATGTCCCTAAAAGGGCATACGAACATAGATTATCGACACTTTTGGTGTCATGGGCCCACGGTCTATTGGTACTTTTCTACACATCCGATCTTATTTTGTTGCACTTACTCTTTAGATCTTTCTTTTTCATCCTCCTCGTCGTCTTCATGTCTGAAGAATCGTGACATGATGGCTATGTACAATTGGTGATTTTGGTCGTTGACGATCTTCTGCTTCTCGTAGATTTGATTTCAGTGGATGACCTGTAATATTTTTTATTTGGTCTAGCAATCGTGAGGGCGATTGACCTCTTGGTCTTCGTCCCTCCACTTTACCCTGGACTATAAGTTTCTCAAGCTTGTCTTCATGTCTGCGTGTGATTTGTCCAAAGTATTGCAATATATTTCTACGGCAGACGGTGGATAATATACATTTATTCAGGATTTTTTTTATTGGGTGGTTCGTTCTTCGAGCCGTCCATTGGAGGCGCAGCATTCTTCTCCAGCACCACGTTTCAAATGCATCTATGCGATGTCCATCAGTTCTGATGATGGTCCATAACTCATATCCGTATAAGAATATGGACAACACCAGAGATCAAACGAGAGCCTTTTTGGTGTTTCTAGTTATGTCTCTGTCTGCCCATATCTTCCTCAAGCTCGTCTAAGCCGAACATGACATTGCTATACCCGTTTTTATTCCGACTTCACATCTTTCAATGTTTATTATTAAAGAGCCCGTTTATTATTAAAGAGCCCAAGTAGATAAATTGGTTCACTATATCTATATTTGGGAGGACATTGTGTAGCAGTTCTACATTGCTTCTATCAATTGACATGAATTTGGTTTTATCAACGTTTATTTCTAGACCAAGATTAACTCAACTTTAATAAAGCAGTTGGTGAAGACTTGATGTTTTCATTTGGTTACATTGCCATGGCCAACTTAGAGAAGCTGGACAACCTTCGGTCATTAGACCAAGATTGTTGCTTTCGGTGGTAACTCTTTCTTGCATTCGGGCCATCTCTTCTTTACTTTTCGCTATTGGGGTGGCATTGTCCGCGTATCGAAGGTTGTTCAGAATTTTGCCCTAGCCTGTAATTCCTCCTTCATCGTCCTCTAGACCCTACAGCGCGTCTCATAATGTATTCACCATTGACATTGAGCAATCTGGGTGACAAGTACAACCCTGTCGTACTCCCTTTCTTGATTTAAAGGGATCTGACGTTTTATTATCTAAATTGAGAGTTAAAGTATTATATTCATATAGACTATGAATGAGGTCCACTAGATGATTCGGGACTCCCATTTCGCTTAGCACCTTCCACAGACTTTTTCCCTTACGCAATCGAATGCTTTCTTGTAGTCTATAAAGTACAGAAACATAGGCGAGCTGAATTTTCGGGATTTTTCTATGAGTTGACGTATGTTGAATATTAGTTCTCTTGCCTCTCTGCCTTTTACGAAGCTGACTTGTTCAGGAGGTATTTGAGATGTTAAGTGCCTTTGGAGTCGTCGGTCAATTATCCTAAGTAATATGCTTGCGTATGATATTAGTGATATCGTTCGATAGCTTTGACATCTTTGTGTGGATCCCTTTTTGTGGATCGAGATGAAAGCAAGTTTAGTCCGGTCCTTGGGCCATTGTCGGGACTGCCATACTCTGTTGCTGATGTTATGTATTATCTTAACACCTTCTGGTAGCAGCTTTATCATATCAGCTGAGACACCGTCTGTTCCTGGAACTTTATTTAATTTGAAGCCTCTTCCACCTGGCGCCTTAGTATACTTAGTTTCAGTTCGTTGACTGTGTGGGGTACCTGCAACTTGTTTATTGCGCCTGGTTCCTCTTTGTACAGTTCTTCGCAATATTGTTGCCACCGTTGAAGTATGTCCCTATCTTTCCACAGTAGGTACTTCGCCGTTTTCGCCCTCGATGGAGAATGTTTTAGGTTTACACTTCCATATAAGTTCTCTCACTTTTCTGTATACTTTTCTGTATTCTCGTGTTTCGTTTAAGTTTTGGTGTTTTTCGATTTCGCTGCAGATTTTCCCTACGTAATTACTTTTATCTTGTTTACATTACCTCTGGATCTTGCTACATAGGTTTCTGTAGGTGTCTTTAGAATTATGTGTTTTTAACCCTTTCCTTTTTATTTCTTTCTGTTCCTCGATTGTTACAAGAATTCTTTGTGTTATCCAGTGTTTATTGGGACAATTGGTTATTAGTTGTTAGTTGAATTGACGCTGCTGTTTCATTAATATGATTTTTAACTTTTTCCCATTTTTGTTCTGGGTCTTGTATATTTATGATTGTATTTGCGTCGCTGGATAATTTTTGCTGTATTTTTTGTTGGAAGACCTCTTTAGTAACATCCGTAACTGCAGCTTTTCTTTTGGAGTTGGTGGATATTCTTTAGACGTAGTCTAAATTGCATTACGAGGAGCTGTTGATCCGATCCGCATTCAGCACCAGAAGAAGTTTTGCGACAACTTCCTACGGGATCTAACCATGGTGTAGTTAATTTGGTTTCTATATTTATCCGCAGGTGATTCCCAAGTATATAGTCGTCTGACATGATAATGAAAAAGGGTATTTGTTACTCTTAAATCGTGTTCTTGGCAGAACTGTACCATTCGTTCTCCTCGCTCATTTCTGATGCCTAGACCAAAGCGTCCAGTCACGTCCTTAAATTGCTGGTAATGATGGTTGTTTGACTAAATTTTGCATTCATGTCTCCTTACACGATGACAATTTCATTCCTGGGCAAGTCACCGATAGTGGACTCTAGTTGTTCGTAGAATGTTTCGATGATTTCCTCCGTTGATTCTCAAGTTGGGGCGTAGACTTGTATAATATTAATGTCGAATGGATGTGCATTCATTTTTAGTACTTTCGGCTAGCCGTACTAGTCGGCTTTCCGAGTCATGTCTCGTGAAGAACTTTTAGTTGTCCAAAGCTATGGTAAAATATCCACGGAGTCTCAAGAAGTCCTTGAACATTCCAGGTAACAATCTGAGTTTTCTTGCGTAGATGAATCTTATCTAATATGACATTATTCAAAGCAGCTGCCCCCGGAAATTCAATTGGGGAGCTTTTTATGACTCCGGAATATTTTACATTGAACGCAGCCATAATGTTCTCTTGAGAAATATAATGGATGTGGTTTCCCGTTCCTTCCTCCTCACAGTGCTGAAAGCGCTGAAGCAATTTTTGCCACCCTTTCAACTCTGTAACTTGTTGCCGGTTAATCAGTTATGTAATTGCTGTTAAAAAGTACTTGCATTACTCCTGCTCCTGCCCAACATTAATCTTCTCGCCATATCTGGTTACCCTCATTTAGTTTAGCATGCAGGCCAATGCAGTTGCCCGGGGTGTGGCAGCGGGGAGACGTAAGTGAGAGTTGGGTGCCTGGTGAGGACCAGTTACTCAGACCAACTCCTGTCTACGACATTCGATGCGGCCGTTCCTCGTAAAAGGTACTACCTCTCCGACGCACTCCATACACCCTCTCCTTGGATATCCCATTAAAATCCATTAAAAGTAATTAAGCTCTGGTAACGTTTATTCCTTAGTACGGTAACTTTTTGCGAAAGCTTGGTCTAGATCAGGGATGAGCAAGGATGAGCAGGATGAGCCCCTTTTAGACAAAGGGCCAGCTACAAATTTAAAAATGTTGAGCGGGCCGCATGTACAGAAACTTATGATAAAAAATAACTTTCGGATAAGAGTTGTCCAAAAAAATTTATTTTCTCTAGATGCCCGCGAAGGGTATAACTCCCAAACAATTATCGGCGAAAAAAGTAACTCTTCGATAAGAGTCTGAGAAAAAAATTATTTCCTTTCTTCGCCGACACTTATTAAGCAATTTTTTTTTTCGCCGCATATTATTAGGAATTATACTCTTCGCGGACCCAGAATCAAATGTAATTATTTTCGCTGACAATTAACGAATAGTAATTTTTTCACCGGATACTTTTTAATAGTATTTGTGTTCGTGGACACATGGGAAGAAATGACTTTATTCGCTGACACACGTCAAACAGTAATTCTTTTCGCTGATGCATTTATTAAAAATTATACTTTTCTCTGACATGCAATTTATTAGCAATAATAATTTTCGTAGCTTTTATTGAAAGTTATACTCTTCGCCGCGTTTTTCAGAGTTACTCTTTTCGTAGGCACTGCCGAAATGATCTCTTTATTACCTAACATGTAAAATCACGGAAATAAATCTCTCCTCAATGTAAGTATACTTTTAAAAGGCGGGCGAGTCGTGAAAAAGTATTATTTAAACAGAAATTTGGCTTTGCCTCTTTGGCATAATTTCGTCTATATTTGCAACACACCAACTCGCACGCAACTTTCTAACCGTACATCATTTAATCTCGATTGGTAATTATTTCTAATTATTTTCATTGCGGAAAAGAATTATTCGCAAACATATGTGCTTCCTAATATGTCATTAATTGATTTGCATGTGCTCCTAATCGTGGGAATGTTCTTAATATCTTGTAATTTGAATTATGTTTGTCAACATTTTTAAATTTATGCCTTTAAATCCGTGTCATTTTTTAAATCTATTAATCCCATTTCTAACCCATCCCCACTCTATATATTAAATGGCGAACACAAAGAGTTGAAACCAAGAAAAAAAATTCTAGTCTAAATCGCGATTCAAATTCCGTTATCAATTTTGGTAAATGCTGGGCATATACATTTTCGGGTTTCTGAAGGAGTTTGCTTTCCTAATTGTTCAAAATGTGATGTGTTTGTTATAAATTTTGAGTTTGTTGTTAAAAGTATTAGAGCACCTAATGTTTATAAATGGAATTTGGCGATTTAACAAAAACACAACAATGTGTTGGCTTCTAAATGTGCTAGAGCAATTTTCGTTAAATATGTTACATTACCAATTTCTCAATCACTCAGATATCCATGTTTTATGCCAATGATGGCAATTGCTGTTAAGATATGTGCACAAACGTTCCCAAAAAATGATACTTTTTCTGACATCATTTTAGAGGTTTCTCGTAGAAAGAAACATTGATATCACACAAAGGTTTCATAGAATATAGGTCTTGCTAGAAAAAGGAGCCCTGACGAGCCTTTTGATTGAAGGCAATAGGGTCAAAGGGCTTTAAACATATAAGGTGTTTTTGAAAAATACGTTTTTTTTTCGTTGATCAATTTTTTTGCTTAAATTTTCATGGTAACTTTAGAGTTATATGAGATATTTGTTTTGAAATTGGCAAGGATGTAAGAGCTTTTTCACGAAATAAAAAATATTTTAAAATATTGAAAATTTTCAAAGTATTTTTCATTTTTGAAAACATTTTTACCAACTTCAACATCAAATTACTTAACTGTTTTTTTATTACCCATACAATAAAAAAATGGAAAACGGACACCGAAAAAACGGAGTTTTGCACATTTAAGCGGTGATGCTGTTTCTAAAATGAAACAAAATTCAAGGGTATGTTTCTTACCGATATATCTACCCATTATAATATGTAGTTAACCTGTTGCGAATAAATTCCATTTTGGTGTATTTTTGCCTAATTATCCTGTGTTTAGGCTAACTGACTGGTTCGACTAATTTATTATAAAATAAAAAATACAGTTGAGGGCTACCTGAAATTTGATAATAAACGATGTGACCGCGTAAGTTTAACATAATGGTATTAGTGTCAGAGGTGGATATCAATCTTTGGCGAAATTGTAATAATACCCAAGATCGCTGAAGTATAGCCAAAGAAAACTGACACAGACCAGATGTAGGAATTATTTATACCGTATATCACCGTATATACCAATATATACCGTATTTTTTTATACATTTCAATAAACATGTCGATATGAAGAGTATAATGACGGACATAAGTACACTGTGTACAAATGTAGGATGTAGCATTTTTTGCAAGTGTTGACGATGGCTTTGGCCACTTTTGAAAACATGGTCGAGTTTAGGGATGCCAATTTTCATTTTTTAGTAATGGTCACATTTTCCACGAACATGGTATGGGAGTATATTTTTTATGGCGCGATGTATACTAAACTGACTGTTTGGGTATTAATTCCGCAAAAATAACAGATTTCCCCGCCTATTGGTATCCAATGACGTTTGCACTTTCCAAAATATCTCCATCCCCGTTTTGTATTTTTTATATCAGTTTTTACAGACACTCGTAACGGGTTTTTCCCGTACTGTGAAATTAATGATCTTTTTTATGGAATAATATACGCTGAATTTGACGCAGACAGGATATGCAAACCTTTTCCCCCGTTTTTAATTAATCTAAATAAAAAACAATTTCGTTTCGAAATAAAAATCCGCTATAGTTTTTAATTAATAAAATGGAATTGAAATATATCTATTTGAAATCGTTGATAGTATGTACTTACCGTGTAAATTTTGCATCGATGCGCCCGGCTATAAAAAAAATTACATTTAACCGGATAATTCGAATATTTTTTTTTTGTAAATATAGAGCACATTGGGGCTTTTTTATTTATCAACGAATACATTTGCATCGAACAAAGGCCCATTTAGAAAGAGCGAAGCGATCGAAGTGAGTGAGACCGTACGTTGTCGAACAATACGATGGAATTAATTTTGTCCAATTTAGATTAACTTCATTTGCGATTACTACAAAAAAAAAATAAAAAAAAAAGTTCCAAAAGTCCGGACGTGAAAAAACTGGGACGGTTCTATACAATGATTCGTTTAAATTCTTTGTTCGATGGGCAAACACGTGACAGTTACAATTTTGCAATTTACGTTTTTGACTAACCGAAAAGATTGAACTACGTTTTCCTGGTAATGCTGCATTAAAACATCTAAACTGTGTTAATAGCTGGTAGGTTTTCCTATATTTGGAATATATATTCCACAAATCCCAATTTCATCCACAAATTCCTATCACTTCGAAATTCATCAAAAATTTTCAGAATTCATTATGTACTAAACAAGCAGTGCTAAATGTTTACCAAATTCTACCCATTCGTACACTCACTCTACGAAAATTTTATTATATCAGATTAGATACACACACGACATACTTTTTATAATAAGTCTTATATATAAGGGTTTTTAGTTTAACATATCTGTCTCAATTTCCAGTGACGCGACCTGCGCTGTTGACCAAGTCTTTACAGCTGAGCTTTTATCATGTCACCCTCTACACCATTTTGGTGGAAATTCCTAAAGGGTCAAAACTAGAGTCTTCTAAAGGCTTTCCAAAAGTGTTCTAACATTATAAGGCTTTAGTAGACACATTTTAGTTTAAAAAGGCCGTCTTATTTTATTTTATTATACAAAATCAACAAATTGACAAAATCAGGGAGGCATAAATAAGACTTCTTGGAGATCTATTCTCTAACTTTTTAGTAAAGAGCAACCCACAGTTCCGCCAAGTGTTGTATTCTGTAAAACGTTTTTAATAAAAATTGCAACTATGGTTGGTTATAATATTGGTTAAAATGTTAAATTTTAACGGTAAGCCAAGTATCAGGATAAAAATAACTTCTCAATTATTTCATTAAAATGGGGATATTTAATACCTTGCTCTTAGCAAAGGCTGTAATAATGTTATAATATGAATATTATTTTTCTTCTCTAACCCATATAGTGGATTATTCGTAAAATAAAACTTGGTAGTTGATTATATATACGGTTGATTTTGTGAATATTAAAATAGTGCCCTGACTTCTTATTACTTTTTTGACACTTGTTTTTCGGCATCCAATACCTTAAATTTCCTGTAGTTCGCATAACAATGTGTATATGCAGTTTGGTAGAATTTCTATTGTCAAGTAACAATTTGCAAAATATGAAAAATCTCACAAAGAAAAAAGTTATTACTTTATAAAACAGAAAGAAAGCTATGAGATTGGGCCAGAAAATCACAAACAATTATATTACAGAGAAGTTAATTAAAAAGTTCTCAGAGCCAACAATAGACTATCAGATGGTCAACTATACACTCCACGCGAATCTAAACGTGCTCTACAGCTACAGTACTTAGCGAAAGAATAGATTCGCTGATGGGTTCTTATACTAGTAGAAATACATTATAATTCTCACATATTTTTGACAAAGGAAATATACCACAGGTAAGATATAGATACATACACATATACTGGGCGATCAAGAATGAATTTGATGTTTGAGTTGGCTACCTGGAGGATTTTTTTGCCTATAGGTTTGCAACGCTACAACCAGATCTGTTTATTTGATAAAAATTTGACATAACAATCAGGGATAAGATTGTAGGTTATGTGAATATAAATTAACGATTAAAAAATTAAACTCGAAATACAGAACAATGATTTAATTAAACAGCTAAAGGTAATGCTCAAAATGCCCCCCCCCCCATTTTGGTCCAGACATAAATTAACTCTTCTTCTTAGGCTCTCGAAGATATTCACCAGCATATTGGGGGTAATGTTTGCCACTTCTTGAACTATTGCCTCTCGCAGCTCTTCTTCAGTATGCAATATGTTCCTAAAGACATTGTCCTTCAAGAACCCAAATAACGAAAAATCTAATCGAGTGAGATCTTGGCCTGCTTGGCCAAATGCCCTGACTAATTACTCTGTCGCCAAAATTCTCTCCTAAATATCCCATAGTAGCACGAGCCGTATGTGCCCTTGCAGAGTCTTTTTGGAAATATCCAATTTGACGCTCTTCGTCCGTTAATTGGTTTATAAAAGGCCTCAAAAGGTGTTGGATATATCTCTCCGAATTGACGGTAAAATTAAAAAATACCGGCCCATACACCCGCGTCCTTGAGACTGCCAACCAAACACCAACTTTAACCGGGTGCAAATGTGTGTCTCGGATAGCATAAGGATTTTAATTTGACCAAATTTTGTAATTTTGTTTATTCACATAGCCGTTGAGATGAAACCAGGCTTCGTCGGAAAAGAAGGTCAAGGATATCATTATTATTTAATATGTCATTGAACCAATTGCAAAATAAAACTCTGCGGGTGATCAGGAGGGGTTAATGACTGGACGATGGAAATTTTGTAAGGGTGGTACTTTAATTTCTTTTTAAACACAGTGGAGCAACTTCCATATGATAAACCTGCAAAAACTGTGAATTAGAACAACATGGAAAAGTGGAAGTCTTATGGGTAAGAATGAAAATTGGTTGAATAGTAGGCATAAGGACCAAACCTGTTTGAGGGGAGAGCTTTCTTAAGGATTTGGGAGGACTTCTTTGAGTTCGAGTTCTGCTATCCTCGACAACTTCCTCGTTTAGAGTAGAAGGTCTACCAGTTGATTTTTGTTTGCTTACGCGCCCTGTGTTTAAACAACGTTCAACTACTCGCATCCAATTTTGCAGAAAGACAGCAAAAGTGACCAAAGTCTCCGGAAACAACTCCTGAAATTGCTGGTATGTCGCTTCGAGAGAGTACTGCTAAGCAGTAATTGGGTTATAAATCCCGTTTCCAAAGTACGCCATTCCAATGAAAATATCGTGTTGTAACGTGAAAACCATTTTAAATAAATAAATTTGAAACGAATACCAGAAATTTGAATTTGAAATAGCAAATTCAAATTACCAGTTGTACCATTTAAAAATGAAATTCAGCATTGCCAACTCAAACAGTCATTCTTGATCACGTTGTGGTTAAATACATATAGAGTGGACATGCTACATTTTAAAAATTATGGTTATTTTAATCAAGTGAAGTAGAAAAATACTGCTAAGAGTAAAAATCTAAACTCAACACACGTTGTGAGAATCTGGGATAAGGGGTGCTGTATTCTAGTATATGGCTTACGATTTATGTATAGGGGCCACATTTATATCCATCCTTATTATTCGGAAATATTTGGTTCCAATTTTTGTCTTCTTTTGCTTCAATCAAGCACCAGTGGCACCGAGTAGCTGCCTGCTCTTGTCCACCTTCTTCTAATATTCTTTGGCGGATATTTGCTTCCAAAGTACCAAGTATTTCATTTATACAGATATTATTGAACTAGAACTATGCATCCCAGAATTGTAATAGAGGAATACTTGATAGACAGAAAACACAACGAACACGCGACAAAAGACAGTAGGTACGTTCTCTCTTCTCTCTCTCTCTCTCTCTCTCTCTCTCTCTCTCTCTCTCTCTTTTTCTCTCTTTCTTTCTCAGCCATCTTGTGTCCACTTCTGACGTTGGCCTCTTTTATGCATCTCCACGCTTCTCTGTCTTGTGTTATCTGGAACTGCCTCCTTCCTGTTCGTTCCTTTATATCATCGAGCCATCTCTTCTGTGGTCTTCCCACACCACGCTTTGACAGCCTTGGTCTCCAATGTATCAGTCTCGATGTCCATCGATTCAGTTCTTGCCTAGCCACGTGCCCTTGGAGCTCTATAGCATGTTCCATTGTATCTACGACTTTAGTTCTGCGTTTCATTTCTGAAATTATTTCTTAAATTTATATGGCACATACGTGCCATGGCTCTCTGCATTGCTGCCAGGCGTTCAGCACTTTTCTTTGTCATCGTCATAATTTCTAGACCATAGGTTGCCAATGGTAGGATGCATATCTCGAAAACCTTTGAGACCTTTGAAAACCTATTGAGTTCAATTGGTGTCTCACGACTTCTAAAGATATGGTTCAGTCTTTCAAAGGCTGTCCAAGCCAATTTTATTCTAGGTCTTATTTCAGCTGTCTGATTTTCTTTGCCTAGCTTTATGACATGTCCGAAGTATATATATTCATTCACGTTTTCCAAAACAGTGTTTTCTATTTGTATGTTTAGCTCCATGTTACTGATTGTGATTACTTTTATTTTGGAGAGTTTCATGTTCAAGCCGATCTTTTTTGATACTGCGTTTACAGGTTCAATCATGTTTATCAGCTCTTGGATTGTGCTTCTCATTAGGACAATATCATCGTCAAATCGTAAATGGCTCAGGTATACCTTCAGTCTCCCATGGCAATGATTTGACGATATTTTCCAATGCAAGAGTAAACAGTGTAGGTACGTTACAATAATTGTTTATCTGAGGGACCGTTGCTGCAATTGGAAGATCAGGACGGAAGGTGGTTTACTTGAATTGGGATGGGGGGTGAAAGGACTGGTGGTTCTTTACGACTAGCCGTCTATTACCTTTAGTGATGGCAATATCGAATGAAAACTGCGATATATCGAGACAATGATATATCGTAAGCGTACTATCGATATTCGCGATACATCGAAATGAAAATATCGATGTTGCAAAATATCGATATATTTATATCGAAATATAATCTATAACCATAAAGTTAAAATGAGTGCCTAGGAGGATACCAAAGGATACAGTGAGGCCGTGAGGCCAAATACATTGAACAATATGTGGCCAAATATGATCGAAGCACTTCATGATTATGAGAAATGTGCATACTGCTTTTCACTTCAGAACTTGTAACTTGTATTACTTGTAAGCAACTTAGCAATTATACGGGTACAGGGGGTTACCCGGTTTGTACCCAAACTGCCAAACAATCTTAGAAAGAGCAAACAATAGTCACAACAACGATAGACATAAACATAGAACAGTGTAAATGCGACGAAATATTCAAAATACTTGAGTTCCGAGGCACAAAACACAGGAATGTTGTCACGGTCGCCACGGGCCACGTGGAAAGGTGAAAAGTGTGTGTCAGCCATATACCTGTGCATATACCTATAAAGGATATACTGAGCCTAACCTATAACTCCTATAAGCAGAATAAGCGGATTTTGGTTCCAACAATATGAGCGGGAATTGACTTGCCCCTTGTACTCTTGGCCACCGATTTATGAAAACTTTACCGATATATCGATACATCGACAGGAAATAAATATCGATTGAAATATCGATACATTTGATGACGAAACATCGATATTTAGAAAAAATCGATATATCGTTGCCATCCCTAATTACCTTCCAAACTTCAACATTTCAAGGTCGATTTGTCGGTGGTTGAGCGGCCGTACTATTCACCGACGATCCACTTTGGAGAAATACGGGTGTGACCCACGCTTTAGGAGTTTTACAAGAATTGACTCCACGTGTCGCTATTCTACAAAACATCCACCCGTTTAGTTTTAAATAAACTTTTTGAAGAGTTGGAGTAAATGAGATTTGTGTCTTTGTATCAACGCATAATCAATTGCCATTGCGATCAATCCGTCGATTCCGACTTCATCGCTTCTTCCTCCCCTGATTATGTTAATTTTGTCCGAATCTGGCCTTCCTCTCTTCCACTCTCTCCCTCTCTCTCTCTGTCCCTCTGTCTCTCTCTTTCGGTCACCCCCGTCCTCCCCTCAGTGTCCCCGCGGGGGCAATCTCGCTCTCGCGCACCGACTAATCAACGGGGGTCGGTCGTTCTCTCACCTCCTCCCCCGCCCCCTCCCCCTCGCCCGACCGACCCCCTTATCCGCCACCCCCCCCAAACAAAAACCTTTTTCCAATACAACGCTATCCAGTGAATAAATGAAAATGAAGGACTATTGGTTTTTAGCTTTTGTCCGTTGTTCAAATGAGTGTGTGTTCGAAAATCAGTTAGGAGAACAAAACGATCGCAGAGCGGCCTCGCCGAAGGGGGTGCGGGGGGCGCCCGGCGCGCGATGTGGGGGGAGGAAGAGGGGAAGGGCGGAGGGAGAGAGAGAGAAAGAGAGAGGGTGCACACCCGACCACCTCCCTCCCCCTACCGACCGGCCCCCTCCTGTACACGTCCGTGTTTTTTATTCTTTGTGATTAGTCCGCAGAGCATTTTACTCTTTTCGCGCATGGCTTTTTTATAGTGGACGCTTCAATCTGTAATTTAAAAACACGCGAATGTACGCTATTGATTTTTAATAAAATTCATTTTTTCGGGTTGGCAACCGTTCCACCAATCGCGATCACAATCACTAATGGCCAAATACTGCATAATTAACTAATTATGAAATACATTTATGCTTTTTTGTGACGCTGCAGTTATTGTCATCCTCGTTCCCCTGCCGTAGCAATCGTCCTAGGGAGGCCACCCCACCCCCGCCCCCTCGGCCCTCTCCCGCCCCACCTCGCCCCGTGAATGTGAATTGCATTATCGGGCCTTGTAATGAAGTTAATATTTAACACGATTTTTAACAGTCCCCGAAAAACGCGACATAACGCATGGCCATTTTCGATAATTAAAACTTCCATTTTCCCTCTGCCAATTCCATCGCTTTCATTTCATATCTTACTTTTATTGGTGCCTGCTGCGAAATTAAACTATTAGTTTATTTGTACAATCGTTAATAATTTAATTTAAATCTCGCCATTAAAGTACTCAACTCTGATAGATAACTATTATTTTTTATCTTATGACCTGAAAATATTATCATGATCAAGGTTTTATCAACCTGGGGAACGTGTGGGGTTTCACTCATATAGTGGGTAGACCAAAAAGAAAGAGCTGATTACGAACATTATGTTGGGTTGGAAAAGTGTACCACAAGTGTAGGTGCGGTTAAGATAAATAAGAACCTTATACACCCTATGACACCTGTCAATGTTGTATGAGCCAGATTTTTTCATAAAGATATTCTTATTTGAAAACCAAAACAATCAGCAAATGATGGTTACAGGTTATGCCAAGATGGTGGATGGTACTAATATGGACAATAATCTTAAAATATCTACTCCCAAAATGTCATCCTAAGTTCATTTTATCAACCTATAGGGGGGTGGCGCGTTTCATCTATTAGAACACCTATAGGAAAGTGGGGTACTCTTTAATGGGTATATCTATTTTCAATTTTCAATACATGCCTTATTAAAGCCATGATTTATTAAATGACAGCTTATAAATTGACTTGATTCACGTTTGTAATGAAGTCATTACAAAATAACTTCTTGAAGATACGTGATATTTTAAACGTGAAGAATAACTGCTCCCTAGGCATTTAAAATATTTCAAATAGAAGAGTTGGAATGGTTACAATCTGTGTCATTAACCATCGTTCAATTAGTTTCGGAATAGGAGGTGCAATTAACTCCAAAGTTACAAGAATCTAAAGCTTTTATAAGTAGTTATCATCTTCCAAGGTTTTTAACTCTGTTAATATTTTTAGTTTTGTTGAAAAATCGAGTGTTTTGTATGTTCGATTTAGTAATATAAAATATAAAAGTTCCACCTAGAAAACACTAAAAACAACAATTACTATGTCAAATTTTTTATAGGTTTTGGATCCATCTAACTTTTCTGCTTTTCTTAAACGTAGTCAATTTTTAAAGGTAATTATTTTATTATTTAGCATTTAAACAATATTCAATGTTCGATTTTTTTTTAAGTTTAATCATACTAATATTTTCAAACACATCTGATAGTCCCATTACAATTTAATGATCTAAGAACAAAATTTTGAATATTTCAGCAAAGTTTGAAAGCAAATAATATCATGGGTCAGGCTGTACCACTTCATATAGATTACAAATCTACACCTTCGTGATAAACCAACCACTAAAATTAGGGTGCAAGAGATACAGACCATAAGGAGCTCTTAAATTAAAGAAGAATTTGGTATAGAAATAAAAAACGACGAAATGGGGAAATATTGAGGAAATTGACAGGAATATGCAAAGATAGCTGAATATCTAAATTACTATTTTAGTACTACATACCGCAAGAACAGGAAATAGTTGTTGCCCCCAAAAACAAAAAAGTGTAAGCAAATGGGAATAAAACATGTTCAAATATTGCGAAATAGATGTATGATCAGAAAAATAATAATGATATCCAAGGTAAAATCTTGTTATTGAATTAATGAAAGCACTTCCAATATGCTCGCACTATCCTCTCAACAGCTTAGAGGTGGTTGGAATGGTTTCTGAGAGTGCTGTCGATTTTTTGGGGACAACTTTCCCTTATTTATTTTAACATAAACCCCCGCGCCGTCCATGCGCCTCTCTTAGGAGCATCACGCTGGCTCAGCAGGTGGCAGATGAGAAAGTCTACTGCTGTCAACATAATTATATTTCTTCTCCTTTTTCCTACCCAATTCACGAAACACTTTTAATTATGACAAGTTAAAAAGGGGGTCGGCCACACCCCACCGATTCATCATCAACCCCTTTTTTCCGGAGATATTTCCATTTCTTTCGGCTTTGTTCGGTCGATGATGATTCATCCGCTATAATTAATATGCCCTGCGAGCGCAGGAACAATGGCAGGCGATTAATGCTCTGGGAAAAAATAATTCTGGGAAATTTTCGTCAAGTGACGAAGGAGAGCGGAGGGGGACAACCTGCAGTAGGTGGAGGTGAACACTGGGAAAAATTCTCGATCGTAGGAATCCTGCAAAATTGATACATACATATATCTCTCATGTATTTGTACATATATGTAAATTCATAAAGGTAAATAACATAAATGCTACTAACATACGAGTAACTTGTAAGTACCATACATCTTAGGAAAATTAAATGTTTAAATAAAACATTCCCACAACTTTTGCAGCTATGTTCTATTGTAAACTACATTATTAAACAGTTTTTTACATAAAACCTAACGAGGAGATATAGCCTTTCGTTTCCAGTTATTGATAGAAATGCTCCTCTCAATCCTTCTCGTTATGTACTCTTTGTATTGCAACGTATGATAAATGTCACCTTGAGCTTATGAGACCACCTCATTGGGAATTTTTTCTCTTGTTTTTTCGCCTTTTGTTTCGCCCTTAAGAATTAATCTATCCATTTCACCGGCTAGCTCTGTTGTGGTTAATTCAGACAGGCTTTGTGTAGTAGTCTTTTTGTGATGAGTTATTCTAGAATGGAACGTTGTGATTAACTCACTTTTAGTTAATGTGTCGATTGGATAGGAGTGCAATTTTGAAATCTTTTCTTTGGGATTTTATGACCCACATTGATGTAATTTGTGCAATGTTCAATTTAAGGTGGCCTCGGCTATTTTGCCCTGGGGCGAATTGAATGACAGGGCTGTAAAAGTGAAGGTGGACAAATTCCGTAATCACTGTGGATTTTTTCTAAATTTCCCCCCCTTTATATTTATGGGAGGGAAAGTCCGTGGCCGGTCCCGTTCATCTCGCAGCCAATTTCCACAGGATCTCCATTTTTATAAGTAACGCAGCTCCTTCTTCATCATCATCATAAAGAAATCGACGTGGGGCTTCGCATCATCCTTCGGCCATTTACTAGACAATCTTTATTTACATATAGGACCGAGTTCGGTAGCCGGAGTTTTCAACCCCCCTGGGGTCCTCTCGCTCTCCTCCCTCTTTCGCTAAGAAATAGGGTGATGGGGAATCATCCCGATATATTTGTTATGCATTGGACATTGGTCCGTGCTCGTATAATATTTCAATATATTTTGGGTTCGGTATATCCATGCGAGAAAGGCTACATCTAAATAAAATTTTACGAATGGTCGTCTTATATTGAAATGGACGGTATAAATGCAATATTCTGACGTCGCTGTTCGTGTATTTTTCAATTTCTCGCCGGTCAAGATATTAAAATTCTGAAATCTGATATGGCGATAATCAAAATGTCTCGAAAGGGGGTATTATGCCCGAAACGGATCTCTATAGAAATTGAATGTGTATCCCATTCCTTATCGAATACAATAATTCTAATCTTAGATTTAATTCATGCACACAAATGTATATTCGATAGTCACCTTCATTCACTGGGAGATTTCGAATATACCTCGTATTTTTTAAGATCTACACTTACAATGTATTAAGTTAATAAGCCTTAAAGTCATTACAATTTAATCACATCGTTACGAAATTTTTACAGTCTATCTAATATTTATACAGAAAGTGTACGTGGTAAAAACAATCAATATCGCATAAATTGTTCATTTAGTATCGATGTAGCAATAATCTGTTGCGTTAAAATTTCAGAATGAAGTTTAAATTATTTGTTATAAAATGAATGTAGAAAGAAAATAATGCAGTTTTATGTGATTTGGAAAAAAATGTTTTAAATTAGGTCTCTTATAGTAATGATTGCTGTGTATTTAAATTATCTTCACGCTGGCCGTAGGTGACACTTTCGCGTTTTGATAAATCTGAATGCAATTTTTTCACTAGCAGGCCATCGAGTTCCCTTACTTCACTTACTTCACTTGTCAGATTAATGCGATTGTATATAAGGTGGTCACGGGGGTGTCGGTAGAAATATTTTACTCTTTAAAAATAAACATACTGGTTAGATTAAACTGTTTATTTGGATATTGGTAGGTGTTTATTATTGACGATACTATACGTTACAATTTAATTGGGCGGCGAAATCCAGCTAGCTATGTTCCTGGATCTAGACTCTAAAAATAATGATATAAATGCATAAATGACTAATTAAATGTAATTTAATTGAATTTATTTTTATTAAAGCCATGATAGGGTTTCATTTTGATGGGGTGTCGACTTTAAGGATACTTACAGATTAACATATCCCTCTATTTTGAGCTATGGACTAGTTTCTGGAAACTGTTTTTAGATTTATTTTTCAACGTTTTCTGAAATCGCGTCAAGAGTAAGAGAATTCATTTTATCTTCCTGCGACCACTGGCCCTTTTTTTAAAGGTATTGGTGCCAGGAACTCACATTTGTGAATAATGTTGCTCCTTGGCACATAACAATTTTTAAAATATTATATCAATTATTAAATATGAATAACTGAATATAATTACATATTATTAATTTATTACAAAAGTGAAAATATATCCATACGACTCGTGATGTAAGTCTCCTACATTAGCCTGAATACCACTATCAACATTCAAACATCATGAGAAGACATCATCTTGTCTGAGTATCAGTACAAAGTAAGTATCTTAAAATTAATATTTAACAGTATTTTCTATAAGTTAGTTCAAATATATTTTCGAAAGAAAACTAAAATGTTGTAAACACAAACAAAATGCCGATAGTCAGCTTCTAAATTACCAGCCTGCAAAGCAGAGACTGTAAATCCTTTTTCTAAAGCCCAACTGAAAATCTTTTTTCCTTTGTTTGGTCTAAATATTCATCTATAATATGCATCGGAATTTCGTTGATAATTCTTTCGTTTAATGTACTCAAACAACATAATAATTTGCTCAATAAGATATACCTCTCATTAATTAAAACTACATTTATGACGTGGATAAACTGGATTTCCCGAATTTCAAACCTTGAGCTAAGCTATTGTTTTTACTGTCTCAGGTGAGAAGTATATATATATATATATATATATATATATATATATATATATATATATATATATATATTTGTACTCATATATGAGAAGTATCGTAATCGAGTCAGTTTTTAGAATTTGGATTGTTAACATTTCTAGACGTTTAAAGGTCCCCTGATCCAAAAAAAAGATTTTAAAAATTTGTCTGTATGCATGATATATATGTGTCTGTGATAGGTTTTTTTTCTCCGGTTCACAAACGGTTCCAACTTTCAGTGTCAACTTTGTCCTTCATCTGGGCCTCCTAATAAGGCTTTCATTAAAATCGGTGTGATTACGGGGTAGTTTATTCCTGTCATTTTTAGGTTTTTGGAAACTTCCTTCAAAATTTGTATAGCTTTGTGTATTATAATTACCATACCGACTGGCATTTTCCTTACTGAACCAAAAATATCTTAAAAAGACATATATCAATCGAAAGTATTTCAAAAACGTGTTTCAAAGGCACCAGTCTCATAGTGCGGAGACGATCCGCTTAAAAGTTACGGCAATTTCAAAATGCGATTTTCCATAGGAAGTTATGTCGTCAAAAATTAAAAACTCACCAAAAAATAAGATTTCGTCCATAAGATACTGTTGAACATGATGATCCACTTCTTTTTTTTTAAATACCTTCTGGTTTCTTTGCAAAAAAATAATTTCACTTTTTAGGTTACATCCGCGAATGGATATCTTTCACTCTTTGTTGCTTTCTCGTGGCTAACGGGCGGACATCAAATTCATTCCATATCACACGTTTGTGATCCTCTTTATATATTTTTCCCTATTAATCACGCTCAAACTCTTTGCAAAATATGTTAAATGCGAATTTTTTACGATATAACCAAAATTGTTACATACTTGTCACGGAACACAATATACATATGACATCACATATGACATCACATATGACATTTTTCATGGAACGTCGAGGTTTTGATTCTGCCTACGAGACCATCCGGGCGATCTTTTTCATAAGCCGTTCTCCGATTAAATTCGCATGTTTGCACCTTTATCTTCTTTCTCATACTGTTGGTATCATTTTTTTTTTCACTACTATAATACAATGCAAGCGTCTTTTTACAACGAATATCCGATAATATAAACTGTTTACACCTTGGCAACCACACATACTCCCATTACTAACTTTATAATTTGCAATTTTATGACTTATTACAAGTGTTTCATACTCTCAAATAATATCATGTGATCTTTCGTCGCTACCGATATACAGCAATTTTCATGTAAAGGAATGATTGCATATTGCATTTAGTTTCAGATATGTATTTTGGATTTGTTCCGTACTTCCACTGTTTCTGGGCTTACGACTCAGTCGGGAAGGTTAGGTTGGTTTTGGTATGGCTTGTATAGTAATTAAAACATTTGCACGTTTCTGAACCTACTACTCAGTCGCGACTCTCTTTCCTTCACTCTTCCTCTCTCTCTCTCTCATCTCTCCCCCCCCCCTCTCTCTCTCCTCCCGTCTGTAGTCTACCATTCGTCATGTCGGCCGGTTAGCCACTGCCAAAACTGCTCTCGGCGTGTCTGTCAACAGTATCTAAATATGGCGAAGGCGCGAAAAAGTCTCTGTTTCGAATCGTGAATTTGCATATTTTCCGGTATTATTTCGGCGCGAAGTTAATGTCATCGTTTAGTTCAAGCATCGAACTATATTTAGGCCTTAAAGTGAGTAAAAATTACTCACGAAAACACTGAGAAATTCCTCATTGAAAATAGGTAATTTCGGGGTTTTTTCCAATATTTTTTTTTTCTCTCAAAAACTAGACTTCTCCGCAGATACAAACTATTTTTCCCGGCATCTCCAAAAGCCCCTTTCCCTATATATAATTTTTATTTTTCTTTAAATTGGGTTCAGTAAGAAAAATCTTTACCATTATATTATTATGTATAATGCTATTATATTATTATTATATTATATATTATACATATAAAATTAACATATTTGGATAAATCGTTTCTGAAAGGACTTTATTCTTGTCGTTTTTCCAAGTGTCTTGAAATCCACCTGAAAAATTGTTTTTATTCGCCATTTTTTTAATGAAATAATCTATATTAATTAAGTCATGGAGCTCATACATCCTTTTGAACAATTTGTGGGGAATATTTATTTTATAATTAGTAAGTAAATATTGGGTAACAAAGTATCCTATTGAGAGTGCTTGCGAAATCCTACTTCAATTTCTTTTTCAAATGGAAAACTCCCGTTTGATCAGAAATTGTAATCGACGAAAAATGTAAACTGAATTAAACATTCAAGTCGAAACCGATCCACAACTCTGACCTGAGGAAAACGTGAGTGGGGTTGAAACCTCTGCTCCTCCGTACCAATCAAATTTACATCCCATTAAAAAATCCCGGAAGACTCATCCCCGCTCCTACCCGACGAATATAATTAAATACCTGATAAAAATGTTTTCCCGCTAATTTCGCCGTCGCCTCCGTCGAGTCAGCCTCCTCTTCTCCTCCCCCCGCCGCCACCGCCCTTTACTCCAACTCATTACCCCATAATTGATGCATGTCCAGCATCCGACGTCTCCTTTGACGCTTTGTTGTCCCGGGGAATCCCGTAAAAGTGCAGGGGGACACTGGCGGTAGGACAAGTGAACGGAGAGGTGAGGGGGAGACGTTACAAAGTGCACGGCACCGTGAAATTACAGTGGCGCTCCCCTGGGGGGAGACAACACCCCTATCGACTGACGGACATCCATCTCTCCCTTACCGACGTTTTGCCGGACCTTTTGAGTTAAGTTGGAGGAAAAATCTAGAGAAGTTATCCGGAGAAGAAAAGAAATGGAGGTGGAAAGGGTTTGTTGAAGGAGGGGGGAGGTTGTTGTTGATTTGTTTTGAAGAAATGAGGTATGTTTAATTGATTTTAAGGATCGAGGGAGTCAAATGCCATTGTTGCTAAACATGTAAAATAAAGAGATTTTTCGATCATGCCAAACTTAATATTTTGTGTCTTTATATATTTTGTAACAATATTTGTGACATTATTTGGAAACATAACTTTGAATCATAATATGCATTCTCACTCTTCTTTTAAAAAAAATAGTAGGGTGTGAAGTAATATGATTTTATTTTTTTTTGTTCTCTTCTATAAGTAGCTACATGTCACTCTACAGATTTTAGTAATACTATATAACAATATATATATATATATATATATATATATATATATATATATGCGTCTTTTCTAGTTTTTAATTACACAATGCAATAAATGTAACCGAACGGGGTTTCAATTCGAGATATTGGAATACATGGCTGGAAGGAAATTTGTATATAAACCAAATGATTGTAAATTCTATGGTTTTTTTTTCCATTGAGAAAATTTGAGCGTCATGTTAAACTAGTAAAATTTGTTTACTAAAGTAGCTTTTATTTTTTTCTATTAGTAACACTCTTAATAAAAAAATAATGAACATGACATAAGGAACATAGTGTACCAACCAAAAACCAATGTAAAGGGCAAACCAGTTTTCACAAATTGCCCAACAGTTGTCCATTACGAATTGCCCAACAGTTTTTCATTACAATATCGTCCGTCATCATTCATGTTTAATAGTTGTCTCTTAATTTTAACTAATTTTAGGTCACTAAAGAGTGCCGAAAATTTTTAACCCCATATGAAGAAGACATATCAGTATTGCTAAACCCTTTAAAACCTCTAGGATTTACTAGCCCTAACAAAACTTTCCATATCAAAAACAGTAACACTGCTGGACTTACTAGTAATAAAAATAGCCGGTTATATTTAATGTACCTATTTAATTTGAAATAATATTTTAAATAAACCTGCTTCGATCAGTTGCAGTCAAGATTTAATTAGAGGTTTAGGGGAAGTGGAATGTCTGGCAGTTTTTAACTAAAAGAAAGTAGGTACTATAATCGTCCTGATTTTCGGAATTTGGGATATTGGCATTTCTTGACATTGTAAGGTCCCATGAGTTCGAAAAACATATTTCTGGAAACATGTCTGTGTGTGTGTGTATGTATGTATATATGTATGTATATGTATATGTGGTCAACGATTTCTCAAAAACTATAAGTAGTTGAGAGTTGAAATTTTGTCTTGAGGTTTGGTTCCCGGAGAACTGGCGACCAGGTAAATTTCATCATAAACTTTGTACATTTACGCAAGTATTCAGTTCTTATTGATTGGCGTTAACGTTATCTTGACTGATCTTCTGTGAAGGGCCCTTACCCTTGTGAATTTTCAGTTTTCCTCAACTTTCTCCAAAACGGGTTTACCGATTCTTACCCAATTTTAGAGTCGAACTGACCGAACTAACGGCTACAACTTTTATTTGAAACATTTTTCTCTAAAACCTCACTAAAAGACACTTTAATAATGTCGCCATGAATATTTAATTTGGCCATATGAGATAGTTTTACGATGTTACAATCGCCATTTTTATACCTGTCTTCGTAATGGAGCGTTTATTAAAAAAAAATTTGCGTTATCGATTACTTCCAGTGTTGTTAAAAATACTTTTAAAAATGTATTTAAATACAAACGCAAATACTTTTTACAAAATGTATTTACTTGTATTTTAAATACTTCTCTGGACAATGTATTTAAATACAAATAACAAGTATTTCGATTTTGTATTTAAACAGTATTTAAAGTTGTAAATTATTCTTAATCGCAGCAATGTTAAGCATAACCCCAGGAAGCTTAGAATTCCTATTATTATCTTCGTGAAGTTGAAATTATTCAATTTTTTTTTTAATTTTCTAAATCAGTTTAAGAAAATGGAATCTAATTTCTAATGGAAACTTTCTAATGAAGTTCTAAAATCTTTGTTTTATTGCCCGAAGTTGTGAAGTTTTCAATTATTTTCAAAATATCTAAGTTATTTGTATCGAAAAGCCTCAAATACGTAGGCTGATTTTTATACACTAAACCTAAGTTTGTGGTTTTAACAATTAAAACAATCTCAATAAGTATTAGGAATTATTTTCTTTGCTTCGTGAAATTGTAAAATTTTTGCAATTTTCCGAAATTCACCAACTACTGTGTAAACAAGTCTTTAGAAATTGAAGTGATACTTCAAAACACAACAGGCTAATGTAAGTTTCAAACTTCTAAAAAATAATCCCAATGCAAAGATGTCGACACACTAGACACTTTACTTTTTAACTTGATCTAACGAAGTAGCTAATTAAAAACCTTCATTAGTTACTTTTCCAACTCCATATATGGCAGTTCAAGTCATTTGTGTTGCATTATAGTTATCATAAGTTCTTTAGAAGCTCCTTCACTTCTTTTGAAACAACAGCTTAAGTTGAAGATAACTGCGACTTCTTAAAAAATGTCGACAAGCTACTTAGTACCTTAAAAATTGTTTTACAATGTCAGAACTTTTTTAAGAACTTTATGAATTGTACACCTTCGTTAAGATAATCGCAACTCCTTAAAAAGTGTCGTAGGATCATTATAACTGTAACAATTAGCTTCAAAATAAGCATGTAAGTAAGTACATAAACCAAAATGTAAATACAAATGATACAAACGGTATACAAGTGTGCTTGAAAGTTTGATTTTTTTTTAAAAACTGCTAATGGTCACAGTGTTTGTGCTTTCTAGGTCATTGATGACAATTGAATAAATTTTGTCTGGATAGTTTTCAGATATGGCACGCAAACATATCATTTTATCTACTAAAATATAAACCAAATTACTCGATAACTACGATTTTTTCATTTATAAACAATTTCTTGCACACTTATACACAATTCATTTAAATCTATTTTTATTACACACCTTCAGTATCTTTTACCGTTACACACTTATTTACGACTTATTTGACAAATTACTTTTTTTTCTTCGTCCCTCTATTTCTCCACCCTCCCCCTTCCTTGTCACTCGATAAGAGCGTGACTCTATTACAACATTCATTTGTCATTAACCGGGATAATCGAACGGAGAAATATTGTTAAAATCCCGTGAAGAATTACACTGATCCTACACAAGGAAAAGGGGAAGAATTTATCGCTCGCTTCGGTCTTTCGCTCCTCGCAGAAGTGAATGAGAGAAGGAGAGGGGAAAACTCGCTTAAAAAATATCGACAGGGGTGAAGGGCAATGAGTGGTGTTGCACTTCATGAGTGGGTTAATAGATTTTTTATTAGAGTTAATCTTGGATCAACCTGGATAATTTAATTTTCTCATTGAATCTAGTTGATAAGGTAAGGTAGGTATCAAATACTTATTTCGTAGATTTATTCGAGACTGTTTTACTCGTTAGTAAGTTTGGGAATAGCTAGTTATAATAATTGTTTATTAATCTTTTTAGCGTACTTAGTTTAAGGGAATATATATTTTGTAACTCAGTTTTGGATAAAGGATTCTTCTAAGTACAGTGCACTATCCGTTTTAACACTCAGGTGCGACTTTACCAAGTTTATATTTTTTCTAGATAAAACAAAGTTCTAATGTTTCACAACTAAAAAGATTATAAGGTCGAACTTTACGAGAGGTTGTGTTAGTTCCCGTTATAACAGTAAATCGATTATTGAAAACTTTAAAAATTATTTCACTTTCCAGAATATACGCAAATTAACATTGTGACAACGTTGGTGAAATGTCATATTAATGAATGGACAAGAGCCGTTTGCAATTTCGTGACGTTTTTGTAATATAGATTTTCTCGGCGGTTTTACCTTTAGCTTTTATGATAATAATCACTATGGCATAAAATGCGTACAAAATTTCATTTGCCAAATTGATTTAACTTCAACATTTATATTAATTTTTAAAATCAATCCATGAGCTTTCGGCCAAATTGTAAAAAATCACAAAAAAACATAAACACCTTCTTTTTCACTAATAAACAAAATCGTGCAATTACATTGCGATATAAACAATTGCATGGATAAAGTTGTATCTTCCTGTTTCAAATGGCATTGGTTTTAAACATTACTATTAATATAGAAAACCGTAATTATTTCTTAAATTTAAATTTATGATTTATACATTTGTAGAACGAGATTTTGAGCAAAAACTTAATTTCTAAGCGTGGAAAACACTTCGGTTAAATTTAATTATGATGTTAAATAAATTCCGCAAAAATATGTTTTTTTACTTTTCATTATTGCAACAATAGTTTGCGACTATTTATAACAAAAATTCATGTTTGTGGTATTATGATGATACTTTAATGTACTACGCCTTGTAGTACTCTGTGAGCATTTTCGAAACTCGTTTGAAAAATTATACTAGTGCCACCGAAGTATCAACAATCGAAAAAAGGTTAATTTATTTGCGACTAGTCGGCCATTGTTCACTGAAATCAAGTTTTGTTTTTATTTTTTAAGAGATTTTTGTCAACAGTGCAATTGTGGTATGTACAATTTCACTTATGGGTTGTGATAAAAGTTAATAATATTTATATATTTTTCAAAAAAAAAATTCTGAAAGTCTTGGATCGATTTTGAAAAATTAAAATTCGATGTGAAATTCGTAGAATCAATTTAATATAATTTTACTGTTGAGAATAGCATAAGAGACTAACTAAACCGCCAAGGAAACCTGTATTGCGACTTCAAAAAATCGGTATTTTCTCCCTGCGGCTCTTGGCCTACTAGTAGTAATGTAGAGAGCAGGTACTTTTTCAATTTATTGCAAATAATAAGAGTATATGATGCAATGGGTCTTCGTTACAAGGTGTTTTTCATTCCCGTTTTAATAGTGGTGTACTCGAGACGAGACGAAACGAGACGAAACGAGAAATGACATCATCTCATGTCCGCCTCGAAAAATCTCGAAATTAATGAATATGGTCCGTTTTTTCTTGAAGTACCTATGCAAATGTGGGCAAGTTAAGTGTATAGAAATTATTCATATCAATTGAATATTTGATATGAATTTTTTGAGAGTATTGAATTAATAAAATTAGATTATGTAGAACAGGTACAAAATCAAAAATCTATTTTATTAACGTACAGGTTTATTAAGTACTTAGAACTCTATTTTGTTTGGACAAATAAGTAATGAATGTAAAGTGTACATTATATATGGAACCTATCGACCCGACTCTCAGAGTGGAGAATGGTAAACTTACTTTTCCGAAATTTTCATCTATCATTCGGATGAGAAGTTGTTGGAATTTAGGAAACTTCGCTACTAAGAATGAATACTTTACATCAGTATGTCCATTAATACAGACAAACGATCAACACTACTTTCCCAATGTCGGTCCTATATAAAGGCTTCTAAGATTCTAAGAAAACGAAGTGATTACCATAAAATTATGCTCATCAATATTGATAAGTACTCAAAATTTTACCATTTACCGTCCTTACTGGTTTAAAGCTCAGATGAATGAGCTTGTCAGATATCGCCTATATTATTCTCTTCTAAAATCGGTACCTTGGTCTTGTATGGCTTTGATGTTTTTCTGAACTGAGAATACAAATATAAAATTTGAGACATCGAGACTTTTCGACGAACCAAAATTAGATTTTATCTCATATCGATATTTCAACGATTAACTTCGTCTCGTGTGCTTGAATCCGGTCAAAGATGATATCGAGATGAATACATACACTGAAATGGAGGAAGTTTCTGCATTGGTCAATTTATGGTCATCGGTACGATTGAAATTGGTGTTAGGATGTAGCAGAATATGGTTACACAAAGCGTATCCTCGAAATGAGTAAATTATTATAACTAGACTGGAAATGTCACAAAAAAGTGTAGAATTAGAGGAACAAACGTTATTACGACAAATCAGTGTGGGTAGACTCTTTCAGCTAGTAGAATACCACTGCTGTTATGTGATCAACCTACCAAGAATATTTGTATGTGTAGATATGTGTATATGTTAAGGACCAAGTGATTAATGAGGGCATTATTTATAATGCCCGGGCATTATGAATAATGCCAAGTCAGATCGGGCCAAGTGATTAAGTATTACCTAAACTTCATTATTTATCATAGTGTCTGGTCATTATGAATATTGCTATACAATTTTCGGGCAATTTGCTAATTTGGGTAATTTGGGAAAATTGTACATGGTAAACCGAGACACTCTCAAAGCCAAGGGTCAGTAGAAAGAGCAAATCAAGATATCGAGAACATCCTAAGTACATGATTGAAGGATAACAACACAAAAAAATGGTCAGAAGGATTACGTTTTGTGTAATTAATGATAAATAGAGCTCATCACGTAGGCATAAACTGTACTCCATATGAAGCCATGTTCGGAACGAAGTTGTAAGTAGGACTAAAAAGTTCTTCTATACCATATGAAGCTCTGCTTGATGTAAATTCAGAAGAAGGCTTAGAAAAACTATTATCCACCAAAGACACTATCCCTGAAAAGAACCATAAGTCCACCGAAAATGATCAAATAGAGTCCATCGAAATAGACCAAGTAGAGTGTGCCGAAACAAACCAACTAGAATCTATGGAAAATAACGATATAAGTTTATATTCAGCCGGCCCAAGCAAAGTTTCACCATCCATTACCCTAGATGTGCATTATGAAAAAACTTACAAATGAAAAATACCCACAAACGAAATGGCTTCATCAGAACAAAATGTGAAGAGCAAAAAAGAAAATGTTATGTTTGTAAGGAAATTGACTTTAAGTAATTTGCAGAAACAGGCTAATAAAATGATGGATGCATCTAACGCTAAATATCCCGTAGCTAAAATAGGTGGCACCGTAAGGGTCCGCGTTCCAGATGTTGATCGAGCTCGTTGCATCCGTGACTGAAATAAGAGCCTTAAACCTTTACAAATTAGGAACAATACATGGTATTCTCAATCAAAGTTATTCAAGAATCCAATTTTCAGTGTGTAAGGAACCATTTGCTTCGCTTAAAGATATTCCGAAGACAGAGATTTCACTGAGAGAGTGTGTTAGGATGTCGTCTAAATGTGGAGGGCAAGGTAACAGTCTATGTTCTATGTGGTTGTAAAGGTGACTGTACTAGTAGATGCAGTTGTCGCAAGGAAAAGAAACTGTGTAACTCCAGATGCCTTCAAAGCGGCAATTGTTTCAATAAATATGGGAATAAATCTTCCACATATTACTTGTGCTCATTTTGCTTATTAAAGGACAAGAATGGAAATAAACATGTGTTTTTATTATCCTGCCCAACAGGTGATAGACATTATTTATAAGCCCGGGCAATTTAATTATTTTAACAAATATTATCATATTGCCTTCTCATTTTGGGCATTTTTCATAATGCCCGGGCATTATATACAATGCCCCATTAATCACTTGGTCCATAACATATATACCAAAGCTCATTTGTGTATGTCAATATTTACCGGTGGATGTTAACATTCACCAATTTCTGGCTGTTTTAGTAAATAAACAATGTAACGTAAGGCTAATTCGGAAGTGACAAACTCTAGAATTGTTATATTGACCGTACCTTATAGCTAATATTTGAAAGGATTAAAGGAGCTTTCATTGATGCTGTACATCCAGAAATGTTACCATGAAAATCTTGTTGGACGAATTTCCTTTGGCTCACGCGGTCCTGTTAATTTTCAAAAATTTCAACGGTGCCTAGGTAACAATTAAACATTCTCCCTCCATTAAATTTTCGACGTTAACATCGTTCGTTCGATGCATGCCACCCCACGAACCCGTCAATCGAAAATTAAAAACAAAATCGAGTTAATAACTCAAAATCGAAAAGCCCACTCGCAAGCAAATTTAGCACACAATGGAGGAGCGAACGGATTGAAATAAAAAAAAGAAGAGTTTTGTGAAGTGCAGAGAGCGGAGGGGGGACTGGCAGAGAATTAAATGAACGGTCCCATTCTGATGAAAACTTGAATATTATTTATTCATCGGGACTCCCGGGATTGTATTTAGAATTATTCGTGCGAAGTCTGTGAGAGTTCAATACAAGCGTGTTTACCGACTAGAGTGCTTATTAAACTTAAAAACAAAGGATTTTTTAATTAAACACATGGCTTCGGTTTCACACATCAACTGCAAATTCATTTAAACAAAACTACATACGTTCGTTAAAATCGAACTGATATATACCTATATGTTGTGTAAGAGAGAAAGAGAGGAAGAGAGCGGGAGAGGGAGATATTGGGAAATATTATTTCCATTTTTCACATTTTTTTTATCCCGTTGTTTCTTTTTCCAATCCGAACCTTTGTTTTCGATCGATTCCGTTTTTGTTTTTGTGCTTCGATGAATGTTAATTAAATATGCGGAATTAAATTTGAAAATTAATTGGAAAACGCCGAAGTGGGTGTTCTTTTACGTGATATTTTCGCGATTAAGTTTAATACCGGCGGGGCTTTTGTTTTTTTTTTTAAATATATACAATTTCCCTTGCTGCGTTTAATTGCCTCGATGAAGAGGGTTCATCGCCGTGGTAATTTTCTATTTGCACGTGAATATAAGAAACAAATTAAGTGATAATAAATCCTCTTGAAGTGTTAATATTTTATATCAAGTTTTAAAATTTTAAATTTAAGGCCGCTGGCGCTGTCTTAATATTTAAAGCATATTTCTACTTATGAGTTCAGACTGTTTGGCAGGTATAGCATCCTTACTTATAATAACGTTCACATTAACTTCAGAAAAAAAAAATTCTGGGTAAGATGCTAATAAATAATTTTGATGCTTCGTTACAGTTGGTTATGCAGAAACGTTAGAATTTTTAAATCTGTCCTTTAATCGTTGCTTCAAACCGCCAATCTTCTTTTAGTTGCGCGGTGGTACATGTATTTAGAATCTAATAATATTTTTGTTATCGAGTACTTCATGCTTCGTGTTTTCGCTTTAGATCAATCAAATAATTCCAGTTATAATTGTTTCCTGCGCTTAATAAAACTGCATTAACGCCTAGTCGTTAGCTTACATTTCTGATTATCAAGGGGCGGATTATATGCACAAGTAAATCACGATTTTATGCACATATATATGCTACCGTTTTATGTAAAAATGCATAAAATATGCAACAAAATGAAAATATATGCAATGAAATCAAAATATATGCAAAACATTAATGAAAGTCAACAACAATTTTTAAGAGTAATTCTGGAATTATTTATAAGTTTCTATAACAAATATTCAAATTTACGCTACGAGCTCAAAAATGACCAATATTTTTTTAGTAATTTGAAAATTTTCTAGTTTTCAATTAAAACTCAATATTACATTACAATATTACATGAGATGGAAATTACAGTTACAAAGTTAAAACAGAATATAATAATAAAAATAAACTTGTGCAATGCCTATACGGGTATAATAAAAAATATACAAACACGTTACCTAATCCAAAATATTATCCAATAAATTAACTATGAAATGCTTTTCAGCATTTTCGCCTAAAAACGAGTGTCTCCTTTCATCTAAAATATATCTATGTACAGAAAAAGTTCTCTCTACATCAACAGATCTTATGGGACAATATATCAATTTGTGGATTAAACTATAATTTAAATCAATATCATCTAACATTGTCTCCCCTTCAAAAATTTTAGAAATATGTAAGAATTTTTTATAACCCACATTTTTTTCCAAAACATTCTAATTTATCGCATATTTTCCAATTTTTTCTCTAACATTTCTCTCTGAATTTTGTAATTATCTGCAAAGAATCTACAAGTGTCTCAGATTTTTTTTTGTAAAGGAATTAGCGTTTCCGGAACGAAGCTATAATTAGTTTTTATAAAAATTAATTGTTAAATGTTAGAAGAATCTGTTAGATCCAATATCAATTTTATTAATTTATTAAAATGTTCTGCATAAAAAAAGCAGTTGTGGTGTAATCGGTTGTGCTGGTATAGGAATGTTTGGTAAGATCTCTTTATTTGGAACAATATATATGAAATATATGCGACAGTATGACGGTTTTGTTAAAATATGCAAAATTTATGAAAAATATTACTTATATGCACAATTGCATATATATGCATTTCGCATATAATCCGTCCCCTGCTGATTATTTACTTACACGATGCAAGCAATTCACGAATATCTAAACCCCCAATTACATCCAATAATTGAAATCTCCTATTCAGGCCTATTTAAGAAAATATTTAATATTAATTCAACTCACATTCACTGTCGTGCTCAAAATTAATTTGTGGGATATCCGTATGTTTACGTACTATTACGTACAGTACGTACGTATTTTATATTGTGGTCGTTCACGATATCACTACCTTATGATATCTTAAATTTCAACGTCTAGTAAATTACGTGCTTTTGGACAAATACATGGCCAAAGTTCTATCTGCAAGAAACTTGTTTTAAATAAATTGTGCACTATCATTCTACTTTCTTATGTTTAATCTTATGTATTATTTGTTATTATTGATGCGAAGCTTCTATTCTGGCGTGATATTATATTATCTGTAGAGTAAAATGCCGGAGCGAGCGTCACGAAAATGTGTAACGCTATAGCTGTAGATAGTATTGTATACACCAGATATACCTATAATATAACACGATTCCGAGCATGGAGGGGAGAGAATATAAGTTCTCCCCCTCTACCTCTTTCTGTTCTCCCCCCCCCCCCTCTCGTTTTCTGGGTACGCCACGGTGATTCTACAGCCGGTTATCAGCTTGGCGTTGACCCCGAGCGCGACGTTGCCGCTATCGATGTTAAAGACGTAAAGCTATAAGATCAGTCGTAAAGAGGCGACGTTGCGGTTCTCGTAGGAAAGTCAAAGTCGTGAGAGTGTCGATTTGTGTAGGGAGGTGAAGATGCGTACGTAACGCACCACAATGTTGCGTAGTTTGTTAATTCCTACTTGGTAAACTTTGGTTAATTCGATTCCGTATTACTTATTGTGAAAATGTAATTTGCCAATTAAGAAAAAAACTGGTAAAAGGCTTGGCACGGTTCTACAGTACCGACTACTGTACCCGTTTTTTTTTTTATTAATTATACTTCTTTATTGCTTTATTCTTCTGATATTACAGACATATACGGCCCAATACAAAAGCTTTCATGGAACAATTAACATTTGTACAATTAACTGTAATCTAATAACTTGTTTCTTGTTGGGACAAAGAATAGAAATACTGGGACACGATAAGTGTAGTTCGAAAAATTATTGGCCTGACAGAGAGACCAGGCAGGTAATCAAATAATCTTTACTTTCTGTTATAAGCGGGTCAATTTTGTCGGATTTCAGTTAATGGCATTTCTAATCTAAACAGAACTCCTGGATACAGAATATTGGGTTTTGAAAAAAAAATGTCTGTCTGTGTAGGTTTTTCTCTGAAATTAAACATTACAAAATTTTCATACTGTGTATTTATTCAGATACTGTACTATTCCAGGAGGTCCAAAAATCTTTTTGAAGACGTAGATCGAAAATGTCGGCTCAGTAAAGAAAGACACTTACATAAGACGTATCGCAATCAATTTGTAGATACAATTTCTTTAAAGAAGGAGTTTTCAGTTATATATTTGTCATGGTTTAATTATTATTACTAGTATATTGCATATCAGTGATTAGAAAGACGTCTATCAACGGATGTCTCATTTTCCTAAAAGAACCAACTTGAACGGCAGAGTTTTTATCCGCCTGGCCTATTTCAACTTTATATTTTAAATTAAAGGTATCTAGATAACGTGAATTAATCCGTGCAATTCATCTTGTTCATATTTTGAAAAATTGTGCACGAATGAAATTATCCCCCAACCTCCTTGTACCCACCTAATGCGAAATGTGGATTGTAACTGGGAAGGGGTATAACTAGAAGGAGGACGCGGGCGCAGGGGGGATGAAAATTAATGTTATGCAATTCTACGAAGGTGGGAGAGTAAATGTAATTAATTATCTGTGCTCGTAATGACTCTGACTGATGAGGTGTTCGGGCTAGAGGAGGGCGGTCGAGGGGTAGAAGGGGGGGATGAAGAAACGATAATCGACCAGAATGGCAGTTCTCTCTCTGCCTGCCCCCTTCCCTCGGCCCCGGCCCCCTTCCCCCGTTCGCCCCCCATCTCGAAGTTCTAAACGGTTTTGTTCGGGGCGATGTTTTAGGATGAATGGACGTTTTATTCGGTGAAGATACAGAACAAATGGTTTTCTGTGGGAGTTGCAGGTGGGGGCGGTCAAACGATGTAATTAGGTGTAAGTACACTTAAAGTAACCGGTAGATATGGATTTTTGATAAAAACCTCCAAACTGGAAATTGCTCCACTTAAACCAGTTGAGGCACACCAGGAGTAAACCTTCAGTACGAAGTCTTTTGGTACGTAAATATACGGGCACTTTGAAGCAAAAATTAGGGAGCTGGGATGAATTGTCGTGTGTGACGCTTTTCGGGACGCCCGTCCCAACCTAACGTTTACGCTCACGTACAAGCGTGTGCCTGACGTGGGCACTCGTTGCTGTCAGCATTTGTCAAAATGAAGCAATTTTAACCGTTTATCGCAATATATTAAATTGTTTTTCCTCTTCGTACTTTGTAAAATAGTTATTGACGTTGCTTGCTTACACTCCCATTCTCATATCCATAACCACAGGCATACCGTTTGATTCGTAAAGATCTATCTGGATATGTTATCTGAAACCATTTGTTTAACTGAAAACTAGCAAACATGTTTCTCAAAAAAGATCCATACCATGTAAAAAGATATAAAAGATGTGATTTATTTGATATTTATACGTGTAACATTTAAAAACATAAACGTTGTACGGGCAATGTTAATACAGTTATAAATCAGGAAGTTTGCTCAATACACTTACTAATTAACCGATCACCAGAGACTTAAGTGAAGGTGAGATGGAAATTGATAATTTAAAATACGTTGTGTAGAACATCGTTTCACGAAAATAATATACCAGGCTTAATTGTAAGTACATCGATTGATAATATTCCTGCCAGATGAATCACTTCATTTCAACTGTAACTACACGTATGCAGAGCATTTCATATCTCGAAAAGTTTGAAATAGGCAGGAAATAGTGAGTAGTATGTGGTTATGTGTACTTGAATAAAAAAGTATTATATTCCTAATATACTCACTATAGCTTATAAACTATATTGGCAATATTTTTTTTTAATTTCATAGTTCAAATGGTTGAATACATATAAAGTTACCTAATCCATTTTAGATGCCAAGATTCTCAACTAATTTATTGTTATTGTATTACTCAGAGAAATCTAGTTGTTGCTGCACCCGTTGTCGGAGGGAATATGGCTATTCTATCTCAAAAGTCAGCCTCTAGCTCAAGTTCCAATAACCACAGCAATATCCTCGAGAGAAATTGAGTTATCAGACTAATCCTTGTATGTTTTAATGCTAGATAATTAATACTGAAGGATATTAAAGCCCAGGTTAAAAACATTCCATTATCCCCCATCCCCTAGTATTCCCTCACTTAGTATCACACCCCTCCAGTTTGCGAAATTGTAATTTCTAACTTAATTGATGTACAAATATCTACTGCTCATCTTTTGCTGCCTTTTTATCCGAAAAAAATCTTTTTTCTCGAAAAACGTTGGCCTACCTTCAGTCTTCTGCTGAATTTCTTTGGAAGAAATAGATGTAGCAGAATGATCTATGTTGGATTACTCATTTCTAATGAATTGCTGGTGAACGGTATTTAAGCTCTGTTTTATAACTCTAACCCATCATCCCTAATTTTGAACTCACAACCCTATTATCTTAAAAATTCAATTCCTATCATATACATATGCTCGTTGAGACTAGAATCAAATACAAATTGTCTTTTCAGTAAGTCCTTTGTCAGTGATTATTTTAAACCAAAAAGTTTAAATATTCTTACTACACTGTTTTTTGTTGGCCAACATCGAAATGGTACTCGTGTCGTGTATACTCGTTATGTTTAATCTTTCCGTTTCTTAATTCAATTTTTAATTCTGAATTAAAGCATAAACTGAATACATGTTTTGCATATATTTTCATTTTGAAAGATACGTGTGTCGCTTGTCATTTACGTTACATAATGTTCACGTACCTAAGTGTAACCCTAAAAGTGAAATATTGTGGAAAACTGTGTGTTATGGTCCTTTTCTTATTGTATTTATCACAAGCCGTACCCGGCATGCTTTGCAATGCCACGTAAAGTTTAAAAAAAGAAAGATAAATAAGAATTATAGATCACACGGTGAATTTCGTATCACCTACATATATTTTTGAAAAATATTGTCAAAACGTAATACAATTTTTTTATCTGCATTACATTAAATGCAACACAGTTATACACATAATCAATTTAAGGCTTTCTGATGTACTATATTTTTTGTCGTTGTGGTGCGTAAATATATAAAGATGATGATTGTACGACTCGCGAACACGCGACGCATGCGCGAAACAGGGAAACTCCAAGTTGCTTCCGCAAACTGTCCTTGTAACGGCAATTGTATATTATCTTTTTAAATTTTTAATAACTAATTTATCAAAAACTATCTTGAAATTAGGCATGAAATTTTTCAGTAAAATATGCGTTCCCACCCCAGAAACTAATCAGCGTAATGGATCTTGTGGTGGGAACAATTGTGGCAATTTTACTACCACCAGGACAACATAATCCAATAGATTCACCGCTGTATTTTAACTCTTTACAATATTGACCAATGATTGTCATTTCTCATTTCTCCAATCGTTACTGATTGGAGAAATTGGTCTGCACAGTAATCTATTTCCGGGTCGTAGTGGAATGCTACGCGTTCCAAGTTTACAGGAACACTGCGTCTCCGGAATCGCTCTATTTCATTTTGTCTTGAAGTGCGCTCCATTTTTTGGATATTTGTTGCTCGTAGTACGTGTATGACCATCTTGATGTTGATTCTGCCATGTTTCCTTCAGCTTGTCTAAGTAGTTTTTTTTTGTTTGTTATTTTTACCTTTAGTTTGATTCGTCAGTAATCCTGTTCGGTCTGTTGTTTGGGTTCCTTCACTTCCGGTTTTGGGTCTTGTATTTTTGTACCTCATAGACTTGTTTCTTGGGTGTTTTATATTCCTCGTGTGACGTCAGGTACAGTCGAATTGTCTTGTAGTTTTTCTCCATCCTTTTGAAATAGTGTGATTTTATAAAATTGTGCTGATAGCCAAACCCAAGTTCATGGAACGCCTCGTTGTTCTCTTCGGCTTTCCCCCATAGTGCTTCTAGGTGATCAATCCTTTTTTGTAGGTATTCCTTGGTTTTTCTTGCACTACCGTCTTTGTTGAAATTATTATGTAGCTATATGATTTCTTGGGCTATTTTTTCTTGTTCTTGAATCAATTCATCTGCTTGTTTTATCTTGTCGTAATTGAAGTTGTTAACTTTGTAACTTAGTTTTCTGGAAAAAGTGGCTGTGACTTACTCAGGAGTTTGCTTGTCTTCTTGACTTCCCGCCGTTGTGTTGGCGTCGAAGTTCTTGAATTTTTGGAGTTGTAATCACTGGCGGCTTTTACTCCGGCTGCAGTGACTGGATGTGTCCGTCGTTTCGAATTTGTAGAATTTGTAGACTCGGTGTCCTGGTGAAGTTGCTTTGACTTACTCAGGACTCTTCTTGGTTTCTTGACTTTCCGCTTTTGTGTTGGCGTCGAAGTTCTTGAAGTTTTTAAAGTTGAAATCACTGGCGGTTTTTCTTCCGGCTGCAGTGACTCGATGCGTTCGTTTTTTCGAACTTGTAGAATTTGTAGACTCGGTGTCCCGTCGATCTAAATGCTGCTGTGTAAGATGTGCCCTAACTCGTTCCATCCTAAGCCTTTCTACTTCATAATTATTCACTTTTGAACCCAATTCTCTCATATCAATACGAACGTTATTATTATCTGCCTCTCGCTGGTCGTCAGTGCGATTTGCACGTGAGGTAGCTCGTAGCACATTTCAATTACTCCGACGACCTAAATAAGATCGTTTTCTCCCTGGCATTTTAAAATGAAAAAGTTTTCGCGCACTGACAAACTGATGATAGATTGTAATAATTTTTTATTTGACCACCAACTGACAGTACGATTGGTTGCTTCGGCGATTTGTCCCCAAAATTACAAAACGTACCTTTTGTAGTATTTCCCTTAGTTATTATTTATGTTTCTCGCCACAAAAAACCTTCCCTGAACTTCCACAAATATTTCAAGATCAAAATTAGCAAAATCCGTCCAGCCGTTCTCGAGTTCAAGCCCAGACAAACGAACAGCATTTTATTTTTATATTATAGAGAACTCCAAAACCATCACATTAATTTATTGTTGTTATGTAGTATAGTAAAATAATAACAGATTTCACATCAATTTGTCTTCAATTTAATGTTCCTTCTTGGGTCCACATCCGTGTGTATTCACGTATCATTAGTGAGATTCCATTTAAAATCAATTAGCATTCGCGATGTCTATAATGAAAACGGGACTATTTTCCTACATGTGCACTTGTGAAAGTCGCATATGCCGCGCGCACATTTCATTATGATAATTGCAAAGAAGTTTTATAAAACGTACATCAATCTAAATGAAACGTATGTAATGATTAAAAGAGAAATAACAACAACCGTGCACAGATGTTACCAGCGGTTATTAGCACTCATATTCTTCGAATAATTATCGGTATGTAAATACGTGGAGTTTAATTTATTTTTAATCTATCTTTACATGCGTAATGTATAAGCCGCCCATTTCGGTTTTTAGTTTGCAAATGCTTCTTTGTTTCTGTGAAAAAATAACCTTTTTCTTAAAGGCGATGGGTGGGTATATGTTTAGATCAATAATACAGGGAAGTTTTAATGAGAAAATTACACCCGGTAGACAAACAACATGTATAATACTAATGAACATTTCTGGTTTAAGTAACGAGTTTTGTTTCATTATTTATTACACGTATTTCGAATAAACAGGCAAATACTAAACAATTAATGGCATTCAAATGAGAAAAAAATGAAGGGCTTAATAATTAGAGGATTTTTTTCAAGAACATTGGAATCAAATAAAGCCCTTTGCGTTGCGACATTTACTCATTGCTAATGTCCGGAACATTAGGCACTTAAAGTTTTTAAATAGGCAGTCATTAAGACACTATAAAAATTGGAATCTTGGCAATAAAAATACGCATTTATCTATATCCAAGTTACTGTTATTTTATTATTAATTATTATTAGTAATTATTATTTTATTTTTATTATTTATTATTAAACACTATTATTTTGAATTCCAAAATAAAACAAGATGTTTGTAGAAATCTTTAAAATTAAAACTAAAATTGCCTTCTACGTCTCTTTACGAAATCGGGGCGCATTTACATTAATAAATATAACTTTTTAATCTATATACATTTCAGATTTATACACTTTATCGGAATCTCGAAGAATCAAGTGGTCTGTGTCGTTTCAGTCTTCTTTGGTCTCCCTCTTCACTCAGAAGTTGTTCTGCCAGCTGATTTGGATGTATGGCGAGCTTGTTTTTATATTTAACCCCACAGTTGGCTATCTCTTTCTTGACTGATTGCATCTGTAGATCGTCGGGTATTACTTTATTTGGTACAAACCAGGGAGCATCGGTAATCATTCGCAGTATTTTTGCTTGCCTTCTTTCTAGGATCTCAATGTTTGAGTTTGCTGTGGACCCCTAGGGCTGTATCCCGTAGGTCCAGACAGGTTTCAAAATTGCTTTATATACTCGCAATTTGTTTTCTAGAGACACCTGTGAGTTTCGACCAATAAGCCAGTACATTTTTTGGACTTTATGTCCCAGTTGCTTTCTCTTAGTCCAGACGTGTGTCTTCTAAGTAAGCCTGCGATCCAAGTGCATGCCTAGGTATTTTACAGATTCGGCCTGCGGTATTTGCTTCCTGTTTAGCGTCAGAGCCGGGCATGTTTTGCGTCGTAGCGTAAATCTGACATGAGTAGATTTTTGTTCATTAACCTTAATACGCCACTTTTTAAGCCATTTTTGAATCACATTCAGGTTCTTTTATACTCGAGCGGAGGCAATCACTGGATCTTTATGTGAGGCCAGAATTGCCGTATCATCAGCAAAAGTTGATGTCTGGGTTTCGTTGTTTGTTGGCAGGTCGCACATGTATAACAAGTAGAGTAGTGGCCCCAAGACGCTTCCTTGTGGAACCCCTGATCTTATCTGGTAAAGGCCTACTTGTTGCCCATGATGTCTTACCAGAAAATATCTGTCACTGAGATATGATTTCAGGATCCGGAACAAATTGGAAGGAAGGAACTTCCTAATTTTGTAGAGTAGCCCTTTGTGCCAGACTTTGTCAAACGCTTGTGAGACGTCTAGGAAAACAGACGAACAGTTATTCTCACTTTCCAGATTATTATTTATTTTCCTGACTATTCTATGAACTTGTTCGATAGTGGTGTGTCGTTCGCTAAACCCAAATTGATGGTGAGGTAATATGTTTTTCAGTTCTGGGTGTATTCTTGTAGCAAGAAGCTTCTCCAGTATTTATTTAAAATATAAAATGTCTTTTGGCTCATAATAATTATGTATATTATATTCCACACCATTGGAAACTTGTACAATTATTAGTATAGTCTCTGACTCTTTATAGACAGAAAGTTAAAATTGCATTATTTTTTTAATGAAACGCCGTTTATCCCGAGAGACACATTTTAATGCTCTTTACCGTAACATTGACAAAAAATTCGTCTTTGGTTTCTAAAGAAATTAAAAAATAAAAAGTATGAAATAATTCACCATGAATTACTTTTCAGAACTTTCTGTTCCATTTTTTTTCCGATTTAATTGATGCTACTGCATTTTCATCTAACTGTAAAATAATTCCTAAAACTATTTAAATGGTTTAAATAATAAATGGCAGCGGATAATGAAGCACCCCCTTCCATTCAGTTAAAATAAGTTTAGGTGGTAATGCAAACTGCAGAGCGACTTCTTTAAGTATCTTTTACGCGTTCAGAATAAAATATTACAGTACAAATTAGTAAATCTGCTTCTTGAAACAACTCACGAATTTCTTTCGCCACTCCATGCAACTGTATAGGTTATTTGAAGAAAATTCGAAAATATCAATTTTAAACACTTTCTTGCCTTCCTAATAGATGGCACTGCGTCAGTGACTAATAAAAACTTAGCTTCAATTTAAAAAAAATCACCATACTAAATAACTTGAAAACCTAACTAATTGTGCGATAGTGGAAATTTTAGTTCCATTTTTCTCCAAGGATGTCACGATGGCATTGGTCACGAATATACAAAAAATAGATATAATTTTAATCACAAAAAAAACACGAAACAAATATCTCACGAATCATCAATCGATACGGATTATTCTCCAATATTATCTAAAATTCATACATTTCATCATACGGTTTTTAAAAGTAGATGTTTCTTAAAGTTGACTGGCACGGAAATTTATTCTTTGGCTCATTTTTCAAAAAGGTTTTCAAAGGCGGAATTTCTAATTTCCAATTGGACAGTACCTACCTTGTGTAAGTAATATGGATATCTCTTATTCACCCGTCACTTTCGTATCTAATTTTTCTGGAAAACTTGTTTTGGGTAGGCAGGTATTGTTCTTCCCAACTCAATTATAACAGCCGAAAAACCGTTTAAGCCAGTAAAAAGCCTTGGCCGCCTCTACACCTATATACATGATTTGCATCCGTTATTGTTTCACGACTCTAGTGACCCGACTCTAGTAGTCGAAATAGCTGTCCATTTCTTATTATTTATGCTTTCTGTGAGCGACTGTGGTGTGTTCGCACCAAACTGTACACGGGTCATTCGCACGAAGTGTTGTAAATAAATACTGTTCTTTGGTATAGGGCGAAAAGCACTTTAAATGCGTTTGGTATGTTAGCATTTTGCTTTTTATCTCAAGTGACTTTGCAGAGACTATACATCACTTTTTGATATCATCGTCTTTTTGTAGTTCATGCCTTCTATGCGTTGACACACAAAATTCATAATTTCGTGATTAATCGCATTATCACAATTTATATAATGGAATCGTCCTGTCATAATTGAAGACCACTGCTGAATTCTTTGACAAATTTTTGTGATTCATCCTTTAGTGACGTTCGTATTTTCAGCGTCATATATATGCTATATATCGTTCAAGATGAATTTAACATCGAATGGTAAACCTGATACTCTTATATGAACCATGTGTTTAAATATTTGATTTTAAAATTATTTCAAACTCACAAAGAAATAAATACTTTTGGACGATTTCTTGAACTATGTTAAAATTATTTTATAAATAACTCCAAATAGACGTTTTATGCATTACGATTAAAACAGGCATTTACGCAGGAAAAAAACTAAATTATTTTAACAAAACTTTCGGGCTTTATCCTTACTAAAAGTCTCTAGTTCGTACTATTGATTTGAGTTGCAGTGTGTTGATATTGTAACGTTTTACGCGTTCAAAATACCTTGCTTACGTGTCTTAACTAATTTATTTCCGCTAAGAATTAACACTTAATACCTAATTTATATCACACTTGTTTATTTGTTTTACGCGCACGGCCGCTACGGTAGGTATTCGACGCGTTCCGCTTTTATCTCGCCGCCTCATGACGTACCAGAACGTTCTCGTCGCTCTCGAAAGGTATAGAATTCTCGTCGAACAGTCTGGAATTCTACGAACTGGAATCGATTCGTCGGAAACGGACTCCCCCGACTTGTGTTTATTTTGTGGCGAGACTTTCCTTTATAATATCACAAGGACCCGGTGGTGCTTTCTTAGCTCCCCCTCGTGTTTTTTTCAACAACCGTACACATCTTCACTTAGTACAATTACTTACGAATCTCCTGCTTATGACGAATTTTTTTTGTAAATCATTTCCAGAGCGACTGTTTGCGCTCACCCTAACACTTCAATATAAAACAGAAATCCAATTTAAACACAGAACCGCAAATTACATAAACTCGATCGCTAATAATCCCAAGTTTTTTCTTCTCCCCCGTTGTTTCGATTTCCCAGTCGAGATCCACGAAAACCCCACATTACCGAGGAAAACAAAGGAGTGAATTATATCAACCCCGCAACGTCACGTATAAATTAAAATGTCATTTATCGATAATATGAATTCGATAATAACGTAAGATTATTACGAGCTAATTCAGGGAGTAATCCATTTATTTTCCTTAATTAACGAAAATGCATTGCGGCGTGGGAGCGCGCTCGATTTTATTGTTGTATCGAACGGGTTGAATGACTGGCTGCTGTAATTGAGAGGGATGTTTAAGAGGAGGAAATTTAACAGGTCGGGAGGGATGGTTTCCAAGACAAAGTCCAAACGCATAAACTACTAACTACTCAAAATCTGTTTAAAATAAACGATTAGCTTAGATAGTTTATTGTCTGTTTCCTAAATAGTTTTTCATAGAATATAAGGCTATGACTTGGCGTTTTGTTTTTTCAAGTATTCGTTTTAGACCTTCGTCCTTCTTTGTTTTACCATCTATAGTGACCTTACTTGGATGGTTTTGATATTATCAGAACTTATTATTACTTCTACTTTTTTATCACTGGGTATTTACGACATATCATTTATTAATATTAAATAATGCTAGTCATCATCATCATCATCACACAGCCATAGTTGTCCACTGCTGAACATAGGCCTCCCGTAACTTTGTCCATCCTTTTCTATCTTGTGCCTCCTGCATCCAATTCCTTTTGAAGCGTTTCAGATCGTCTCGCCATCTAGTAGGAGGTCGTCCTCTACTGCGTGTGGCATCTTGTCGTGCTCTCCACTCCAGTAGCATTTTAGTCCACGTTCCATCCCTCATACGGGCCACATGTCCAGACCAGTTCCACTTTAGGGAAGCTATCCTTTCAACAGCGTCTGTAACTTTCGTTTGCCTCCTAATATACTCGTTCGTAATCCTATCTCTTAATGATATTCCCATCATAGCACGTTCCATGGCTCTCTGAGCCACTCTTATTGTTCTCACGGAGTTTTTAGTTAGAGTCAGGGTTTCGGCTCCATAGGTCATAACTGGCAGGACACAGCTTTCAAACACCTTACGTTTGAGGTAAAGGGGAAAGTTTTCTTTAAATATATAACCAAGTCGCCCAAAGGCAGCCCAAGATAGTGATATTCTTCTTTTAATTTCACAAGTTTGATTATCTCTATCTATTCGTAGTTCGTAGCCGAGATACACGTAAGATGTAACTTGTGTAATTTGAGAATCACCTAGAACTATATTTTGGTTGGGAACAAGGTTTGTCGTGATTTTAGTTTTAGCAACATTGATTTTAAGGCCTACATCTAATGAAGCCTTGTGCAACCTATCAAGCTTTGTAGCTGCTTTGTCTAAACTATTGCTTATCAGAACGATGTCATCTGCGAATCGAAGATGGTTTAAATTTCGAGCATCTATGTTAATACCCATATCGTTGAAGTCGATCTTCTTGAACATATATTCTAAGAGTGGTAAATAACTTTGGAGAAATAATGCTAGTAATATATGAGAAGTTGGTTGATTTTCCAGGAAGAAAATCAACCAATTTCTCAATAATGCTAGTAATATATGAGAAATTGGTTGATTTTCCTGTATGTCCAACTTACAGCTACTATAAGTGCTTTATCTATTATACGTTAATTTTGTTGAGAGTATATACATTATACTTTGGCCGTTTGGCTTCTTCATTAAAATCTGTAGAAGCCTTTAAAACCTGTCAATACACAAGATGCATCGAAATGTCATAATTGCACGCTTCTATTTAACACCTGCGCTAGGAATTTTATTTGGTGGGGTATCCGTAACTGTTAGTTCTGGAGGCAGCTTTTTCCTCGCAAATCCCCAACAGGGTGACAGAAGGCGTTGAACGTCAGCAAAACAGTTGATTGATCAAACCGTAACTTGATAATTGAACTGGAAAATAAAAGGAGAAAAATGCAGTCTTCCATTTCAGTTATACAATAAAAGGTACGTCCAGCTAGGCAAAAGACGCAAAAAGTTATTTGCCGTGAAACGTTATTAAAATTGAAATATACTGACACAGACCAGAAAGTTGGACCGTAATAAACAGGTCCATATCATCCTGCTTTGTTGCTTTGTCTCAGTCAAAGTTTTTTAGGCGAGTTAAGCATATAAGTTATAAAATGATACCAGATATAAGTCTCTGATGTAGACCTTTTCGTTACGGTCAAACTTTTTTGTATGTTTCCATATGTTTCGGCTTTAAAAACGTTTCATGTCAAATATCAGTATTTTTGTAACTTGTATGTGGTTGTAAATGGCCCTTTGTTGTACATTCTAGACTGCTTGTTTTCTCCATTTTTGATTATAAACTTTCAAATTGCCAAGCTTAAGATTTGACCAATATTTTTTTTTCTTTTCTGATGATATTGAACCGCTCTCGTCACCAACCACCTGTTGTGGCAGTAAGGTGGAAAACCTTCAGGGCTCTTGTTTTACACTTCACAATATGTAATATATATACAATTAAAATGGGAGTTCCTAAGTATTACAGGAATTTCTGTGGCTGCCTATAATACTAAAGCTGAAAGAGCTCAAAGGGTGTGACTTGTCTTATTTACTGTTTATTTGTACGCTTTTGTACTTTGGTTTTGCATTATTGACTTACGTCTGCAATTATCGAATTAAATGTCAGCTAACTTGTTGTTTTGTCAAGATTCGGATGACATTTATAACTTGGTCAAGCGGCTTCGTTCTATTTGAAAGGTAAAGTTTGGCAGTTTTTTTTTTAAATATCAATGATTTTTTCATTACCTGGTAATTGACAAACATTTCAGTTTATCAAAACTGTGAATTCTTTTAACTGATAAAATATAACGAAAAACAAGTGGTGACATCTGATATCATTCTGTTGGGAGATTTTTTTGGATTTCCTCGAAAACAAATTCTAAAAGTTTAATAACCGTTTAATAAAGTAACTAAGTACCTGCTATTTCTAACAAAAATCTCCAAACGTAGAATAAACTAAACTTAGAATTTTTTAGCCATAAAATGAACATTTTGTTAGCCATAAAATGAACATTTTTTTTCAACAACAAAATGAACAAAATAAACCCATCCAGCCCACATTAAGTTTGAAATAGTTTAAATGCCAAATTGATATTTAACAAAAACAGTTACCTTCCCTTATGTCGCAATTTTTGCGAATATTATATAAATAGGATAAATATGCACATGCATAGGTATTGTAATGCACTATGCATATGTAGAATATATGCATGAAAATATTCCAGAGATATGTGCATAGGTATGCAAGGACTATATAAAAGATATACAGCAATAGTACCGAATAAGTAGATAGTAAACAAAATCATGTGTGCAAGTTCATGATTAACATGATGAAATGTATTAAATATACCTAAGAAAATATCCACATAACTGGATAGCTTGGTATCCGGTTATCAACAATGTACTATATATCGGGTGTTTTTTTTTAAATTTCACCTCATAGTAGGCTGAGGATAGTGTTTGTGAATGCGCCTTACTAAAAATGTCAAAATTGACATAACCTCACTTGTTTTAATAAAAATTGAAACTGCTCCAATCGGTTAATAGTGTCGTGAAAAAGACAGCTTGGCTCTATTCATTAGGCGTAGATGAGTGAGCTGTCTTTTTCAAGACACTAGTAACTGATTGGAGCAGTTTCAAATTTTATTAAAAAAGTGAGGTTATGTCAATTTTTACATTTTTTAGTAAGGCGCATTCACAAACACTATCCACAGCCTATACTATGAGGTGAAATTTAAAAAAACACCAGACATAATATGTAATATATAGTATAATATAATATGTATATACTATATACAGGGTGGTCGTGATATAACCTTACAAAAAAAAACGGTAATAGGTGACGATAAGTAGAACTCGTATGCAAAAAAAAATCTGGTAAAAGTCTTTTCGTTTTCGAGATACAAATAATTGAAAAAAATTGTAAATTATTAAAAACTCATTGGCTGTACGCCAATGAGTTAATCAGGGTGAAAATGGTGATTTTGGTTGTCTAGTAACGATAATCGTTACCTGTACCAACTAGTAAACTGAATGATATTTGTCAAATTCAATAATTTTGAATTTGCGGTAGAAATGAAGTTTACAAATCAAGAATATGCGGAAATGCATTTACTCTGCGGAGAAGCACGTGGCAAGGCAACAGCGTCTAGGCGACTTTTCCGAGAGCGTTTTCCAGGAAGAGTTCTTCCCTCTTGTAATTCCTTTATTGAGGTACACCCACGTCTATGTAAAACTGGCTGTGTGGTACCTTAAATGCGCAGTCGTGGACCTCACCGCCCTGACTTCGACATTGATGCTGAAGAAGCCATTCTAGATATCAGAAGAAAATCCTGGTGCGAGTACTCGACATCTCGCTTCCCAAGTTGGTGTTTGCTGATACATTATAATGCGAACTTTGCGAGAACAATTATTATTATATCCATATCATATCCAACGGGTGCAAGATTTAGACCCTCAAGATTATCCTAGGCGTATTGAATTTTGCCAATGGTTTCAACAGCAGCAGAACCTTAATAATTTAGTTTCCAGAAACATTTTGGTTTGCGATGAATCAATATTTAACGTGATGGTGTAATGAATTATCATAATGCACATGTATGGGCTGATGCTAATAATCCACATGCAGTTCGTCATGGCCGATTTCAATCACGTTTCAGCATAAACTTATGGGCTGGAATCTTGAATGGAAAATTATTTAGCCCTTTTGAGTAGCCCCGAAGAATTAATGGAACGAATACCTTCGTTTTCTGCGCAATGATTTTCCTCACTTGCTACTGAATATTATGGAGGATATGGTTTTGGAAAGAGGTAACCAAATTTGGTTCTTACATATGATGGGGCACCTCCTCATTTTAAGTTGAAATGTACGCGACATTTTAAATCTCAGATATCCAGATCGCTGGATTGGCCGTAATGGTCCAATACGGTGGCCTCCCCGTTCCCCTGATTTGACCCCTTTGGATATTTATTTTTGGAGTCACATGAAAAGTTTAGTGTATGATGTTGAAATAAACACAAAACACCAACTCCGGGAACGAATAGCAGACGATGCGAACCACATATGCAATAATACAACAATCCTGAACGCTGTTTATGGCAATTGGAACAGACGTACTCAACTGTGCATAAATGTCAACGGAAATCAGATAGAACATTTGTTATAAAATTAGTGTTCTAATTTAGTTTAATTTTTTTTTCAATAAACACTGGTTTCCTTTCGTTATTTATTAAAGTCTATTTATAAACTTGACGTTACCTTTGCCGTTTAAAGTTGAAATCGTTGTTCTTTGTTGAATATTGTGTTTATTAGCAGATTCTAACCTAAAACCACAATCATGATTATCCGTTAGTGTCTTGACCCATGAAATTTGCTATTTACTTACAAACTGCAAACACAAACGCAAGTGAAGTCTTGAAAAAGACTGGTTTTATAGACTTCTTGTACAAAAATGATTATAAGAGACAAAATACATTGAAAACAAGAAAGGCGACGACATATAAATGACAATTGACATATGCAAACTGACAAGTAAATCACTGGCAAAAGAAAACGTCTAGTATCAAATTTGAAAGCAAATTGTCAATTTATTGTAACTAGGTAAGTAACAATTAAATCTTGGTTAAATATGTATGTATTTATTTTTGTGGTCAGTGGCGTCAAATGAGTGTTGATAGGGGTTAAGTTTTCTTCATCATTTTGGACCTACCAAATATGGGTTTTTCGGAATTGTTGGATCCTCCTAACGACCCAGAATTTTTTTGTTAGGTTATATCACGACCGCCCTGTATAGTATAAATAATATAATATATTATATAATATATATTTTATATTCGGATTGCTATGGTTGTCGGATGAATAAAAACGGTATCATATGGTAAATAAACGGTTATGGTTTTAACTGTGTTATTAGATAATAATAGCACGATGATTTTGTGGAGCTGATATGTTGTTCGCTGTGTATATTGGGATTAAGCATTTTCACATTTGTTCGGTGGTTGCTAGTTTTCAGTAATATTCAGAATAAGAATATTACTGAAACTACAGGAAAGGATTGGAATTTCCTTTGTGGTGTTAAATACGTTGAAAAAGCTGGTATAAATTGAGCTGAAACACTGTACTTGATATTAGCTGTGAAACTGATTCTTAGCGTTGAATTTTCCAACAGGTTGTTAAATGAAGAAAAATTTTAATTTTTCGTTTTACACTTTTCCGTTGAATCGCAGACTGATGAACAAACGGTATAAAAGCAAAAAAAGTACTATTGACAGTTCTCGTTTAAAAAAATTATCAACTGCGCCGACGGACGAAACTGAATAAACGATTTTTTTACGAAAACACCCCCTTCCTTTACGCATATGGGAAGCGCAGAAAAAATTCGTAATTATCCAGTTTACACATTACTTTCGTTAATTCGCGAATTTGTTTTCCCCTCCTAAATTCGCCGGCGACCATTGGATTTTACGCGTAAATTCGGACACTTGTGGCTGTCGAAAAAAACACAAAACGCGACAATGTTGTTTTTCATAATATGACTAAGCTCGGACGCTTCGACGGTCTCCGAATTAAAATAAATTTAATCAATGTTGGGGCCGGACGATGGGGGAGTTCGGAAAAAAGTTCGCGCCTACCCACCACATCTGTGGGGAAAATCCCCGTGCGAAGTAAGTGAACGATCGGAACCGGTTGATGGATTTAGATAAAAAATTGATATGAACGTAAATATGTAAATGCGGGAATGCGAACGTAAATCAAAGGAAAAGTAGGGATGGAAATAGGAATTTATCAAACATGCAAAGGGCAGCAGCGAGGCGGTGAATTGGTAACAAGTTACCAATGTTCTCGGTCGAATTCACGGATTGTGAACATGTGAAAAAAAATTCGACATTACCAAAGTTACAATAAAAACGAGAAAATTAAATAAGCTAGAACTGACGGGATACCCTGATATAGTTTAGGGTTATAGTATCTTTGGTTAACTATTATAAAATAGTTGTAAAATTCTGTTCCAGGTCTCTTCTATTACTCATAGAACTCATTGCTGTATTTTTATTATAATAAAAGAAAATATCCAAATATTACATCTTAAATTGTTTAATTCTTAAGGCACATCTATCTACGGATCTCTGTATAGGTCTATTTAGGTGTACATCCACTTACAAATGCTTACTATTAGACTCAGGGACTTTTCGTTCGGTAATCTGGAACTTAAGTATTCTTGCCTCTATAGTTGATATAAAGGTGCATCTAACTTTATAAACTACGTTGACATGTCTAGTCTCATAAACATTTATGTCACAGTATTCCTGTTGTAAGTCGACACTATATGGCATTAGATCAAGAACAAATTTTCTTGCTATACTACTGATTTTTATAAATTTATTATTTATTATATATGTCGAGTTATGGCCATTTGTAATTCGTCATTTTCAAAAAATCGTAGTAGGCGATAGAACATCCACTACAAGTTCACCTAAATCTTAAGAGATGTCCTAGAGCTAAAGGAATCGGTTGGAAAAGTTGATGAAGAGTTCTGAACTTATGGATTTTTCTGTGGGTCTGTGCATGATGCTAATTTGACAATTAAATTAACATAAGTCAAAAATTACTGCGGAAAGGTCTAAGAAACCCGGTACGTTATATCGATAATTTAATGGCGAATCCAAAAATGTAAAAGATGGAGCTGACATTTAAAGAATAACAGAACTTTAGTTGTTTATTTTATTTTAGGATATCCTGTATCGAAACAGAAATATTTTTAGAATGTGCCTCATCGTCTTACCTACAGTTAGGCAAGAAATTATGGGGTTCGCACGTACCCCTGTGTCACCGTGTATATATATTTTTCTATAATTTCATTAAATCGGCTGATTTCATTTTGCTGCTACATGTATCCAAAAATTCTGCTGGAGAAATTTTAGGCAAGTGATGTGAATTCTCCATTAACGTAATCCAATAAGTAACGGATAGCTCTAGAGTTTTAGTAGGGGTTTAAAACCGTCCACTTCATAAGCTTAAAGAAGTTTCCTTAAGTATTCAGTTACTCTTTCTAAACTGTCAACTACATCAAAAGAGTTGGTTATTTCGAGCATAATTTCAGCCAAAAGCTATTAAATGATTTAATACAATATAGTCCTTTTAATAGAAAAAAAGCAGTTTAAAATACTCTACTCATTCCCTTGATTCTGTGTTATAATGTAATTATTTGACAGGTATGTTAAGGGTTATTATAAATTTTATGTTACACGGAGGTAAGTTTCGTACTCAAATTTACCAGTCTTTATACTACCCATACGAAAATTGGGTACATAAGTGTAAGAAATACGGGCAAGTATTTTGTATTTATTTCTTTATCTTCAAGTTACCAAAAAGATGTGACAGTAGCTTGACCCCTGCCGTTGTATTAAATATAACTTATTTTTCATCCAACAGTGTCCTTTTATTTTTAAATTTTCTTCAATATTGTGGCTTGGTGCCTGTGTGACACATTTGTTGAAATTTTTCCAATAACCTTTTCATGATTTTCATTTTGTAGGTTTCATCTCTACCTTCATATATTCATATGTAAACGTCTTAACGCTGTTGTTCTTTTGTTTGTGAAAATAGTCCGTACTACTTACTTAAAAGTATATTTCGCACGCAATGCTTTCAAAGGAATGGGTATGCACAAAATCTGCAAAAAATTAAGGCTCAGCAATTTTCTAAGTTATCTTGTACACATATTATTTAGGGCCAGTTTATCCGTTCTCGGTTAACTTGTCCGGTCATATAGCTACCACTAAATACTAACTAGCAGTCAAAGTTGCGGTTATAGAAGAAAGCGTTCAGCCTGTCACTTATTAACTGATAGTTACAAAACCATAAGTTAAATGAAATGTCGATCTGACTGATGCGATTCATTGGATTCTAACCTAAAATCTTGTTGTTGGTGATTAGTGATTACATGTGTTTCAGTTTATTTTAAAAACCTAGAAAACAGATGCGATAACCTTATGTGAGAAAGGGGAAGTTTGGAAGAAAGTAAAAAAATAATGAAAGAATAGTAATTCTTGACAGTCTTGCCTTCACAAAAATTCTGTTTGATTTTTCAATTTCTCCTCTGTTCCTGGACATTTTCATATAAGCTTTGCTTAATCTTGCTGTTGCATGGAAACTTAGCAATAATCGAAACTGAAGCTTTGTTCACATTCATTAAATCTCCCACTGTTAATAAAAAATTCGCGTTGCGTACTATCGGAGTACCAACAGTCAATAGTACATAGTTTGGCATATTTTAATACTAGCAGATCATGAATTTTGCAGTGTTGCCCACGAGACGAGACGAGACTTTGAAAAATCTCGTCTTGTCTCGCAAAAAAAGTGGAAAGGCTCGTCTCGCAATAAAAGTCTCGTCTCGTCTCATGTCTCGCGCGAGATTCTCGCAAAAGTCTCGCAAATTCTGGTAAAATCTCGCGAGCTTATCAAATTTGCTTTTTCGACAAGAACTGAAATAAACAAATTATTATAGGTCGATTATAACATGAGAAGTCGGGTGAGAAATAGGTAGATGATCCCCAAAGGTCGGTGAATATAAAATAAATTGTCGTAGAGATATTAAAAACTAATACTAAACATAAAGCTTAACAAAAAATTCCTGTCAACAGGGATAAAATGTCAAACTTTTTTCTCGTTACAGAAAAGAAAAAAACAATTTTATTCAATATAAAAATGTTGTGAATATTTGTGTTCCCTAGGTAAGTCTTCAACTCTAGTATAATATTCGTACACGTGGCAATATCTCGGAAAGCTCAAAAAGATAAACATTGCGTAACAGTTATTATAAACACAGGCTGCTCGCTATTATGCGGCTTTAAAAAACATGTTTCAATAACATTCGCGATAATTATAATAAATAATTAATACTTGCCATTTTTATTTGCGATACTTCGAGACTTTTGCGAGATTTGAGACGAGACTTTTTGAAAATCTCGTCTTGTCTCGCAAGGAAAATTTAAAGTCTCGTCTCGAAAACGAGACGAGACGAGGCGAGACTCTCGCAAACGAGAATATCGTGGGCATCACTAGAATTTTGCATACAATTCAGCAATTCAGCATGAATTCAACATACAAACTTACCAATCGGCAGCTGTTTGAAGCAGAAGCTCAAATTTTTCCAGCGACTGAGCACTCCATCTCTTTGTAAAGTGGAAATCTCCAGTATAACTCTACATTATCCATATTTTCAAAAGAATTGGTTTCTTTCTATATAAGATCTTCTATCACATTCGGGAAATTTCAATAAATCCTCGTCTTCATCACTCAATGTCAATATTTTTATCCATGTTTTGCCAACGGTTTTCCAGTACATTACAATAATCCTACTTCACAAAACTTAAGAAATAACAACAAATAACTGGCAGATTTCTTCCTAACCGGCTCTTCGAAGTGTTGGTTATAATTGTCGTTATAGTTAGCGCTATCCAAAATCTGAATAAAATCCGTAGGAAATAAGCCACATAGGAAACAAAAATTATTTCTTTTGATTCTCATATGTTTACGGACAGTAGTAGAACTGTTTTATGTAAATATTACTACTACACATTCTTAAGTTTCTTGAGGTACCGAAACGAACAAATTTGTTTTATATTGTCTTGATACCTATTTAGAAAACGGTACACATTCTTATTTGTTGCACCTTACTCGCTAGTTGCATGAATATGCATGTTGTCAAAATCGGCATTTCTAAAACCACCCTCATAATAGGCGACTTCTACCGCATTTCCGCAAGCTGCGTCTCGGTTAACCATTTCCTGGCCAATATTTCAAAATTAACGCCAAAAAGTTATCAATTCCTTTTTTTGTCGAGAAGTGCCCCGGTCGGCCTGTCGCATAGGGAAACATGCATAAAATAGTCGCTTCCCGCGTTGTCGAGGAGTCGTTCGGTATTCACGAAAAAGGGAGCGAAAGAGTGAGAGGACGGCAATGTAGAAAGGAGATAGAGAGAGAGAGATGCGAGAGAAGAGAGGAAAAAAAATCGGCGTAGTCGTTGGTGAATCCCCGGGTCCGACACCGGCCAATAATGATGATTTATTCCCGAAGTAAAAATTGCCGGCTCGCCGGTGCATGAGTAATGTTCTCGAACGTTCAAAGCATATAACGAGTGGGGCGCAGATAAAAATACACGCCCTACCGAAAAAAAATCACCACTATATTATATTTTTACGGCGCATTTAAATAATGCGTCGGCCCCATAATTGGACATCATTTCGGGATATACAATACCCGAATGGATTTATCCTCGCGTTTTACGCGGACCGGTCAATAACTCGGTCGGCGAAAAATGAAAAATTCCCTCCACCCCTTGCGAATTCATTAGAACTACCTTTTTTTTCGCTTTCTCTCTTTCCCTTTCTGTGCCGCGCTATTCCTCTTCTCCCTGCTGGAACTCTTAATTCGATGTGCAAATATCGAGGCATACTTAATTTAACCAACGTGCCTTCTTTTCTCCCGCGTTCTTGACCCTTTGAATTATTTATTTCGGTTGTTATCCGACGATCCCGTCCGCTTTCTTGTCAATATTATATCGCCACACTTTTAGGGCTGAAAAATTGAAACGAATCGCCGTGTAACGTGGATTGATGCCCGTATATACTAGAAGTAAAACAAAAATGGTTGCACGGCATCATTGGAGAGGCAGACACTGTTGCCAGGGTTTTCAAAGCATATTGAGATCGCACCTTCAACCTTATTTTGTGTACTTACGTACATTTACAAGCCTTAGCTTAGCGACATCCACAACATCTCTTCTTCTTCTTCTTCTATCCAAAATGGATTTTTCCTTTGGGAAGTTAGCCAGTGCAATTTTTTTCTAGAGTCGAGGTCCACTTGCGTGAGTCTGAGTCAAGGCTCATAACCTCTTCTTTCTAAAATATTAGCTACCAACCAAGTTGTGATTTCGTAGGAAGGAGGGGGGGGGGGGTTTATTTGGGTCTTCTTTTGAATCTTGGTAAACTAAATATTTTTCTTAATTCCTCTAAAAAATTTGATAGTTGCTTTAAGGAAGTCTAAGTTTAAGTTTGACAGGAGATTTTTTGAGTCAAAAGACAGGTTTAAACCTGCGTTAGATAAGTCTGTTTTAAATATATTTCTTTGTGTTATGTAAAGCGGACATTCCCAAAGGCAATGATCTAAGGTATCGATATTCCCGCAGTCGCACTCAGATCACTCTCCACAGTATTAAATCTACTTAAGTTTTGTTTTGTGCGACAATGACCTGTTCTTAATCTAATACACATCGTTGTGTGTTCTCGATCTATATAGGGGATAGTTTTGTACCATGGTCTTTTCGGGAAAGTTTTCTGTAATTCTCTATAAGAGGCCCCTTTATTTCCGAATACTGTTTTCCAATACGTTTCGAAATGACGGCGAATTTCCATTTTTTTCGATATTTTGAATGTCCCTAATTTCTAATTTTCTATCTAATATCGTATGATTTGAAGATCCTTTTCTAGCTAATTGATCTGCTGTTTCATTACCTTTAATACCAACATGAGCCGGAATCCAAGATAGATAATAATTATATTCAGTGTTGGAGTTTAGGAAGTATTTTCTAGTTACAAGGGTTAGGGTATCTCTCTGGGTGTCTGGGTGGATGTTTATATTTTTTAATTTATCTACCGAGGATTTGGAGTCCGAGAAAAAAATTGCGTTTTTGATGTTGCTGTCTTTGGTAAGTTCTGTAGCCAGTTTGATTGCGATGAGTTCCGCATTGTTGATACTGGCTTCGTTGGGTAATGTTGCTGAAAATGTTTTATTTCCCGGAGTAATAAGAATCCCTATTCCTACTCCCTCATTGTTTTTGGCTGCGTCAGTGAAAATGAAGTTATGTGACTGGCTCCAATGTTGCGTTTTTTCGAGAAATTCTATTGTAGCATTATTTTTATTTACGTTTAAGTTTATTATATTGATTTTGTTTATTTGGGTATCTATGGGGCATTCAAAACAGGGTAAGAGTCTGGTATCTGTATTTTATCTCTATACTTACCCATTGTGACAAAGGCTTCTGATAAGTAAGACTTCATGTTTGAATTGTTTCTTTCGTTGTGTTGGCTAATTATTTCTAATGACTTAATAATTGGATGATTAGCCTTTCTGTATAGTTTTGAGATAAATTTAAAGATTAACCATCTTCTTCGAAACTCCATCATGGTTTCTCCTGTTTCGGCCAATAATAAGTTTATTGGGGTGGATTTCATGTATCCGGTGATAACTCGTAACGCTTTGTATTGAGTGGAGTTGATTTATTTAGGTTACCTATTGTAGAGGTTTTAAAGAAGATAGATCCATAGTCTGGGTGCGATTTAACAATTGCATTGTTAATTAAATGTAGGATTTGTGGGTCCGCACCCCAATACGTTTTGGTAATGCTCCGCATTTTATTAATTCCTTTATTAGCTTTCGTGATCATTTCGTTTATATAATTATTCCAATTGAGATGTTTATCTAAAGTGAAACCTAATCCACAACATCTCAGAAGTCGGAACCCGTTTCGACTTTTCCAAAGTAATTGTAATTTATTGTATCATGCACTCAGCAACATCATACAATAACTAAACAAGTATTTAACGATATACCTAGAAAACTGTCCACTTTGAGTTAAATAATTAAACCTAATTAAAGAAGGAAACTCGAAAAATAAACGAAGCAAGTTTTGAACAAATTCGGCAACCTTACACATCGTCTCTGATTTTAGTCGTTGTTGTGGTGTTCCTATCTGGTGTGTTGTGACGAAAAAAATCTCATAGTGATTTCTGGTGTTAATTTTTAATACTTTTATGACTAAGACTTATTATATGGTATAAGACTAAGACTGGTATAATAGGTAAGAAGTATTATCGCATAGTAATAATTGTCCTTTTTACAAGTGATCCCCGCTTTCCTTCGACGTAGAATTGGGTAAGGTTGGTAGGTAAAGACTCATTATATTTACGATATACTTGTCCTTCTTCTAGTCACTCCCTCTCTACACTAAGATTGGCGATCCAAATGGCACTTGTTGTTTGGGAAACTGCAGCACGAAAGATCTCTATAGATGAGCGGTCAGACCATCTCCTCAAGTCTTTTAGCCATCATTTCTGGCGTCTTCCTACTGATCTTTTACCCTCTATTTGCTCCTCTATTATGAGTGTATCTCTCGCCAATTACCACATTACCTATATATTGCACTTTTCTCTATATAGTGGTGATCAATAATTCTTTTTGATTATGCGTGCGTTTGAGTAGTTCATTATTGGTAATCTGTTGTACGCACGAAATTCGCAGCATTCGTCTATATAGGTACATTTCGAAAGCTTCTACTCTTTTTTCTTCCTGCTGATCAAGGGTCCTGCTTACATGTCAGTAAAGCAAGACAGAGAAAATATAGCACCGAATCATTCTAATTCTAAGCTCCGACATTGTAAAGAGTGTTTTCATATTCATGAATGTTGTCCTAGCTTTTCGATTTTTTTTTTTGAGTCACACTCACTGTTTTTACTGGTGTTTTCGAGAATACTATTACTTTGGATTTGGACATAGACCAAACATTTCGCTATGATAAACTACAAAATCTATTGGGTTTTGTAGGTATTGTAAATTGTCTTCTATTATAACTGTATCATCAGCGTATCTAATGTTGTAACAATATACTATAGCAACATAATTGAACTTGACGATGTAATTAACCATTAATTAGATCTTTTTCGTATACCCTTACAGGTGTAAGTGAACATGAATTAATTTGAGCACAGTACTAGTTTGGTTACTTGCGACCCATAAAAACGTTACACTATGGATTTATACGTGTATAGTTCTAAAAAATAAATATACAAAATTGCACGAAGGGAATACGTAGATACTTAAATATGTATTAATTGAGAAATTTACATTAAGAAATAATACATTAAGAACGATTTTGTAACAATTACTGTCATTACTGGTATCATTTATTGCTTTAATAATTTCTTATTTATATCTCCACTCTTAATAAAGTTATCAGATGGACTGCGTGCTTTTAAAATTGAAATAAAGGTAATTTTAATGTTTTTAGTGCGATTGCTTTTCCAAATATATTTTCGATCGATTTTTGGTTGTTATCAAAAGATTAACAATCAACACATGTTCTATTGTCAGTTAATTAAATTGTGAGTACCCCATTTTAATAGCAGCAGTACGCCTATGAGCAGGTTCCATTCCGCTATTCCCCGCCTGGAAGATGTTGGTGCCAAACAATCCAATGTTAAAAATATAGGCAAGGCATATCTATGTACTTTACTACACAATATATGGTCGAAGACTCGCACGTAAAATGATAATAAATAACCCCAACCTTACTTTTCACACGGAAATACGGAAATATTGCATCTTTACATTGGATGCGTATTTCAGACTTGTCATAGAATTTTGGTAGAAATAATTCATAAAAGTAAAATGATGTTTTATTTGTTCCAACTTCATCTTACAATTCATTAATAATTGTTACTGTGTTACTTTCTTGGATTTTTGCAGTGTAAAATATTTCAAAGGAATGGTTTCAGATATGCATGGATTCTCTATGTAATTAACGACGAAAAATACCAAAAGTACTATTTCCAAAGTGCAGTCCTTGACATTGTGATATCACGCTATTCTGATATGATATTACACAACTCGACATACCAATGCAAATAAATGTTGAAACTGTCCTTAGTTGGATAATCATAGATTTAGTTAGAATCGTAGAAGATAGAAGAGGACCAATCAAGTGGTTAAATGAAGTTAATTTACTTGGCGCTGTTCAAGAAACAATTGACGCAATTACTTCACAGATAAGAAACGTTTGCTGAAAGGCGTGAAATAGTAGTATTATCATAAGTTAAGTCATATGTATACTAATCATAACAATAATAATAATAATAATGCCCAAAGTAACTTAATTTCTTATGGTTTACTTAATTAAAAACGACATATTACACATTCTAAAAAAAATCCATACATATAATATATGTATACAAGACGACGAGCTATCCTGCAACTTCTATTTATAGTCTAAATTTTCTCCTCGCTGAGACAAGCCAACTCACATCTTCATGTTTCGGAAGATAGGTGAACTCTCAACTCGAGACACGTTAACTTTCAACTGCTTCGAATTACATTGTCGGCAACTTTACCTAATACTGAAATGTATTATTACTACTATGTTTGTCTTTATTTTATTTTACGTATTCCACTGGAGTAAAACTACCCTAATGAGTTGCCTAACATGTAATACAATATTGAGTATTTCATTCATTATCCAGATGTTTTGGACATGTCCGCAGGGAGTAACTTAAAATGAAATAAACTAATTTAATTATTATGTTTTACATACACACATTTTGTACATACTGACTTCAATGTTAATGTATATGCTTCGTATGATGTAATGAAGTTTGGTGGACGTCTGTTGCGCCAGTAGATATGGCTTACACTACCTTATAAAAACGTTAAAAAATATATCTAAGCGAAATCGCCTCTACCTAAAATTGTATGACACTATGGTGTACTAAATAAAAAACTAGCCATGTCGCTATTGTTAATGCGATGGGTTATATGTTAGCTGCTTATGCTATCGCTAAAAAATAGAATGTCAACTTTAATAATTTTCAATAATTTTTTTGAAAGTTTCATAAGAAACTGGCATATAATCCACCGCCTTACAGCCAGCTGACTAACATTGTTTCATTTAGTACAACGTAGTTTGTTAATATATACAGTGTCAACTGGGGTAGTTTCGCTTATTTGTTTATTTTCTTAACGTAAATATGAGGCTGCTGTAGCCAAGCATGGTACGTAGCTGACCCTCGACCGCGAATCGTCATTAGAATATGATTATAAAATATATGGATTAAAATCATGAGTTTTCATAGTAAAAATCTATCGTACCATGAACACTTACCTGCGGTGTCAGTTGCGTTTTGAAGTCTATATAGTTATGCTCGGTATAAAACTTTATTGTGAATTCACACCTCGGAACGTATCCAAAAACACTAAGGTCAAAGTAGATTATGATTCCAGGATTGTAGGGTAAAATAATAAAATTAAATCAACTATCTTTTGAGGCTTTCATTTCCTTTGGCAGGAGAGACTTTAAGGATTTCTACGATTATCGCCACTCCGCCTTTAAGCACCATAGCCTTCTTCTTTTCTTTAAAAGAATGTTTTTTATAATTTCTAAATTTTAGATTTTTTACACTTGATCTTAAAGATATTCGGTATGAATATATAATGTACGGATACCTTTATTTTTTGGTACTCAGCACTTTTCAGTCTTCGTTGAAAGTCAGAAACGAACCAAGCTGGATGGTTAATTATTCCAAATTATTACAGTATGGTTAGTTATGGTACGTCAGCAATCAATTTCTTATACAATTTGCTCGAATTTAATTTATACAATAAGAATATATGGTCAATTTCTAGGGAGATGGTTGAAACGATTTGTTTGTGTCTCGTATTTTAAGAAAGATTATCTGATGAAATCGATATACAATTCTTACAACAAAATTTAACATACTTTTTGGAAGAACTAGTCTTGCAAGTTATAGCTCAGATATTGTTTATGAACAATCCACCATACTTTTATCATTTAGTGCGTCGCCATTTAACAAATATTTTTCATAAGCGGTGCATAGTTTAAGGAGGATTTTGTTATATGGCCACCAAAATCTTTTTACCTAAATCCGTTATATTAATTTTTTTGGGGGCATCTCATGTTTATTTAACGCCAGTTAACACCAGGAGCGAGTTGTCCTAGAATGTTTTTTCAAGTAGAGCTAGAAAAATTACGGAAGATAAGGATATATATTGAAGTATATTGAGCTCACTTTGAACAATTGCTCAAGTGGCCTGGATTTGTGCTATTATCATTTTTGAGGTCCAGCGATTTCACAAAATTGGTTCAATTTGGCCTTAAACTGCGTTTTTCAGTTGATTGAAGATCTCATTACATCTACCTAGGCGATTCTAAGAAATGGCGACGGTGCTTACTGTCGATAAATAAAAATTTAAATTATCTCCTAAACTTTTGGTTTTATCATATTCGAACAATGGTATCTTTTTGTTAGCAAACTGTATACGTACCGTAATTGTCACTACTGTCAAAGTTTCCTCACTTTTAATGAAGATTAAAAATGCGCGTAGTAACAAAATATACAGGCACATATATACTATGTATAAATTTACACCAAATATCATTAACACGAAATGTGCCATTTCGAAATTATGAACAAAAATCGACTTTGAAATATTAATATTTAAGGATTATTAGTCAAAATTTAAGGGCAGTTTTATTTTTTTTATATGAAGCAAACATTATTTTGATGTCCTTTGTAAACTGTCGACAATTTGCAGTGTACTTTCAAACACTCTGCATAAAATTCAATCGTTTTGTGTCCGACGAGTACAAATTCATCTGAGTATTGTTTAAAGTTTTTAACCCATTGGACCACCGCAATTTGTTAGAACTATTAAAGAATAAGAACGGCAAAAAATTGATGAATATCACTTTGTCATTAGCCTGGTTTAGCAAAATTACCCTAACTCACCCTCGTTCATCTAACTGATATACTCATGCACTAAAGTGTAGCAGAACTATCTGTTTTCCAGGAAATTATTGTTTGATTAAACTTTTTCACCATCATTACACCATATGACTAATATAGAAATATTAGCCAAAAGGCAAAAAAATAGAATTATTCGACATGCAAATATTCAAGTCGACAACTCCTATACAACTTACTGCGAGTCGAAAAGTAGGTCCCAAAAAAGACCAAAATGGGCCAAAGAAAAGATTATTTAAAGTGATGAAATGGTCATTGCGATGATTTTTTAAGCTAGTTAGATCAACAGATTAAGCAAGGGAAAGCTTCTCCGAACACCTCATCCTCCATCTTGATTCAGACTAAATCTTGACAATTTCGTTTGAAATCGTACTGACCCTAGTTAAAACAACTATTTAAACTATAATATGCAGACTGAATCAGAAATACCCCACATCAGTTCAAGAGGCAATTGCATACTGTCAGTAGCAGCGTAATGTATCAAAATTAAAGTTAAATTGGCCTAATTTGTCAGCAATAGAACGCATAAAAATCTGTAATACGGATTTGTTCGTATATAGGGCAATGTTAAAACACTTCCCAATTACCAATAAGCCTGAAGTTTTACACGTCTTCAGTAAGTTCTGAAAATTATGAATGTCCGAATTTCCCTTCCTAAAGTAAATCCACTGAGGAGAAAACACCCACGAAACGAGAAAAGGTAGTAAAGTTAGACAACACCTAATACACGTCGTTTGTTATTGGTGGAAAAGTCATAAAACTTTTGGCGGAATTGTTAATGTACAGAGTCGGTTCAGTAAAATTAAAAAGTTTAGTTGTCTGATCTATGGTTGTCTGTTTACAAGCGTTCAGGTAAGTCGTTGACGGTGATAGTGGACTTTTAGTTGATGGTTTATTTTAACGTATCGCTGTTGTTATTCAGGTTTTTGATATAAATTTGTATAAACATATTTCTGTGATCTATTGCAATTATTAGGGATAGACACCTTCCCTGCTCGCCTCCCAAAAAGAGACCTGGAACATACTTAAGCTGCGGGGAGAAAACCATTATTTTAAATGTATACAGAAAAGAAAGAAATGAACATCCTTAGTAAAATCTTAGTAAAAGATAAATTATAGTCAAAGCGATCATTCTTAATGCGACCCTGTACTTATTCGCTAGCTGGTCGCGCGCTTTGAATTTCGACGTTTGTGTTTCATGGAAGTTTTCTTCTCAGTGAATTTACTATAGTGGGTGAAATTAGTTGGTGTGGTGTGAAATTTGTTTTTGTCGATTTTATTGTGAAGTACCTCTTTAGTATTTTGGAAACTTTAAACTCTGCACGCATTATACCCTATAGCCCGGAGTGACATGAAAAAAATTAAAAACCCCCAATTTCTCTTTCCCGCGTGGGGGGGGGGGAGCGTGATAAATAGCAATAAACTTTATTTTTACCGATTGTGTCAAAGTTGTATTCTTGAGGAGATTTGGCGGTAAAATAATTCTAAAAATGGGGGGTTCACTTGAAGATTCACATTAAATGTTCGATGTAGAAAGCTACATTGTCACGCACACGATTTGCTGCTGCGGTCATTGTTTACAAAGATAACAAAATTATTGCAAATTGCCACTTCATCCAACTATTATGTCAGGTTGTTAAATGGACATCGACAACATCTCCTTCACTAAAAGAGTTGAAACTCACTTGATTCCCAAGAACTCCAGTGAGTTCAGTGACGACACTTATTGATTTCTTGGATGCAATTTTGAGAAATAAAATCGAACTGCCCAAGTGATTTGTTTATAAACATTTAATAATGCTCCAATAAACTTCAGTAAGATTTTGGCCCACTGCAGAACGCTTATATTCGAATAAGTCTACCTATACACCATTTTGGGAAAAAAATATGGAAAATTTTTTACTTTACATTAAAGTGTACGTCCGGTTAAGAGGATTCGGGGTATTTCTGACTCGCCCTGTAGAACTTCCGTATATCATGACTTTCAAAGCGTACTAACCTTGCTAGCCCGATCCGTCCCTCCTAAGACTGGCATCTTGTCTCGATCACCTGGAATGAAGAAAGTGTATTAAGTTAACATTAATAAAACCATAACAACTTTCGGCATTCAATTTCACAGAAAGAATTCCAGTCTCGAAGCTGGTCAAAATCAAAAAAAGGAAAATTCATTAAAACAATAATCTATTCTGATCCAAAATCCACTTGCCCCATTTCTTGAATTCATTACTCGAATGATACTTAAGTACGTATATATCACGTTTTTCTTTGTACGACGAGTTTATCCCACGCATAAAATTATCACGTAGAATTAAATGTTTCGCATAAAACGCGCGAGCTCTGAAAACTGTTCGAAAACTTATCACGTCTCTGGAATTATCGCTGCTCGTATCGTCGCAGGGTAGCAGAAAAATTCGTCGTAGTGATTAAGCACGCAGCTCTTTTACGGACTCAGATTTTCTCGCTCCTTATACGGTATCGGGGAGAATTAGGGCGGCCGCTTAGATCCCAGTGAGCTGGGTTTGCGCATTGAGACAACTGACGTTGCCAAATCTCAGTGGTTGTTAGTACTACCTTCTGCCCCTCTGCTCCTTCTTCTGAAGAAATGGAGCTGGCATTAGAACCAGACGATGATTCAAAAATAAACTGTAACTACCTACCTAATTACAAAAAGTTTTGTCTATTATTTACACATCAATACCTCTATCTAAGTCCATCTTTTATGGTTGATGAAATTTTTAAACCGCTTTATAAATCACACAGTTTGCTAGGTTCAACTATAAAGTCTATTTTGCTTTGCTGGATTAATTTTACACTCATAAATGTCTCATATCAAAATTTAAAATATGTGTTGTACCTATACTTCCATGATTTATGGTATACCTGTTAGCATATTAACTCAACATAACAAATTTCATTGCAAATATTTGGTTGTTTATTTAAATGTTAGTTTGAGAAGATTTTCAACCAAGGTAAAGTGCGTTACACGTTATTAGTACAGACGTAGAAATGTGATGTTACAATTCGGGTATAATTAATATTACTTCTGCATAACAATTTATTTATTTTTCCTTATCAATTTTTTGGCGGATGCCCGTTTATACTCTAATGCGAAGATGGTTTCTTCTTATGGAGCACTACAATCAGGGAATAACTGCCATCAAACATTACAAATAATAGAGTTTTGTATTTTCAAGATGTATATTGTTAAGCATCCTACATTATTATATTATGTTGTGTATAAATTAAAGGCTATAATAATGTATGTTGTATTTCACCCCATACAATATAAACTACATATTTCAAACTAGGGCCCATATAGTTGTTGTAGTTGCGAACCCTTTGTTATTTCTAGCTATAAATCCGTTCATACCATTTGTCATTAATGTGGGGTCCGAATGATGGTAATTGACATAAAGTGAGTATCGTTAGACAGTTAGAGTCCATTAAAGTAATTGGTCTTTTTGTTAATAAATCTTATTAAGTTTGTAAAAGTTTATCCTACAAGAAAATTGCATGTGCTTGTTACGCTTGTATTGATTAATCCAAAACAAATCACAATTGAAATGTGTTGAATTCTGATTTGCTAATACATTAATCGAATTAAAATGACCCAACAACTTGATTTGTTCATAAGTATTTTCGTAAATGACCACACAATTGAACAGATTTGTATTATTTAAAAACAACAATCATATTCTGCAAGCCTAAACCACCATCACAACTTTCTTATGGAATATATTGCAATTGTTGTGAGCAATAAAAATGTGTTAATTTTGGAATAGATATTGTTAAATGCCGAATGGGAGTAAATGGTAAATTATTTCTTAATAGAATCGAAAATTAAATGTCTTTTATTATGAAGGTTGACATGTACTATCATTGGATCCTCTAAGTTCCTATGGTTTGGTTTCCAGTTGAAGCTACATCATCACACTGAATGAATAAAAATGTAATTCTGTACGGTTGTTTTATGTTCTATAATTGCTGACAGATAGAATTTTTTATGATTTTATGATTTATCATATATAAATTACGAATGAAGTGAAAAAAAAATTGGATAATACAATGAAATGAGACAATTAAAATTTGAGAAGCTATTTTTGGAAAATTTACTCCAGGATTTTTTAAATTTTTAATATTTGTTACACTCTCAAATATGTACAGTAAAGTTTGTTAAGATTTTTGGCTAAATATTCTCTAAAATACACCTCTGTCTTGTCATTTTTCGGATGTTGTAAATTTTCTCCACCTTCACTTCAATATTTTTTTTCTTCATGTTGAGTATTTATTGTACGGTCGATTGTGTATAATTTAAGGTGTGTATAATAAAGGTTTACATCATTTTTGGCTAAATGAAGGAATTGTTTTTAAAAATCAAATTTCACCTATAAAATATTCATATCAAAATATGAGAGTCCGATGGACACATAGTCATTTTTTAATACTTAAATAGTATAGTCGGTTAAATCTATTTCCATAAACAACAACATATACAATAGATAATAAGGTAGCGCATACGCACACTCCAATATCCCACTTATGATGTAAAACTAACTAGCCTTAAGCAAAAGTAAACTAGCAAGTGTAGTTGTCACTAAATTGAGTGATTTATTTAGGCGTATTAAGCGGGCCAAGTTCACTGCGAAAATCACGCATAGCTGACACAGAAGAGGCTTATTATACTTTCTAGAAGCAAGTGCACACGTTACAAAAGATTTACGATAGTGTTACGATGTAGCAAGTTAACCTTAGGATTTATTAACACAAGGTGGAGTTTTTATATGTATAAGGCCATAAGCTGGTTCCAGCTTATAACGAATTTTATATTGAGCGTGAACCTCATGTAAGTCTTTGCAATTCATATATTTTGCTTGATATGTTGCATTTTCTGGTAATATCCTAATACTTCATTTTTAAATTCAGTGGTACTTGTAGATCCTCCGCACTTCTCAAATCTTCTATGATAGGTTTAATCAGTACTTATTAATATTGTGTTGTACATGTTAGTCTACAAATTTTCTGTAACTTTAGAGAAAATTAACAAGTGAAAACTATCCAGTGGGAATATATTTACAAATTCAAATTATAAGGCGATATAGAAACAATTTGGTGCAACACCGTAAGTACAAATAATTAACTTATTTGGTTACTTTGTGTTGTTAATGAAAACTATTGCATGCTGCAGGTAAATCGTCATAATTTAGTATTCTAAGACGAAATAAAGACGGTGCGCTGCACTATACCGAGTGTCGATTCATTCCTGGGTAAATTCCTAGAATCCCATAGACCTCCGCGGGATGAAGAAGTGAGGGGAAAGTAGAAACAGGGGCGTGTATGTTTCATTTTGTCTTCGAAATATAAATAATCGAAGTTATATCATTAAATGGAATGAAACAATGTTCTTTAGATCTCTATTTTTGCAACTATAATATTGAAACAATTATAGCGCTATTACAGAAATCAGATGACTGGAAGAAATATTTCCTAATGAAAAATAAAACCGAAAAGGGTTCTCGTCTAGCCTACAAAACGAATACCCACAATTTCAATCCCAAATATTTATAAAATCTACCTAAGTCCTAAGTCCTCCTATTATTTACGCTTCAAAATGAATTGTTAATGAGCTTAAAGACGAATTCTGTTACTAAACTGTTACTAAATACTGTTACCCGAACACGTGTTCCATTTGTAAACAACTTTCTCCATATTGCCATTCTACATGTTTTATAGAGCTGATTTTTAAATTTTGGCAACTCCGCTTCTCTCTGTCTCTCTCTTTACGTTGAAAATTTGCTAAAGCGACGAATCGCTCGAACTAGGGATGTGATTTTATGAGTTTTGCGTGTGCCACTCACAAATTGTTGTGGCGATGAGTCACTCGTGAAGTAAAGAGGATTTTGGTATAGGTACACTAAATTGATCCGACAAACTGAATTTGGCTATCCTGTAAGTTTAATTAGCAAACGATGGTATCATATAGGAACATTTGCGAAATTTGATATCAGAGGACGAACTAAAGCCGCTTTATGTCACTACTGTAGATCTAAGAGACGAACTCAAATGAGGACCTGTAAGATAAATTAGCAGGCGACGGTACCCTGTTGCAAGATAAATATCTATAATTTAGTAATATAAAGCCGAATAGAGGGAATTAAGAATTCAACTACATTAAGTGCAATCGGTTGCACGTCAGAGCCCTGAAGGTTCAATTTGAAAATGATTTCATCACTAATATGACAAATATTTCGACTCGCCTTGTAGAAAGGGATGCTGGGGTGTCGGAGCGATTAAAACGCAAATAAACACTCGAACGAAGAGAGAAAAGACAAGCTCTCGACTTCACCTAATCGAAATAATAATAACCCTCCCGAAAATCGTTAATGGCCTTCGGGGGCATCATCCTCGTCGTCATCATCATCATCATCAACATCATCGTCATCGTAAGAAGAGAGAAGAAGGAAGCGAACGAAGAAGAAGAACGAACGAACGAAGAAGGAAGAAGACAGAAGATGGAATACACGCAGCAGTCCGCACGATGGCGGCATCGGCGGCGGCGGCGGCTCCATTCGTTCCTGGAACTGTAATCTTATTAAATTTACATATTAATCAACGGATTTTAATTATCCCACCCCCGTCTCCCTCCTCCTCCCCCCTGCCTCTCGCCCCCTGCTACTGAGCACAACGCGTCGTCGTAATTTACATTAATCCAATAATTGCATGGAGGTTTGCTAATTAGAAATTCAAATGAGGTGGTGCTCTCGCAGCAGAGAGAACGAGGACTGTAGTAGTGTGCCCGAACCGCCGCCGTCCCTTCACTTCGCCGCCGCCCCCCCGCCCGCACCCCCGAACCCCGCGCGCGCCTCGCCTCGCCGCCCCCTACCCTCCGACGAATTTCACCCTTTTGCTTTGCTTTGGTCCGCCCCGCCGCCCCCCCGGCCAACCCCTACTTACTGCTTTAGCTATTGCTATAACAGTCCGAATTTCATCGATTTTCTATTACATAACTAAGTCTATCCCCTAATTTGTCTTGTGCGAAAATCGAGGTCCGTTTGTGCTCTGGGGGTGGGATCGGACCGCCGGCTCTATCCGCATTCATGACGACCAACTTACGTCTCAAAAAAAACTGCTAAATGCGATAACGAGTTTACGTTTAACATACTCTGAGACTTTTAATTCGTTACAAGTCAACTTCTTCGTGTTTCATTCGTGACCTATTTTCTATCAGCCACCCCCATTCTACGTTTGTTATTAAACAATACTTAAGTATCATTAAAAACTCGTCAAATTTTTAACCTTCTTTTGTGCGATGCTAATAGATTAAAATTGTGCATAAACTCAAAGCCTTACAAGAAGGTATATAAATCTGTCTAAGTGAGGATAAGAGTAATATATTCAACTGCATATTAGTTGTGCTGGAAAATTGAAAGTAACATTGTGACCAACTGACTAAAACTATAAGCGTGGATCGTAAACCGTCTGCGAGTTCATCATATTCCAGATGTTAATTCATACATTCTGTTGTCTTTAAAATTTCTTTCACTTTCACGAAAACTATAGCAACATACTTATAGTGATTTCTTTATGAGTTTAAATGATATAAAATGATTAAAATGATTAAATAGTTAAAATGATATGGTTTAAATCTAAATCATCAAATACTTTTCTCCTTTTAGGTTTGTTCCGACAACCTTTACCGATTGTCCCAAATCCAGTAATGAATTTTTTAATGCGCATGTGCCAACGAAATATTTATCAAACAGTTCTAGAGTTCTGCTGGAACGTAGAACGCGTTCTATTCGTAAGAATACAAAAAAATCATTATCTCAGAAAAATAACGATGGACATGTCCTAAGGGCTTACCATACGCAACACGTAACAAATCGTCGTCGTCATTTGCTTCAGAATTCAATATCAGTCATATACTCCATTTTCACATATAAAAAACTAAGTACTTCCAATAATAATTTCTATCTATCAAAATTTCAACCTTCCATACTTGTTACCTAGCATGTGACCAAAGCTGACTTCAAAAGGTTTTGCTTTGCCCTCAATTTAAATAACAGACAAACAACCTCAAAGAGATATTAGCATTACTCGCCATACGGCAGTTCTTATTCTCTTTCTTGTTCAGAACCAAGAAATAATTTCATCGTCCCTGAATTAGTACATCGTATTGTTGGAACTCGATGGAAACTAGTCCTGGGATCGATCGGTTCAACGATTGTTGGAACATCAAAATGCTTCGCACGCTCCGTGTGATTCAGAACTAATGAAGATATTTGTTAAAACTGATCTTTTGTCTTTCAATAACTAGTCTCTAAATACAAGTATTTGTTTATTAGTCTTAGATATGTTTTCAGTTATATTCCATTCATATTTGTCACATTTCTTAACTTAAAATGAGTACATTGTCTTAATTTTCATTCGGTATGGCATCAACCGGTCTTATTAGTTATATGTATGATCAATGATCACATTTAGGTCCTTCTTGTAATTATTTTTATTGTTAATATTCTTATAATAATATGGATTTACTGCCACTATCCATTCAGCAATTTGTTCTATCATTTCAATGAGGTATTCTCTAACACTAACATACTCTGAGTTATCTCTTCAAATTCCAGACTGCTTAAGTACATGTAGTTTCTGGTTCCCTATTACCACTATTGCTTCCGATTTTCATCATTCTGGTTTTCTTTATATTTATTTTTAGCCCTACATTTATTATCTCTTCCAGAATTCAGCACTATTTATGTTTATTATGTATTTTATCGCCATACTAAAAAACGCAGTCGAAAGCAAATCCCGTTGTTTGACGTATTTTTTTATATAAATTAATTTGTTTCTTCTTTTTGAGTACGAATGTCCATTATTTTTGGCTTCATTGATTCTTCGAAATTTTGCTGGAGGCCCATACTATGGGCTCGCCACCATTAGTTTTATTTTGTTTATTCTATAGAAAACTTGACCGAAAGTGTATAGCTATTACGCTAGTTCTATAACTTTCAAACGCGTGCCTTAAACAAGCACTTTTCCGACATGTATTATACAAGATTTTTTCTCATTCACAAATAATTAAGATGTTTCGAAAAATATCTGAAATACGTCAGATTCTGAACTATTTCAAAGTTACAATTCAACTATCTTAGAAATCACTCTAACCAAGGTAAAGAAAGTTTGTTTCGTGAGAAAAAAAAACAGCTACTTTTGGTCGAATCAGGTCGAATCTATTTTTATTTTCCGCACTAGTGCGAAAAGTAAAACAACCCAAGTAGCACATCAATATTGTACCAATATTATGACAATATTGTGTTACAATGGGCCATTATAGCTATTAAATATTGGACCAATAATAAATGTGAACATTTGACAACATTGCCCCAAGGTTGTGAAACAATATTGGTTAAATATTGGTAATTTATCTTAAGTTTACTATTGGCTAAATTTATTAAATCAATGTTGTTCCAATGATCTGCCTTTCAATGTTTACTGGAACTTGCGTAGCAATATTGGTTAAGTAGTGGTAATTTATCTTATGTTCAATATTAACTGGAACTTGGGTTCTTGGGAACTGGGAATATTAACTGGGAACTGGAACTTGGAGAGATATTGATAATTAATCTTAAGTTCAATATTGACTAAATTTATTAAACCGATATTAGTGCAATAATCTGGATTTCAATATTGGCTACATCTAATGTAACCATATTGGGTAAATATTGGCAATATATTTTTGGTTCGATATGGGCTACACCTAGTTTGCCAATATTGGGTCAATACTGGTACAATATTGGAATAACATTCTGTATTGGTGCAATATGTTCCCAATGCTCTGCTAATGTTGTGTGCTACTTGGGAAGTGCATTAAAATTGTACTTTTCACACTAACATAATAATCGAAAAGTACAACTTTTCAATCGTGAATGAGAAAAAAGTTATTTCGTATTGGGTTTGTACTCGTATGAGTATTCTATTTCTTTTGTAACATGTAATCGCATTTATCTTTAATTTTCCAATTGTGAATCCGTATAAGTATGATACTACTTAACGTTTCCGATAATCTTTTCTGCTATTGCGTGTAGTGGTTGGAGACGTTATTAAATTTATACAGCTAAACAAATATTTTCGTGTTTGAATTGAAATACTGTGTAAAATATTTTTCCTCATTCATACATTTAGAATTAACCGATAAATTGAAAATATTGCAAGTTTCACGAAAATGAGAAATAAAATAAATGAAATCCTTAAAGATATCCTTAGGTATGTCCTAAGGTAAATCTTTGAAGATATTGCTTAAAGTATCTTTAAAAAACATACGAAAAATGATTACGGCATTATTATTAATACGTGTAGCACCATACATAATTTCGGAGGTAACAACAACTTACAAAATTACAATATTGCAATACATAGTTCTATTCTTGACCATACATTTTGTTAATCTCATGTCATATTTGTGATCAGAAACCACAAAAACTCCTATATACTGAATTTGGTGCGAATCGTTTGATTTTTCTAATACCCAATTTTTTACATGGTTTGGGCCGCCATATTGGATCCGCCATATTGAATTTCGTCTCACTATCGAGCCCATCTTTCAGAGAAACCGAATATTCTACGAGACTCAGAGATTCAGCACCCTACATCATCGCCTTCATGTTCAAATTCATGATTGTTTGGAAAATGGGTTTCTTTTTGCACTTTTTGACCTTTTTGCACGAATTTCACAATATTGGACCTCCAAATGGTCTGGTATTCAATGAGGATGATTCAAATTCATCGCTGGGACTTGAGCTTGAGGTCCACATGAATATTTCTAACTTTTGCCACTCCTTTCTCGTGCTTCATTTACCGTTTTAGGCTGATTTGTCCATTTTTTGCCATTTTTCGCTTCTTTTGGCACTTAAAACCAAAATACACAAGGGAAAGTTAAAAGTCCCCAAATGTACACTAAAAAACAAAAATTTTGCGCTCCTGCAAAAAAAATACAAAAATTGCTTCACGCGAGTTAGAGCGAGTTAAAAAAATAAATTTTTTTGGGATCTCTCAAAAATGGAAAAATCTTAGAAAAATTCTGGGAGCGGGAATTGATTCCTTGGAAAATTTTACATCAATTACATATACTCTCAAATATTTCCAGTGTGCGAAGTGTTTCCGGTAACGTTTTGGAGAAAATTTGGCGTCAAATTTGGAAAACGCGAGAGGACAGAAAATTGGCCGTAAAAAACGCTAGGAGTAACATTTTTTGCTGAAAATTTGGGTTAATATTTGCAATCGGACCTACAATAGGATGAAATAGTTTTGGTTGTGAAAAAAAATTATGACCCGCCAACCTCACGACAGTTGGCATGGAATCGCCCTTATGTTTTACTAAGGTTTGTCTTGGTCAGAACATTAAATAACAGTTTCAAGGGGATTATATCGTAGGCCTTCTCCAGGTCTATGAATACTAGATGCGTAGCGAAGTTTCGAGCTGCTCGTTTTTCAGTTACTTGATAAAGAGTGAATGTGTTGTCCGTGCATGATATTCCTGCACTGAATCCTTCCTGAATTCCTGAAACGCAATTAACTGCAACTCCATTAAAAAAATATCCGTTATAATAATTTCATCGAAAATTTCTACCAATTATCTGTACCTACAGTTCAGGATAAGAAGAGTTCTCTCTGCAATAACCATTATGCGACTTTTTAATTGAACTGGAGATTTTTAAGGAGTAGCAAGATTTATGGAAACGTCAAAAGGAATGAACGAGACGACACGTTTAATATTTATGTATTCATGACCAGGAGTAAATTGCGAGAATGTAATGGTTGTTAATAAGACGTTTTACTGTTCTCTGATGTTTTTTTGTAGTTACACAGAAGTATGACGGCTAATCACATGGCGGCAATTGTAATTCAAATTCCCGAGCCCGCCGTGGCGAAAAAAAGTACATTATCCAAAACGTAATAAAATTTAGTTTCGAATAAATTTTACCAACAATCGTCGTCAAAGCCACTCCCAAGAAGCGAAAACTTGCGTGGAGTAGCATTATTATTGTCAGAAAGCTCCTCAACTTTACGGATAATGATTGTATTGTTTTTTCTATTCGGGTCACTGGGTGATAATTTCGATCGATATTTTTTTAATTACTTCGGGCGAGGCATTCTGGAAGGAATGGAATTTTAAAAGGGTCTTCAGATTTTCACCGAGGTCAGTATTTATTTCATTATTAAACAATGAATTTGAGAAATTGTCCAATTTATTACCTGAAAGGAAGCTTTTCGGGTGGAATTAATGTTTAAAGAAAATAGGTATATTGCTGGCGAATGTAGACGACGCGTTTGGTCTGAGGTGTATTGAGTGTCACTTGGACGTTAGGAAATCAAGAAAATTGACCGATTCCTCATCGGAAACATAATTCTCCACTTTTCTACTCCGCTTTCAGTTGTAACGAGATATAAAACTCTTATATATTACATTACGGCGTTCCCTAATAAATTACAGTTGTTCTCTCTCTCCCACCTATGTATTACCGGTAGTCATTCTTACCTCGCATTCTGTCCAAGTGTTCCGGTTCGCTATTACTTACCACCTCCGCTGAAACATATAAATGTCATTTACTAATTTTCTTTAATTGCCTTATGGATAATTCAACGTCCCTACTACTACCACTGAGTCTGTTGAGATACTGAGGAAAAAATGCGTAATTGCTTTGCGTTTATTGGCGTGTGGGATCAGTACGGAGCGATAAAAAAGGCGATTCCTAGTTTTGTTGCGAGTATAACAAAAGGTGATCTTTTTTAATTGAGGATGGATGAACGAATTAGGCGCGAGTCGAATTAACATTTTAATGAAGATGTATCCTCTTTGTCATTATTGAACTTAATTGCCTTGAGAAGATTTGGAAGATATGCCGTTGGTTACAGTTGCTAGGAAAAAAATTCAGCTTGTTGAATCAGGATTCTCGTTTGAATCTGAGAATAAGGAAGTATGCTAAGGTCCGAAATCGAATCAAGGGGGAAATTGACACTGAAAGTAGTTTTAATAATATTTAATTTTAGTAAGTAGGTAGTAAAGTTTGGCAATTACACCCTAATAATCATTTTCAGACTTTCACATAGTGTGAATATGTACCCATTCATGTTCTCAAAAGTTGACACATCAAGCGTTTAGATATAACATGATACAGTAAAACTTGAAAACCTGTTCCAAGAACAATTGATCAATATCAACCTGATATATATAAAAAATGATTTTGTCAAAAACTGCGCCTGACATGGATTATGTGCCTTCACAGTCTATATTTTTCTTAACATTTCGAGTGTGTCAACTCGTGACATCAGTAATAAATAATAAATAGGTAACTTCGCTAAAAAGACGTTTAATTTTTCAAGATGGGAGTACTTAAGCTTATAAGTTTTTTTCTTAAAAAAAACTGACAGTATTCCCAAAACTGTTGGAGTTAGCAAATTGAAACTCGGCTACTGAACTTAAAACCACCTTTTTGACCTGCTTTGTGAATGTCATCGCGAAATTCGAAAAAACAAGTTTTGATTTCAAATGAAGGGAGGTTAACCCCTTAGGATTTTCTCGTGGAATTGCCTTGAATTAAATTTTCACAATTTGAGTTGCGAACGAAAGAAAATTATTTCCTTGTACCAACAGGGAAGGACGTTTTAAAGTTTAAAGAAAGTTTTATGAACGAGACATATACGTTCTACTTACGAATACACTACTGAAATTTGTTATTTCTTTTTCAAAGATAGTAATGATTTCAAAAAATGTTGAAGTTGGCGAATTGCAACTCGACTGCAGAACTTAAAACCGTCAACTTGACCTGCCTTGTAAATTTTATTGCAAAATTCGTAGGTTTAGTTTTTGGTTATACATATAGGTAATGGGGTTGACCCCTTGCAACTTTTTTAAACATTGGCTCAAAATTGGATTTCAAAACTTGGATTGCAAATAAAATAGGATTATTTTTTCGTGCCAACAGTGAATGAAGTTAATAAAACAGTCGTTTCTATTACTTGTATGAAATACTAAAATTTGTTATTTTCTTTAAATCGTAATATTTTCAAAAATCTTGGCTTTATCGAATTGAAATCCTATAAGATCTAACATGAATTCCGTTTAATTGATCGAACAAAGACGTTCTTGTTTAAAACTGCAAAAATTATGAAGCGAAGCTTCTATACTGGCGTTATATTGTTTTCTCTAGATTAAAATGCTGGACCGAGCGTCACAAAAATGTATAATAATAAAGCAGTATAGAAGGGTGAGAATATAAGTTCTCTCTCTCTCCTTCTCACATTTTCTGGGTATGTCACGGTGATTCAACAGCCGGTTATCAGCTCCAAGTAGACCCATCAGCTCCACGTAGATCCCGAGCACGACGTTGCCGCCGTCGATTTAAAGACGTAAGATTTAGTAGACTCGGTCGTAAGGAGGTGACGTTGCCGTTCTCGTGGGAAAGTCGTGAAAGTGTCGAATTGTGTTGGGAAGTGAAGATGCGTGCGTAATGCACTATAATGTCGCGTAGTTTGTGAATTTCCACTTGTTTTATTGTGGTTAATTCGACTTTATTATCGACCGTACTATTTATTGTAAAAATGTAATTTCCCAATGAAGAAAAAATTGTAAGAAGCTTCGCACTGTTCTACAGTACAGACTACTGTAGCCGTTTTTTGAAGTGAAACGTCTCTGCGCACGTTGTATACATTGGGATGGGGTGTTGGTCGAAAAACCGCGTCACGCGTAATAAGTAATCCGAGGACCAAGCCGTGTTGCCAGAATGCGCGTAAAGTGTACCTCTTCCATCGCGCCCGCGAACCGAGCCGATCGCCAAATCGTTTATACAGGGTGATCAAGAATGACTGTTTGAGTTGGCAATCCTACCTGGAGGATTTTTTTGCCTAAGGGTTTGCAATGCTACAACCAGACAAGGCGTATCAACTTTAAATAGGTTGCCTCAAGCGATCCTGACCTACCACAACGTCATCTACGTCACACGGTGACCGGCGATGCAAAAAATACTTTGAAAAACTCAAAACTGTTGTCAATTACAAACGAAAACGCCAGCCAAACGCCGAATTGTTAGAGTAATACAGAGCATAGATGAAACCAGAGTTAGATTAAACAAGGATTAAACACAGGTAATAAAACTCAGACCTGTGTCGCCAGTCTACGTCACGAACTCCGCCTCCCCTGCGCGGCCCCCTCGCCAGAAGCTGTTCAATGAGGTAACTTTTTTAAAGTTGATAGGCCTTGACAACCAGATATGTTTATTTCATTTATTTGACAAAACAATCAGCGTTATGTAAGTGGCTGGATCGCCATAGCAGCGAAGGCCAAATAAAAGAAGAAGAAGAACAATCAGCGATAAGATTGTAGGTTATGTGAATAAAAATTAACGCTTAAAAATGAAACTCGAAATACAGAACAAAGATTTAATTAAACCGGCTAAAGGTAATGCTCAAAATGCCCCCCATTTTGGTCCAGACATAAATTAACTCTTCTTTTTAGGCTCTCGAAGATATTCACCAGCATATTGGGGGTAATGTTTGCCACTTCCTGAACTATTGCCTATTGCAGCTCTTTTCAGTATGCAATACGTTCCTAAAGACATTGTCCTTCAAGAGTCCAAATAACGAAAAATCTAATGGAGTGAGATCTGGTGACCTGCTTCACCAAATGCACCGACTAATACCGTACTCTGTCGCCAAAATTCTCTCTTAAATATCCCATAGTAGCACGAGCCGTATGTGCCCTTGCAGAGTATCGTTAGAAATATCCAATTTGACGCTCTTCGTCTGTTAATTGGTTTATAAAAGGCCTCAAAAGATGTTGGATATATCTCTCCGAATTGACGGTAAAATTAAAAAATATTGGCCCATACACCCGCGTACTTGACACTGCCATCCAACTTTAACCGGGTGTAAATGTGTCTCTCTGATAGCGTAAGGATTTTCACCTGACCAAATTCTGTAATTTGGTTATTCACATAGCCGTTGAGATGAAACCAGGCTTCGTCGGAATAGAAGGTATTGTCAAGGATATTATTATTATTTAATATGTCATTGAACCAATTGCAAAATAAAACTCTCTGCGGGTGATCAGGAGGGGTTAATGACTGGACGATGGAAATTTTGTAAGGGTGGTACTTTAATTTCTTTTTAAGCACAGTGGAACAACTTCCATATGTTAAGCCTGTAAAACCGTGAACTAGAACAACATGGAAAAGTGGAAGTCTTACGGATAAGAATGAAAATTGGTTGAATAGGAGGCATAAGGACCCAACCTGTTTGAAGGGAGAGCTTTCTTAAGGATTTGCGAGGACTTGTTTGCATTCGAGTTCTGATATCCTCGACAACTTCCTCGTTTAGAGTAGAAGGTCTACCAGTTGATTTTTGTTTGCTTACGCTCCCTGTGTTTAGATAACGTTCAACTACTCGCATGCAATGTTGCAGAAAGACAGCAAAAGTGACCAAAGTCTCAGGAAACAACTCTTGAAATTGCTGGTATGTCGCTTCGAGGGAGTACTGCCAACCAGTAATTGGGTTATAAATCCCGCTTCTAAAGTACGCCATTCCAATGAAAATATCGTGTTGTAACGTGAAAACCATTTTAAATAAATAAATTTGAAAAGAATACCAGAAATTCGAATTTGAAATAGCAAATGGCATCTGTCAATGACGCTGTCAGTGTCACCAACCGGATGTTACTCCAGTCGTACCATTTAAAAATGAAATTCAGTATTGCCAACTCAAACAGTCATTCTTGATCACGTTGTATGTGCTACCAAAGAGGTCAACGTGGCAACACCGGAGAGCACCTAGACTTTCGGACAGCTGACACCTAACCTAACCTCAAACGGCGAGAAACAATAACTTCGAGCGCCGAAAAAACGGTGAGCTGTATTGTTTAATTACGTGACATGGACATAGAGAAAAGTGAGGACGCGTCGTGCCTCACCTCACCTCAGATGAGAACATGGAGATACCGGAAAAGATGAAAGCCCACGGCTCACGGAGACTGGTTCCGCGGCGAATGAGTGGTAATTCTCGAACACAAGACGAACGGGCTCGAGACGGCGTACGCCCGAATCTGTGGAGACCATCGTGAAGGCGGTCGTGGGAGGACTCCAGCAATAGATAGCGGAAGCGACGAGGGAACAAGCGACCATTGTTGCTCTGAATGTGTCGGGGCAGCAGCAACGGTCGGATCGAGCCGCAGCGAGGAATTCGGAGTGGAGCAGGCGAGTTCTCGACTTCGACCGTCTTTGGCGATGAAGATGGTGGAAGTTATCGACTCCAGCAGCCCGGAGAGCAGTATGGACACCGCGATGGCTCTCCAAGATTGATCAACTTGGGGGCGATCTACGACTGGGCAGATTTAGAGAAGAGAACTTTGTTGCCGGCGCGGTTAGCAGGAACGGCGAAATTCTGGCATCAGCATCTCGACAACTATGATCGACCATGGGCAAAGTGGCAAGCCATGTTAGTGACGTCGTTCCTTAGGATGATGACGGAGATGATGAGATGGGAAAAGTTGGCCAACGAGACAATGAGCACCTACTACCAGGCGAGGCTGGCGGGAGAGTCTGCGTTACCAGCGAAATGCTGTCTCCTGTATTATTGCTGGATTGGCGGCAGAGCTACGAGCGAGTGCTTATGGCGTCTATAGCACTTCCCCGGAGCAGGGCAATCGAAAGCGTTTGATGTTACAACTGCCAGCAGGTGGGCGATCACCTCAGCTGAGACTGTCGGCAGACTCGAGCGGACCGGTGCAAGGTTGCGGCAGCAAAAAAAATCTTTTATATTTCATTTATATATCCTGTCTGTCGGTGAGCGCACGCGCGCGTGTGTGTGTGTGTGTGTGTGCATATGGCCAAAGAAGTTTCACTTCCACCGTCTGGTCCGACGCAGACTTTTATAGTTTTTTTTCTTTGAATTTTTCGCCTTCAGCGCCTTATCATTAGACTTGATAAATTTAGTAGCACGTTGAAAAAATGCTTTAAATTTACTTTTAGTTTAATAGTTTAGTTAACCCATATGAGTTGTATATAAATACAATTCATTAACCTTGAGTACAACATTTAATGAGAGAATGCAGTTTATGACAAAAACTGTCAAAACAATTTCTTATTATTTTATATATGTAAAATATTATTCACGAGTATTCTACTTGGTATTCTACTACTGTATAATTTTTTCAACGTCACTTTGGATGTAATTGAATTTGGTTATAATTGGCTTGTTGAATAGGCTCTTAAGTAAGAGAAGTTGATTGTAATTGAAAAGTAAATAATAGAAAAATTGTTCCTTCGTTAACAGTGGTCTTTACCTTGTAGTTATTTAAAAACACCGAGACCAAGAGACTTTTTGATATTTCTGAATTTTAATTCACACAAGGGAGTGTCTCGTACATTTCGTTGTCGTCGTTGCATTTTGATTCAGTTAGAGTCGCGGCGTATGCCGCATATCGATTGTTTTGTATTCTGCATTCAGAATAGTTCGTCAGTTCGACTTTTTTCTATTCCGCGTTTTTGTTTACGCCGTGTGTTATCTCTACGTTATTCCCCGAAAACATTTTCCAATCGCAACACACCGGCGAGATTTTTCAGTATTATAATTCGAAATCAGCACAGTTCTTTGTGCTCCATTTTCACTTTAATTTCCACCCATTGATCAATCGAGGGATTTTTTCTTCTTCGCTCTCTTTTTTTAGATGTGCCTCGAACAGTTTTTGCGGATGCGGATTTATTTAAAAAACACAATGCCTTCCATCAACGCGAAGATAATTTATTTTAGGCAAGATAAAAACATGTTCGCATCCCTGTACAAAAATACGTACCCGATAATTTACATAAAATGGGCAAAGTTGCAACTATCCTGCACATCTTGGACTTGCAATTTTGATTAAAATTTGTATCTAATTTTGTTGGCGTGTGACACTTTGTTGTTGCTAGTTAGTCCATTGCTATTCGAAAAGCCTCCTCTTCCTAGTAGTGGGGTAACATTTTAAGGTAATCTTTCTTTAATTAATTCCTGGTTCCATCGATATAATGATGTTTGTGAATGTTATAAAAATCCATTCTGTAACATTTCTAGATCATTTTCTAGCATAGGGCTTCATCGTGAAAGTATCAAGATTAAATGCTTCATCCCCCAACTAAGATAATGTGGTAATTTCGTATGAAATCCGGCAATTTTTTTCATTTCAGGGAAACTAAACTTATTTTTCATGATTTCTTCCCCCATTTGTGACTTTTGTAATATTCCACTATTTCCCACTTTCCCGTAAAGAGCAATATCAACTGCATTAAACTCATAATTATGATCTACAGTAGCCCGGTGGACTGTAATAAAAATTCCTTATAATTAAAATACAAAAATCCACTATGTTCTGAGCCTCTTATTCGCCTTCACGTCACGTTTGCCGTCAATTGCGCCAATACATTTTGAGAACTGCCATTGATTCCATAAACCTTCATCATTTTTCTTGGGAATTAGCATTGAAATTGGCACTAGATTAATAATAATTTAAAAACTTCTTTGGCAATTTATGAAATATAAGTAGGTGATCACGAAATGCGGAAGACAAAGATGGAAGTATCTCTCCAGTTGCCATGAACCTGAAAAAAAGAATTTCAATAATAATATCGTGATATAATTTTTAAATAGTACTTCAACGGGATCGACAGCACCTGCAAAAAATCACAATGATGGTGTCACAAAGACACCATCTCAGGAACAAAGCTATACATACGTCGATAAAGAATTTATCTTCAGGAGTTGTAGGCTCCGAAGTCGACAAGGGACTTGCATAGTTCCTCTCGCAGGAGGTGAAGACAACACCAGGAACGTCTGCTTCAACTTTAATTAAAGAAACATTAAGTGTCACTACACAAGAAAGACCTACCGCAGTATATACAATTTTTAACAAGCAAACAGAATTACGAATAGGAAAAAACAAAAACCAGTTTTTTGAACAGCCAACTTAGCCTTTAAGTAACAACAGCTAGTCGACATAGATCACAGCCAATCCATGAGATATCATCAGTTACGAAAAATATTGAAATGCCGCTTAGAAAATTAAACGCACGCTCAGGATTAATGGCAAAGAGTGAAATATTTAATTCGCCTAATTATATTATAAGATTCGTCTTGAGAATTCATGTTATCATATTGTCAGTATCACTGTGTCATTATTACAAATGTTAAATGACGCATCATTTTTTTCTATATTATTTTATTTATTGCTATATAATTTTTACATATTATATTTTAATTTTTTATATAATTATTATATTATTTTTATTTTTATGGTATGAATTTGACAAAAGTATTAAAAAAGTTTAGGAATAATTTTTCCGAAACTTGTTTTTTTTTTATTTGAGATATCAACATTTTTGGACGTTTTAGGATCCCTCGAATCCAAAAACCACGTTGAAAAAATATATTTGTGATACGTTTTGCTCATAAATTAAAAATGGCAGCAAACAGTTTAAACTTGATGTACAGACTTTGTACCATACGAAGACTCGTTACTAAGATTTTAATTAAATCAGCAGCGATGGAGTTAACTCGTGTCATTTTTCTATTTTTTTTTTTAATTTTCGTGAAATCCGCTTCAAGAATTTTTGAAACGTGCCTGCTACTGCCGAATATTTGCAATAAACTTTAATAACATTTTTGGCTTCGTCTTCTCTAAATGATAGTTTACTATTGACAACTATTGAACACTTTATATTTTCCGGAAGTTATGAAATGAATTATTCCGGAATTCAGAAACGCCATTATTAATTTCTTTGAAAATTTGTAGTACTACATAGTAATTTAAGCATTTTATATAGTAATAAGAATGTATTACATACGACCAGATCACATTAACGAGACTATTTTAATCATATTTGTAAATTAATATTTTATGTAATAAATAACTGTTAAGCATTAAAATATGTAGTGTATTCCAGCTTTACAATATTTTACATTTTGTTGATTATTTGAATAAAGTATGAAAAAATGGTCGATGGAAACATCGCCAATTTTTTAGAACTAGAATTTGTGATACATGCACATTTCACTCCCAAGGACTGGTATCATGATATTATACTTCAACAATTGCCATTTTCACTATTGCAACAGTAATTTACTTCATGGAGTTACTCTATTTTTCTATCTCCTGTTAAAATAAGATTTTAGAAGGTATGATCAAAAAAATGCCTTGTACGGAAAGGAAATCACATTAGTTTATTCAAGAGAGAGCCTAAAATCAAAAACTTTGAAACGCCAGAACCTTCGATTCCCATTGGTCAAGAGTAGTTACTTTTACGCGTTTCAAAATGGAAATCGAATGATGCCGTATATCGTAATCAAAAATATTAGCATATGTAATGTGATTTTAAAAATATTCGCAGTTTATTTCTGCAATTAATTCAAATTTTATTTAAAATATTTATCTTATCTTTATACTCGATGCACTTGCATATAATAACAAGCTTTATTTGTATTTAATTACTTGTTTGTCTGCTTATTTGGGTCCAAAATTAAGATCCTTCAGATGAGCTAGAATGCTGAAACTTCGGACTTATGGGTCAGACGACAATACCCTTTAAAGTTATTTATGGGGAATTCTAAAGTAATATATGTATCATGCGGAATTCTGAAAAATTCACATTTTGTAAATTAAATCATCACAAAATTGCGAGCTTATACAAACAAACTTAGAAATGAAATGTGAAAAAATAAATAAAAAATGTACTACCAAGCAACTCAAAATACAAATATAGATTTATGAGAGTTTCATAATAATTGCTTATTTGTATCGCTTGCAGGACTGTTACAACCCACGCTTTTATTTTTTAGTTGTATTCGTTGGGAAAGAATCGCTACATGTTATATTTGTAATAAAAGCTTGATCAAAATGTTTTCGTTTTGTTTTGTTTTGATTTTGTATTCCAGTTTGTCTATATCTTTTCTTTCTTCACTTTTTTTAAATTAACTTTTCCTCTCGGTCCTATCAGAGTCTTCATTTTTTATATATATGAGTCATACCCGTATATTTTTAAAAATCGCTACACATACAGTTCTTGGATTTGGACGCATTTCTCCGTTTGTAACTTTGAAAATAAAGCAATGTCCCAAATTTCAGACCCCTAAATCAGTGGGGTGTGTTTGATCCGGTATAAAGTTAGTGTTTTATTCTTAATCGATGTCAATTAAGAATTGACCGAAAAACCTAAAAAACTTCAGGATGAGGCATTTGGTTTTTAATTAATTATTAATTGAATTACTAAAATTGTTTTTTGGAAGCCTATAACCCCGAAAACCTGTTGAAAAAATCTGAGAAATCCAGGAAAGTGCTGAATGATAAATGACGCCCCTCTGAATTATCTAAACATCTTTTGATGGTAGTCTGGAATAATTACGAATGAAAAACCAATTTGACTCACAACGTTAAATTTTATTGGGTGTTGTAATTTGGCCGAAAAATCGAAATGGGAATGTAGATTTTTTTTATTATCCCATATATATATCAGACAGGTTTCAAAATTGCTTTATATACTCGCAATTTGTTTTCTAGAGACAGCTGTGAGTTTCGACCAATAATCCATTACATTTTTGAACTTTATGTCCCAGTTGCTATCTCTTAGTCCAGACGTGTGTCTTCCAAGTAAGCCTGCGATCCAAGTGCATGCCTAGGTATTTTACAGATTCGGCCTGCGGTATTTGCTTCCCGTTTAGCGTCAGAGCCGGGCATGTTTTCCGTCGTAGCGTAAATGTGACATGAGTAGATTTTTGTTCATTATCCTTAATACGCCACTTTTTAAGCCATTCTTGAATCACATTCAGGTTCTTTTGTACCTGAGCGGAGGCAATCACTGGATCTTTATGTGAGGCCAGAATTGCCGTATCATCAGCAAAAGTTGATGTCTGGGTTTCGTTGTTTGTTGGCAGGTCGCACGTGTATAACAAGTAGAGTAGTGGCCCCAAGACGCTTCCCTGTGGAACCCCTGATCTTATCTGGTAAAGGCCTACTTGTTGCCCATGATGTCTTACCAGAAAATATCTGTCACTGAGATATGATTTCAGGATCTGGAACAAATTGGAAGGAAGGAACTTCCTAATTTTGTAGAGTAGCCCTTTGTGCCAGACTTTGTCAAACGCTTATGAGACGTCTAGGAAAACAGCCGGACAGTAATTCTTACTTTCCAGATCATTATTTATTTTCCTGACTATTCTATGAACTTGTTCGATAGTGGTGTGTCGTTCACGAAACACGACGGCGTAGCCGGAGTGCTCGAAATAGAGCAAGTGTTTGAAAGAGCAGTTATCCACGAATACTTAGGCGATTTTTTTTTATTGGTACCATTTTTTATACCAAAACCAAATGCATACCCAATACCATTAATTTGAATGACACTCGTGACGCTTCGTTACGGCCCGTCGCCCGTCGTGTCACCAATCGGCTCGTCCCGCTACGGCCAAAAACGTTCTGTTATTGGTTGATATGGCCGTTGTTGATACGTTTCCATAGCGACTTTAAAAAACGCGCGTGCGAAAAACCCCGGTTTACGCACGCCAAAGCATGTTTGAAATAGGCAAAATAGAGTACCAATAAAAAAAATACATACTCGCATTTCGTATATAAATGGGTAAAAGTACCTAATTATATTTTATTAATCGAAATTTTAGCCATGGTTTCACATTTTTTTTTGTCGAACTGATTATTGACCCAAAAAAGTTTTTTTTCGGTAAAAAGTGGTTTCCCTAAAAGCTGTGAATATTAACGTCTTTCGTTTAAAAATTCGAAAACAATTGGGGTTGTGGGCCTTAAAATCCCTTTTTTTAGAATGGAACATGCAGTTCCTTCCCCTTTAATGAAATTATCGGAAAATAACATTTTTTTAGGGCCTCAAAGAGCTTAAAAAATTCTGAAAAAATAAGAAATGTTAGTAATGCCCTAATGAGCCACTCTATTTTTTTCTGATTTTTCGATCAATAAATAACTTATAAATCGACATCGTATGTTTACATTGATTCAGGGCCCCCTTAGCGGTTTATGGGTCTCAAATTTTGCATACCCGATATTTTTCAAGATAACAAAACATGTTTAAAATGGATCAAAATACAATTAGTATCTCTCAGTTGGTTAACATGCTGGAAAAACGAATGAGAGATGTCTTCTGCTCATCGCAAAGATTTGGAGCCAGCAGATACTCTTCAGATTTGAAATCAAATATCCGCCATTTAAAATTTCACGTTGTTAATAATTTAATTTGAGAATTTAATATAACCGCTTAATGGATATGAGAAACTTGTCCATGAAGTATTTGAATCTCAAAAGGAATGACTAAATTAGCACTAGTCCAACAATAAAAATCTTTTCAACTTAAAATTTTATTAAAAAAAATGGATGGATTGTTATAAAATCTTTTCTTGAAAACCTCAGCTTTTCTTCTTTACTGATCGATAATCGGCAGTACACATCGCCATTGTACCAGGAATACCGTATCAACGCTAATTAAAATCGATCGGCTGGCTCTTTTGCAAAACACCATGTCTCAAAAATTTAACACTATATTATTTTTAATCGTAATATAGAATCCGACCTAAATATTTCATGCGAATTGATCCAAAATTTTATAAGCAGCTCGGCTTGCTGGTAGTTACCCAACTAAATCTCGTCATTTCATTAAAAAGCCCTTAGTACTCTCTTAACACTTCTGCTTTCCAAGTATTTTCCTCAATATTGGGAACTATCAAAAAGAAAAATCCCCTCTCAACACTTCTGCTTTCCCAATAGTTTCCTCAATATTAGGAACTGACAGAAAAAGCTTATGTGAAAGTGATATTGACCAGTTTAAATTCTCATGTTACAAAGAAAGAATGTGATTTATGTTGTCTGACTCTGTTTGGCGAAGATTAAACAACTGGGTTATTTTATTCTACTTGTATAATGATATGTATTTTCACGTGTCAGTGTCATCTCAACACATCAACGCAACTAGAAATTTATTGACGTCAACAGTTCACTAATATTCCGATGGAGGTGTCAACCACCTGAGTAGTTGTTTTATAGATGTTTTCAAAACCGAATAGCGTGTGTTATCCGTTGCGATTGTAAAATTGTATCTATATTCTTTTGAAAGCTGCAGTGGTCCCCGCGAGGAAATAACCAGTCGGCCTAACCGCTCGAGCCGCCAAGTTACACGTTTGTTTATTTCGACGTTTATCTTTCGACCCCTCCGCGTAAAGTCCAGTCCGGAGGGGTGGTCCCCCCGGTCTATCGATCCGGGGGTCGTTTTGTGGTCTTCGAGATAACGGAGAAGAACCCTAAGAATGATGGTATGCGTGTTGGTGTAATCCAGAAGGGTCATACTGAATGCGGCCACTTTATTACGTTTGAAAAATGCTGGAGCATCAAAAGTCGCCGCAGGAATATTTGAATATTATTACGTGGGAGGGAGAGTCGAACATGTTAAGGGAGACACGAGTGAAGGGAAAAAATGGAGATTTTTCGCGAAATTGCGGGAGTAAAAAAATAACAAGCGTACTTCTTAGTTCTAAAAATGAGACGTCGGACAAAGTGTCCAATTCCTTTAAACGAATTTCTCTAGAGAAGTGTATTTTCAGGACTTGACTTGTAATAACCAAAAAAAGGAAAGATGTCACGTTAATCCTGTAATAGAACTTCAAAATAAGATCGTGAATTTCGATCTTTGTTAGAAATTTAATTTTCTTGCTTGCCTGTTTACAGTGTTTGTATTAACTAAACAAACTAGAAACTTTACGAGAGAAAAAGTGTTATATAGCCGTTCACCTCTCATCCCTATTATACATTGAGAACAAAACAAAAGATTTACTATAAGTAGTTCAACTGTTTCAAAGAATTGCCCAAAAAATGCGAGGGAGTTTGTGGGACTTCGTTTAATTCCTGTCGTACACTGGGAGATAATTGACATGTATTTAGAGACTTTTATTGAAGACAATTTTCTATTACAACTTGCAATTGTCACGGGGTAAGTCTAATTTCCTTTTTGTGAACTATTTCTCGCATATTTTTAGCCTGTATAGCACAAGAGGAGCATCTAATTAAGTTGTAAAGAAATTTTGATTATTTTGGAGCATACTTCAATGCACGTAATAAATTTGACATATTGGATAATGTAAAGGTGATCGTCAAATACAACGATAATATATGAAGATACCTTAACTTGCGTTACTTACAAAGAAATACAATCATACACGTAAATTGAATTTTTGATATGATGATGGGTTGATTACAATAACGAGTCCTTAATGTCAAAAATAATTGCATAATTTATTTTTCCCACTTTTTCTGCCAAAAAAGTGGGAAATTTTATTTTTTCATTCAAAAATATTATTTCACTTTTCACGCGGCAGAACTTTTAATTGGCACCAAAAGCACTTTTCTTCAATTTTTTCAAAGGTGAAATAACAAAGGAACTGGACGTCCAGAAACCTTAACCGCCTCGGTTTGGATTATTGGACGTTGTTTATCTTACAAAACAACTTTCATCAATAAATCAATCGATTTTGGTAGGTATTGGAGAACTAATCACGTTAGCGAAAAGAGATCAATTTTTTTTTTCTAAACTATATAGTATTATAAAACGATTATTCAAGGAGCGTGTAATATTAATATAAAAATTGAGCTTCCTGTTAAATAAAATTAAGAAATATTTAATAATCTCCCGGTGTTCGAGTTGAATATCACCATTCTCGGAGAAAATAAAATGGTTATAGTCCTGCGAGAAAATGACATAAATTTTACAGTTCACCAAATTCAATTGAAAATAGTGGGCATTACTGCAAGCAAAAGTGGCATTTATATATTTGTACCATTTCAGTCCTGCATAGCCTTTGTTTCACAGAGTTGCCCAAATAATAAGTGGGAGTTTGTAGGACTACAGCCAATTTCTCTTGGACACTGGGGAATAATTATAAGGGGAATTTACAGTCTTTCGGAGAAAACAGACTTTTTAATACAACTTCGATATTATTATTCAGTATTATCAGCATACAGCAAACTAAGTAATGAATTACTGTACACATATCAGCATATACCAAACGATGTTACTCTAAAACATTGACAACATATTTCACAAATTACAGTAGTAGAAGCGGTCTAAGTATGGATTTATAGGGTACACCAGGTACGTAAAATACCTGGCAAAATACAAAAAATCTAATTACCACTGTCAAGAGCATACGAGATATTCTGTACAAAATAACAAGCCATGCTGAAACGAACTTGAAAACTGGTTTCTGAAATGACAATGATATACAATGATTTGAATAAGATTCCATCAAAACACTTTGAGCAGTAAATAGTTAATCGATGAAAGTTTAAATTATGATATTTGCTTATGAAAAACGCAATGTACAAATTGTCATTTAAAATTTAATTGTCATTTTTTGAAGAAATTTTCAAGGCGCCAGAGCTTCATTGAAAAGGCATTTTTCGGTAAGCTAATTAAATTTAGAAGAGTATAAAATCATTTTTACAATTTAATACCTAACTGGTCGATTGGAATTCCGGATATCCTGTGCTTAGATGTTATAGATTTTCAAAGGAAAATGCTTAAAAATAGAAGTTAAATAAAGATAAGCCAGTATACAGACTGAACCAAACAGCCTATCAAAACTTTTGTGCCTTTTAGTGCATTTATAGAAAAATCCTTTAAATTTCCTAAAGTGTGATTTTCATCCTACGAATTATAAACGCGAAAAGGTCAATATGTCATTTTAATACCCGTAATTTTAAATTTTACAATGGTTGCATTGATAAGTATACATTTTCCAAAGTCCATTTAAGAAACAATAAGAAATTTATGATGAGAAACCTATGTATCAGAAAAATGGTTTTCACTCCAACAGAACCAGTAATCTTACTCTTATATGAAATAACAATTTTTTTTGATGGAGAAGACTAAATTGAGTTACCATGTTTATGACGATTTTTGAATTCAAGAGAAATATACGGAGTTACGTAGTGTTGGAGTATAATTTAAATTTGAAACATATTAAATGGGTACGGTCGAGGGGTGAAAAACCTCCGCCATTATGGATATTCGATACCTATTAATTGCCCTTATTAATTAATAGAACAACTTTTAAATTTCTTTCTTTATCTATGTTTATCTATTTATCAAATTTGAACATTGTTTGGATTTCCTCCTGACGTTCCAGAAAATTTAAATTGTACGGCTTAGGGTACCGCAAAAGATATGGAACACCATTTATGTTCGTACATAGTAATAATTATTTGTAATAATAAAAGCCATATTTAAACTTTAACCGAACCGTTTGGAAGTCGTAGGGAATAGGTAACGCATCAGATGTATGATGATATGAAATTGCATGATTCAGACGCACAAATTTTGTTTTCAAATGTGCACGTAATGAAAAATCCAGGGGTGATAAATCTAGTGATCCAGTTGGTCACTCCATACAGCTTTCTTTTTAATCGTGCAAAAACTTTCACTTACAAATTTTTACGTTGACCACTGCAAAGTGAGGGAGTATGACGTCTCGGTGGAAAATTAAACGGTTTTCAAGGTAATGAAAGATACTGAAGACGACAGCATTGACTCACTAGTTTTTATTCTGCATTCCGCAAGTAAACAATGTTGAAAAACTAAAAGGTATTCCGATCTTAATTTGCTCAGTAGTCCAGATCTTCCAATTTCTATGACGTTTCCAGTTTCATTGTACCCAACAATGTTTTATAAAACGTTAAAGCGTTCGGCTACATCATCTTGCAGAGAACTAGTTTCAGTCATACCAGTGGGCCACAAAGCTCTACTTTCAACAAATAAAGTTGTGATATTTCGAATTTCTTAACAAAACAAAATTATATTGTGCTAAACACCGAATTTGACTGAACACGAAAATAGCATGGTAATTATTTGTTGTGTTCTTTCTTGGTTTAATATTAACACTGGTAAGTAATATTCTTAATTTGTGACGATCAGTTTTTTTGTAAAATTCGCCAAACACACCAAAAAGCAAACCGACCAGAATGCTTCGCATGGTAAAATTCGGAAACTGGCTGTACAACGCAAACGCTTTATATCGAAAAATCGCATTCAATCACATGACGTCGACAAGAAAAACCAAATAAAAAAATTGGCGATGCGTAAAAAAGCAGCACACGATTCGGCCGCAATGCAGCAACATCAAAAATCGTATTAGTGCATTTTTCATAGAAAAAGTTACACAGGAATAATTAAACAGGGCTTCCAATTTGATTTGCATATTTTCACGCGAGACTCGTTAGTCATTACTCATTAGCGCCCGAATGACAGTCCGAGGGGGGTCGTCGGCGATCGAGCACCCCCCGCTCGCCCACCCCTAAAGCACTGACCAACTGTCACTGCACAGCGCGAAAAAAAAACTAAAAACAAATGATTGGTGGATTGGGTCGCCAGTCAGCCATGTTTTCGCTTCGACGGCGGAGGAGGAGGAGAAAGAGGAGGACGAGCGAAAATTTTTATTGCTTATTTTTGCGAAAAATCGCTCTGACGTTCGATCTTCCGATAAACAATGGGCGAAATTAACGGATGGAGGTTCTAAATCAATCACGGAAAATAAATAAAAATCGGTTCGGACATGTTTTTGACAAAATTGGAACAACATATGCGGATACGTTCGATACCATTTTATGTGACTTTTTATAAAAATATTCTAGTACACTTTCTTCCTTTAGAATACCAACATATATGCTATAATCTTAGCTGCCTCCCTGTTCCCGACTTTAATTTTTCACTGATGTAGCGCCAATCTGCTTCTCTTTTTGTACCATCTTATCGTCTTTGACATCGTCTTTCCAGATTCCTCAACACTTAACCCTTCTTATTACTTCTGTGAGTACACGTCAGCATTGGCCTTGGTCATACGCTGTCAATTTCTTTTCGGTTTCTCAAACCACCATATATCGTTTCTTTCTCCTCATTTTATTGTCGCATCACTCATAGTTCCTGTGTTGACTTCGTCTCTTAGTCCTTTAACTTTCGATGTTCTATGACTCAAAATGGTTGATTTTATTTTTCTGTGTCATGTCCCATGGATCCTTTATTGTTAGCTCAGTTACTGTTCCCCAAGGGGAGCATGTAATAAATATTTAGAAAGTATCCTCCCTGATTTTTTGCACCTAAGTATACTTTCTTTCGTTCCCATTTTTTAAATAGAAATTTTCCATATCCCCATATCCGTATTAGTCCAGTTATTAGCGGTAAAGAACCTTATCTAAAACTGTGGAATTTTGGACAAGTTTAATTTCTTTGAAAATTGGGGTTTAGGTAGTATTTATAACCTTCTTCATATAACCTGAGTTACTTCCCGACCTCTCAAATATGAGGAAGCTCACGCCTTTGGGGCTTGATCCATGTCCTAAAAGAACTTTATGTAGTTAATCTTGTTCGATGTGTGTTAATATGTAAGTTTTATTTATTTTAACTGTGTATGTCAACGTATTTGTTTTGTGTGTGTGACGCCGCACACTTCGAACAACAGGAGCCCTAAAACAAAACAACTTGTTTGCGAGCCTGAAGATGGCTTCTAGGAAGCCGAAACCGGTCGCTCATCTTCAATAAATTTAGCAGTTGGTTAAGACTTGGTGTTGTCCTTTGGTTAAACCTTCTTCAAAGTTGGACTTGTGCCGAAGTGTGCTTTTTACCTAGGGGTAGAAGCCACCCCTTCTAAGGGGTAAAAAAATTTTCAATAAAAAAAAACCCGGAAATTTAAAGACTGACTAATTTTAAGCAACTTTTGTTCTATAAGGTTTTTTTTTGTAAAGTTGATATTTTTCGAGTTATCACGATTGAATCTACACATTTGTCATTGAAAGAACTAATGTTTTTTAAACCGTTTTTCACCAATAACTTGAAAATCTTTCATTTTATCGGAAAAAAACATTCAGAGTAAAAATGTTGCTAGTTAACAAACAACGTGATTAAAAGATTCGTTTTTGAATGACCTCTATAAACCCAATAAGGACTGAGTTATTGCTCGTTGGAGGATGGTTATTTTTGGAGAATCCCGAATTTGAAAATCTTCAAACATCAGTAACATGAGAATGGTTTAATTTTTTGGGAAAACTCAATAGACCTTTTTTAAGGTACATTAAAAAACCTTAAAAAACCTTATAACTTTATAATACTTTCATTGTATGCCAGATGTTGTTCGCTTCTGCCTTTGTACCTATGCTCCAAAATTCGTGCTCCGAAATAAAAAAAAATTGTTTTTTCGAGGATAATTCTCTTATTTTCCAAGCTACAAACTTAAAAAAAAATGCATTTTGTAGGGAATTCCAAGCGCTTTAAGATCAAATTAGATAATAGCTTTTACAGTTCGTAGTTTTGAAAAGGGTTACGTTCAAAGGGCTTGGATGAGCTATAATTAGTACGCGAATGCAAACTTCGAACCGCCATATCTCCTTCAATTTTTATGATACAAAGATAAAAAAAAATCAAAATTTTCAGTGAGAGAAACCCTGCAATTAACATCTGAAACATTTTTTCGTATCTAGAATAGTTTTTGATTTATTCACGAAAAATACATTTTTCTCCCAAATGTCGAAAATGCCATTTTCATTTTGAACAATTATTTTTTTCTAAAATAAGTATTCTAAACCCGTTAAACCACATGGATCATATCAATAATACCTAAATAAAGTTAATTGCAAGTGGGTTACGCTTAATTTTTATCAGGGTGGTAATCACGAGGGTGTAATTTTTAAATTTAAAAAAAAAAGAAAGGTGTTACGTTATTTTTGTTATAAATCAGTCAATTCTCATGCAAAAGACTTGTATGAATGCTCATTTTAAAGGTTTTTTTAATTTACTTTAAAAAAGATCTAATGATATTTCCCCAAACATTTCACCATTTTCAAGTTATTGTAAGTTGATAGATTTTCAATTTTGGAGTTCTCGAAAAATAATAATCCTTTAACGAGCAATAACTCAGCCCTTATTGGGCTTATAGAGGTAATTCAAAAACGAATGTCTCTGTTTGTTTGTTAGCTACATTTTGTTATGAACGTTTTTTCCGATAAAATGAAAAATTTTTAAGTTATTGGTGAAAAACGGTTAAAAAATATTCGTTTTTGAATGAACAATGCTTTGTTTCAATCATGAATAACTCGAAAAATATCAACTTTACAAAAAAACCTTATAGAACAAAAGTTGCTTAGAATTAGTCAATCTATCGATTTCCTGGTTTCTTTTGATTAAAATTTTTTTAAGGTTTCCTAGGCCCTAAGACCCCTAGGGAAAAAGCACACTTCGACAAAAGTCCAACTTCGAAGAAGGTTATAAATACTACCTAAATCCCATTTTTCAAAGAAATCGACCTTGTTTCCCAAAATTCCACGTGAAAATGGCTGATGACTATCTTATCTATTGTAAAACCTTCAGTTTGATACACAATTTCTTTTAAATCTTTCATAATGACGATTATAACAAAAATGACGATATGTCCATCGGACTACTTTCTACTTATTACTATTCTCATATTTTAATCATACATACATATCATAATATTCTCATATTTTATTATAAATATTTGACACTAGAATAGATATTTAATGTTGAAAAACAATTCTTGGATTTGGAAACAAATGGATTTCAAGAAAGTGCCCGTCAGAGCCAATTCGGTCAAAAATGTTATTAAACTTTATTGTACACATGTATTGTGATGAGAGTAGAATAGACGTTCAAAATTAAAAAAAAAACAATTGATTTTGACACATTTCTCAAAAATCGAAAAATTTCAAGTCTAAACTGTTCTTTAGAGAAGACTCGGCCAAAAATGTCAATAAACTTAATTACGTATATTCGACATGTTAAAAGTTTAAAAAGAGACCTTGGAACGAATTTTTGGAAGAAAATTTCTAAAAGCCGAAAAATAACAAGCGTAAACTAACTACCCCTTGATGTTATCCGATTTAACCAAAAATCTTATTACGAGGTTCCCGTGTCGTCCAAAGTTGAAATGCGATGTTTGAACTATTATGGCATAATTTCCGAGAAATCGTACCACAGGCACTTATTTATACCCCTAAATAATTCAAACACGCATATATTTTTTCAAAAACATTTTTTTTGGGCTCGGGGAACATTAAACTCAATTACAATAGTTCTTGTACATTGGTGTCTCATTTGATACAGTGAAAATTATTCATCGAAAAATGAACTTGTGGCACCAAAGGCACCAAAAAGTCTCATTTCCTGATCAAAAGTAATGTCAAAAATAACCACTTTTCAATTATTAATTGTGTAAATTGTTTAGTCTTTGATTGACGGGAAAATAATCATTAATAAAGTATTTTTCAATGGGTTGCTAGCCAATGAGGCATTAAAAAATTAGCAAAAATTACACAAATGAATGCTTCCTTTAAATCTAGAATTTGTCTTAATATTTATCCAATATAAAAATAAAACTATCTGCACATATGAAATTCTCGTCCAATTTACATGTGACGTTTTCAAAATACCTTTTTTATAACTGCTTTAGATTCGAAAATATTAAATATTCTCACAACTCGCCATTCCTAATTTATTTTTTTAACTCCACACTTATTCTTCTACAATTAAGGCGACAACGCATTACTACACGTAGCTTCTAATGAAATCAACTCCCCCTTTATCCTCGCGGGCTAGGCCTTACGTTGCAATTTTTCCCTGTTTTGTTTTTTTGCTTTAACTCAAGACCGCCCCACGACGTCTCCAAATCCGAAATTGACGCTAACGTTACATTATTGGTCGGACTTTGGAGAGGAAAGCGTTATATATCGACTTTACTCCAGAAACATTTGTCTTCGTTTATTAGTCAGTCTAGTCAAGACAACTAAAGCTAGCCGCCAGTTCTTGCGCGGAATACAAACTATGTCCATAGTTTGCGGGAGCTTTGAATAGGAACTAAATGAATGAAGTAATGGCGGTAGGGAAAAATAAGGGACCGGAATCGGGATGAGAATGAAGTCGAGATTTAAACGGTTTTTGGGAAAGGTTAAAATGAATGTGATTTCGTCTGAAAACGTGGGTAAGTTCTTAAAAAATGCATAAAGCAAAGTGTGGCGATAAAGAGGTGTGATCACACGTTGGCTAAATTTATATCGCGATTATTCTGGGTTTTAAGTGTTAATCCCTCAGTTTAAAGACATTAAATGTGAATTAGTTGATATAAACGTGTAAGTTTGTGAGTTAACCGTTTCATGCTAACTCCTAAAGTTTTGTCATTTTACGACCTGCAGGTTTTGTTTTGTTAGTTCAAATAATATACCTTTTCGAAAGTTACAGCAGCTGACTTAATTTAGCTAATTACTTTCGTTATAATCTAACTATCTTTTTTTATAAGTAAACCTATCCTTTTTACTTTGTGCACGACATCTTAGTTCAGTCATTCTTTGGGTCAAAATTGTTATATCAGTAAATTTTTAATAAAAAGAATATTTTTCACCAATTTTTTTTATTCAATATCGTTGTAACTGTTTTTTTATTTTTCCGACTTACGCCTCCGGATGGGCTAGTTACGCCACTGTATGAATTCATAAAAGTACGGAGTTGGAATATCTTATTTATGGGTTAAGTAATATAAATTGGAATTGGTTATCCCGTTTTCAATAATAATGTGCCTAAAAGTTAGTGATGTATTTTTGCATATGGAAACAATCACGAGTACTTCCGTACAGTGTTAAAAGTTTGCCATGTCTCTTGCAACATTGAGAAATTATGTATTTATAATAATTACTTTTTAAAATTTCTCTGGTGATATTGATGTTTAAAGTGAACTCCACTGTTTGCGAATTAACAAAATAACAGATTAAGTGGTAAGTTAGAATTCATTAGAAATTAATTTATTTTTAATGAGAACTCTTTTATTGAAAATGGAAGAATTTTTTTTCGTATGACGCTAACTGGTTATAAATGACCAAATCTAAATCTAAAAAAAGTATATATTTTTTGGTCTTATTTCCTTTTTATTCCTAGGACATGGATTGTAAAAAGTTTTAAAACTAATAGTATTTGCATATGAAATCTGTTTTAATTGTTCTACTTGAAAAGGTGTACTAATAACTGTCTATAACTGTTCCATCGTGCATGTATATCTTTGTTCTCGGTTTAAATTCCTTCGATTTTCGCACTGAAAACGTGGAAACTTTTGAATAAAAACGGATAACACGCATCATAACATTGTTTTCCAAACATTCTCCTCTCTAACATTTCATTAACTCGTTTCAGCTCGTAATTAATTATCCTCTCGTCACACCTCTTTATATGTAGGTATCCCGGGTTCCGCCAGAAAATACGAGTTCGTCCTTGTGCATTTTCCCAATATAAGTCAAGGATGAATTGTTTTAATTCGATTCATTTCAGCTAATAAAATGCCATGGGTTTCCGCTCGATTATGGCAAAAAATCGTTAAGGAGTATCAATTATTTAACGCTTTTTATTGTAGTAGTACACGATTACGTGTCGTTTAATAATATCGCAGACCTAATAAAGTAAATTTAATGTGATGGTAAAGAAAAAATATACCTATATGCCTGTCTTTTTAATATCCCGTAAACCGGGGGCGTTCAGTACTGTATTACGCTCCCTTACAACGAAATTTGGTACAAAAATCAGTTGGCTGAAGATCTCGGTCGAGTTCGTTAATGGACCAAATCGGTCTATCGGTTTCAAAATGGCGGCTTGTTATTTTCAAAAAAAATCAAAAAAATTTTATTTCGCGTCTGAGAGAAAAATGTTACTTGAGTTTTTTTGTTGCACTTATAGAGGCGAACGACTTTTGTATAAAACATTTTTTTCGAGAAATGTACAGAAAAAAAGTTATTTTTTTCAAAAATAAATAAAAATAAGAAAAACTTTTATTTCGCGTCTGAGAGAAAAATGTTACTAATGTGTTTTGTTGCTCTTATAGAGGCGAACAACTTTTATATAAAACAGTCTGTCGAGAAACGTACAAATATAAAGTTATTTTTGTCAAAAAATTTAAAAAATAAAAAACTTTAATTTCGCGTCTGACCGAAAAATGTTACTTAGGTTTTTTGTTGCCCTTATAGAGACGAACAACTTTTGTATAAAACATATCTTTGAGAAATGTACAGAGAAAAAGTTATTTGCAAATATTTTAAAATTTTGACGTTTGTATTTTTTCACACCTCGTATGCTTTTTTTTGACACATCGTGTGTTATATTACTGTATATCTTACCCATAAATCTACCTTTCAGCCTGGTATGCCATGGGTTTTTTTCTAATAGACGCATTTTTGTAATTCTCGTGAATTACGTTGTTGCCTTAATCAAATCAATTGTAACATTCGTCGCAGTAACCATTCATGTAGTCAACTGGCCCAACAGTCTACTACCATGGCAACATGTAATATTAATAAATATAAATGTTAAAGTAAGGGATACTTAAATTAAAGAACTAGGCGGCAGAGGTGGAAAATAACCAAAAATCCATGTCTCTAAATCCCCCTGTCTAAATCATCTGATGTTAAAAATAGCCTAAAATGTCTAAAATAGGTATTAATTAATTTTGATGTTCTGGTAATGCCTGTTTTAAAAATTTAAAAAAAAAATTAAAACAAATTGTAAACAATTTTCAAAATGTAATTTATTTTGCAAAATTTGTAAAAGGCGTTATTGATACACATTGTGGTTTTTTGTCAATCACTTTTCTTATTCGAACTAAACAACTGATTATGAGTGTTACTTATATGATATAATTTAGAAACAATATTACAATCTGTTATTAACGCTAAATGTTTTACATATGGAACTTGAGCTACATTTACATTATTTATCTTATCGTTAGTGTTTACATTATTTTGTGTTTCTGTCTTAACATTCAATCAATATTTCATTTTATCAATTTTAAAGTCAAAGTCGGCTTTTGTACAATATTAAATGATTATTTACAATGATCTCTAATTTTTCGACACTCTTCAAGATATACACTAATTCATATACTATATTATACTTAACATTCAATTTGCGCAAGAGACCGTCTATACTCTATACTGACATTAAACGCTTTCTTGACATCGATCAATACTACTACTACTACAATTTTCCTGTTATATAATTCGATCATCATCTTATTTATAACGTCAGTAGTTGCACTTAAAGTAGAGCTGTTTTAGTTGGAATTAAATTTTAAATTTAATTAATCGTTTCTAGTTACATCTTTTTACCGTCTTTTTTCACAATTTTTTCAATAACATTCGAGAAAACACTGACTACGCTAATTGGCCACCACTAATCAGCATAAAATTGGTAAGTTTAGTCTTATAAGTTAATAATGCCATATACCGTGATGTTATCACGGCCTGAAGCCAAGATTTTTTTCTTAAGTTCCATAATGATTTTCCTGACTTTATACTGACTAGTTGGTTACAGGTAAAATAATTTTTCACTTGATAACTTTTCACTGGTAATTTGATTAAATATCACATGGTTTGTTAAATCAGGAGGTAACGTTTGTATTTTGTCGTGAATGCTATTAGCAATGTTCTTCCCTAACTATTTAAAGCAATTATTTAGATGTTTTACTGTTTCTGTCCTATTTGTATCTTTTCCATTTCCAATTGTAAAATACGCAGTTTTGTTTTAATCATTTTTACTTTAGATGAAATGGTGTATGAAATATCACTGATTTCTAAGATCAATACCTGTCTCCTCCCATTTATGTCTAAAATATAAATGTCTTAATTTTGTTCTGATAAAAAACAGTTATAGAATCTTCTTCCTAAGTTCAAGTAGTACATATCAAGGGCGTCGATAAGGGGGGGGGTAATGGGGGTAACTACCCCCTCCCCCAAAAACTAAAGTTACTTTTTATTACTTTACTTATTTATTATTATTATTACTGATTATCACTTTTTTGAAAATTTTTTACATGATGGGAATGTATTACCCCTCCCAGAAAAAAAATTATCGACGCCAGTGGTACATATGTTATCCATTTATTATTATGCCGGCATCTTACATACATACTCATACTTAACATACTCACACTGGTTCCTGCAAGCAAAAATAGTTTTTACCAGTTGTTGAAATAGCTCTATGGTGGTCCCATTGACTGTCCTTTGGAATAGTGTCCTAAACGTGTCGTGTTTGATTCATTTCACTTCGTATGTAGTCTTGGTTTAATACGTCTTTTATTTGAAGCGTCGATTACTAGTAACACATGGTTCAATAAGTGATATTTATTCTTGTTGATAACACAGTTTATTTAAAAATCAAAACATATAGCTTTGAGACTTCTATTTTCAGATTTTTCATGTTACCAAAATGGAAAACATATAGATAAGCTTAAAATAGTGACTGCAATGCCTATTATTGGATTTATTTTCGATGAGAAAATGTGTTCCCCCATTTATGTAAAACCCAAACATTCTAAAAAAAATAACTTTTTTATGTAGAAATGTTTAAATCGCAATTTAAAAAATGGGTCGCTGTGTGAACAATATACCTTGTTCCTAGCAACCGTTCTTGTAAAACTAAATATGTATTCTCTCAAAACCTATCTATACATATACAGTACACGTTAATTCAAAAATCAAGTGAGCAAATGTGAAGTAAAATCTTCTCTCTATTAAATTTACATATCTAATCAGCTCGAATTTCCAGAGATATGTTACTAAAACATTTAATTGTCGATTGTTTACCGATATTCTTCGTTGTTTGTTTGTTTGATACCTGATTTTATGTCAATTTTCCTCTCTGTTGTCCCCATTGCAAATTATCCCGTTCATTATTGGTTCCCTCCCTGGATTTAATGGTGTGTTAGTTTTTGAATATTCAGGATTACATAGTGTTTATTTTATCATCGAACAACTTTTTCTCTAATTCGACGTACATAATCTCCCCTCTATATCTACATAAGTTCTACATCTCTGTCCCTCCCGTCTTAAGACAAAGTAAACTGTCCCCCTCCGTCGCTGTTAAATCCTCACGAGTCACAAATTCGATAATAAATTTCCCCGTGAGCGTATCGGCAAATCCCCCTGATTTCAGCGAAACATAATCACGAAACGGTCCGAGCGGTCATCTTCAAATAATAGCGGAGACCAGCTCGAGCATAATAGAACTATACTAAGGCTATTGATTAAAACCGTTGGTTGCGCTAAATTAGAACAGAATTAGACGCTATTTGTTCGTCCTAGGTCGTCGTCGTCCTCGATTCCAACAACCCAGAGAGGGGGGCGGAGGGGAAGGGTGAGAAGTGGGGCGAGGGAGAGGGAAGTATGTTCCCCTTTACCTCCCCCGCCGCAGCTCGCCGGCCCCCCGCGCCCTACGCCCCTGCGGTCACGTGATTCCCAATCATCCTGATCCTTCTTCGGGCTATGGATGTGCATAATCTCCGGGTTAATATGAGATCACTTCGAAATTTCAGGAAAGCGAGGAAAAGCGGCGTGAGGGGGGGGGAGGACGCAGACGTGGGTAATATCCATAACTCATAACTTGTTACAGCTTCAGTGTGCCTAATCCTTTTCCATCGATAGTATCTGTTATTGTCCCGAAATTGATGGTTTGGAGTTGTCCATTTTTGTCATCCGAATAAAACATTTGTTCTAATGAACACACCAGAACTACCCGAGGAAACGAGATTTTTAGCCATTCAGCAGGAAAGCTTTAATAACGTTTATCCATATTCTTTCAACAGGAGTTGTATTTTTATCTTCACATCATCGTAATTATGGCCGCACCTGTACCTTCCGAATAAAATTTCTTTTTAAAGGAGCAAAATTTGAAATTGTGAACTGTGTCTATTTAATAGCAAAAGCTATGAGTATTAACCATATTTCATATTCTTTTATAAATTTCATTTTTTCCTTGATAATTGTGAACACCAATTTTAGTGTAGATTTTTGGTGTATTAAAACTAATAAAAAGGCGTAATTACGATATAAAATACGAAAAATAGTAGGTAACGTTCATGTTGTTTATTCTAATACAATAAAATTTTCCTAAAGAGATATACATTATTCCTACGCTTATTATACACATTGTGGAAATTTTTTTAGGGACAATTAAATACTAAAAGATGGCACATTTTAGTTTTTCTACATTATCTTTTTAACTTAAAAAGTTAGTTAAAAAAAGTTTAGAATGGAAGCTGTTCAAAGCCTGTTACGTTTAATGGCGGTTTGTATTAGATTTTTCACAGCACAATTATTGCGAAACGTCCTCACTATAAATGAAAAAATCAAGTTAAACCAGCACAAAAGAAATAGTTTCTTGTAGTAGTTACAAAATCTGACTGGCGGTAGGTCCTATAGTTCTGGAATAATCAATATGAACATCAAATTTCTTGTGTGAAATCATAGATCTTTAGGTTTTTCAGTCCTTAACGGGCAATTGAAGTTACTTCAAATTTCCTAATAACATTTTATGATTCCCAAACATAAAATTAGTTTGACTTTCTAATTGTACTTTAATTATTTCGAGTTTCAAAGTTGTATCAATAAATACGATTTACCCACCTCATTTTCGAAATTTTTAAAATCTGGAAAATACTTACGAAAACAGAGTGCTATTAAATCTTTTCCAAATGAATCCATGAGTCATAGAATCTATGTTACAGACGTTCAAGGTGAAGCAATGCGTGTAAAGTCGTAAGCGAATTGTGAGTTATTACAACCATGAAATTATTTTAATATCAATAATTTTATTGGATGAGATAGGGCCTATGGCAAGTTAATTCCAAGGCACGAGACACACGCAAAGCAAGCAATTTCGGTTGCTTTCACACGGCTTCGTATCCTCATTATTTTTAGAATTTTTCTGCAAATATATTATTGATATTGTAATGCATATAACGATATAATGTTACAACTGGCTATTATTACTTGGCACAAGGGCGACAAATTGCCATTACGACCGCCTCGCCCTTCTCTCGGAAATTTTTGTATTTCCTCGGCCTCGAAGTGCATCCAGCCGATTAAATTAATAAATAAAGAGAAGCAATTTTGCAAACTTCTTAATAGAAATATTTTATGAATGTTTGTCATTGGCATATTTTTGCAAAAAACTGCATACGTATACATTTCAATAACTTACTTCGATGTATTAAGTGCATAATTTATTTGTTTGTGAGACTCTTTGGACTACTAAATACACTACCTTGAAAACCGCAATTGATTTGGCATTAGATTCGAGAAATGACAGTTCATAGCCTGTTTTGTAAGCTAAGGAAATACTGGAAAGAAATTTTCTTAACAGCAGTGTAGATTTATTAATGAAAACTATAGATTTATTCATGGTTAGATTCATCTAACTTGACACTCTCAGAAAGCATAAAAGTAAGAAATGGACGTAATCAGCTTTTGATAGTACTAATGGTTAAATCTGGAAGAAAAGGATAAATTCACCTACGTTTTTGAAGAAGCTATTGAAAACATTCTCTAAAATCGTCAAAAATCTTTAAAACCGTTTTGTAGCGGATGTGTGTTTGTCTAAAGTAAATGTGATGAAATGAACATTTTAATTATTGGATATGCTATAAATTCCAATGATAGATACTGAAATTCTGACCAGTTTATGAATTACTCCGATAACTTTTGTTGAAATAAAAGGAGGTTTTCCAAATTCAAGTAGGTATAATTAAATGTATTTCATAAAACAATAAAATGTAACCCAAGGTTTGGAAAGGTATTTGACCATTACGTTCACATTTCATTTTAATAACTTTTCAGTTGATTAGACATAATATGTTTTTTAAATATATATATTTCTAAATAAAATTTCTAAATATGCATATTTCTTACTATTTTCGCATATATTTGTTACATTTTATACATACATATACTTTTATATATTTCATGCATATTTGGCTTTATGCATAGTAATAAAGCTATGAAGGGAATGACTACTACTACTACAACCTGTCTAGACTAAATTACACCGGTCAACAAAAAAATTAAAATTTCTTGCGCATGGGTTTTACTTGATCTAGTCTGATCATATAAGCAAAAATATATGAAAAATGCGATTGGGCATCGAATATATTTGCTTTTAAAAATGTTATAGCAATTTAACCATTTTTTTATTTTCGCGCCCAATTAATGTCAGTTATTGCGCGCTGTCACTGTCGAAAGAGAAGTAAAGGAGCGGAAGGTACTGTTTCTTTTGTGTGGTTAATATACGGAGCTTTTCTATTGTAATGCATGGCCCGAAATCAACAAGAGCAAAAGAGAAACTAATCGTAGTTCGTTAGTATGTCAGAGATGGAAGTTTTGCAACGTTGTCGGCTGCAGTCTAAGTCCAGGACCCATTCCAAATATTCCCGTCGGAGACTATACAGCGAATGAAAACGTTCGTACGTGTGTTCCTCATACATATATCATAATGCCGGCCGGTAGAGTGTGCGATGACTGTGATGTTGCGCGATCAAGCAACGTCGCAAAAGTTCTTTCTCTGTTTAGCCAACGAGAAATATATGGCCTTTCTTTCGCTCTTATGTTTATACCATACTGCGACTCTGTAGAAAAGGTCTGTATGTACACAGTATGTATTTGCGTATTACAGAGGCCTAACGTGTTTTACATATTTCTTAACTATATCAACCTGTACTAAATGGTTTCGAGTGGTTGTAAGCGAGATTCTGACTAGTTTTGCTATATTTGCGGTGAATTTATTAAAGTAGAATAAAAAAGTATGATTTAGGTACAAATTTAAAGATTTGCGAAGCCCTTAAAGCTTACTTCAATCTACCTGTTAAAAGTCAAGACAAAAAATGGGCTCCACATGTGCTATATTCTGAAGGATTTTATTTTCATATTGTATGGAACCATTGAATAGGTTATATGTTACGTTTTATTGTAGGTTGATATCTAGGCAAAAAAAAGCAATGAAGTTTACAGTGCCGAGAATTTGGAGGGAACCAAGTGACCATCACACAGATTGTTATTTTTGCATTGTAAATCCACTTAAAGGTAAAAATTCAAAGAACATATCTTATCCTGTCTACCATTGCATCTGCTCCAATAATACTTACAGAAAAACTTCCTGTACCTTCTCCTCCTGTGTTGGAAAATCAACTACTCTCTCAAGATAGCCATCTATCACAGATTTCATCTGTATCCGTACATTTTGAATCCAATATTGAATCTGAACCTAAAATACCACCCCTCATCAACTCTGAAGATCTCAGTGACTTAATAAGAAACTTTAGTCTACCAAAAATAAAGAAAACGACATCAAGAATTTTCTTGTTTCTTCACTAAGAAAAATGGACTCTGTTTTTGCCATGACGTGAAAGGTTTATTTAAAGAAATCGGTATTCCTTGTCATACAACTGTATGGCGCCTTTTTATTGACAGCTCAACAATGAGTCTAAAAACTGTTCTACTACACAATGCGAACAAATTTCCATCTATCCCATTGGCACATTCCGTACATCTGAAAGAAAATTACGACACTATTAAAATGCTATTAACTGCAATTAAATATGTGGAATACAAATGGGAAGTTATTGGAGACTTTAATAAGATGGTGTTTTTTAACTGGAATAGACTCTTAATCATGAGTCCGAAACTTTCAAATATTTGTAGAGTTTTTTTCCAAGGCTTTCAAAGGAGAAAATTAAAGCTGGAATCTTTGTAGGCCCTCAAATAAAAAATGGATTGTGATATTTTCCTGCGGTTACTTAACACTGAGGAGAAAAAAGCCTGGAATAGTCTTAAGCCAGAAGTTCATGGTTTCTTGGAAACCATAGAGCTGAAAATTATGACTAGCAGATTACTGACATGATTTCGAATTTTTGCATCATCGGATATACAATATCTTTGAAGAAGCACATGTTACATTCTCATTTGGATAAATTTAAAGATAATATGGGAACTTATTCGGAAGAACAAGGGGAACGGCTTCCATCAGGACATAATGGAATCTGAGAGACGTTACCAAAGGCAGTACACTGAAAGCATGGTGGGGGATTATATTTGGGGGTTGGTAAGAGAAACTTCTGATGAACTGACAGGAAAAGCAAAACTGTTCGTTTTTATACATTTGGACTATATTTTAAGACAAACAAATCATAAATGGAAGTTCGTTATCTTTTAATAAATCATTTCTATGTACAAATTTTATGTATTTTTGTCGAGTTGTTTTTTTTTGCATTTTTCACACAAAATCAAATACAGAACTATTTCTGGTTCTTATTCTTATTTCTAGTTATAAAAGCAATAAAAATACGGTATATATGTCCCTTGCACAAAAATGCTGTCGACGAGTTTTATATGAAAATTAATTTAATACAATAAAATTATGAGATAATTCACAATGTTTTTGATGTGATTTTTTCCAGACGCTTTGACACCAAACTTAAAATATTTTGAAAACATACGATGTTTCGAAATTAGTCTCCGTGACCTCAACTATATATTGTAACGTTTTTACCTACGCGGGAATTACTACACGACACGAGTTGTCTTACTTAATTTATTTTGACCACTTAACACTCTAATTTATTTGTACACTTACACTTAACTTATCTACTAATACTTAATCTAATTTATATCATCACACTTACATCTAATTTATATAAACCGACATCTGTCGACCAGTCTACCGGCGATTGCTTACAACTACAACTATCGGCGACTCCTCGCCTAATCTCATCCGACCGCAGGCCCGTCGGTGTATAGCCTCAATAATGTATTCCGGAACCTTCTTGATAGTACTCGTTTCTTCTTTTCCCAAATTTGACGTTTCCGGAAGGTTCGAGAATGGTGTTTTTATGATCGCACTTTTTAATGAATTCTCCGAAGCGGTCGACCCACTCTGAAGTGGGCCGACTTCGTCCGATAAGAAGGAGCACACGCTTGCCGCTGGTATTTACATTTCGCATTACAATATTATTCTGATACAAGTCCATGTATTGTAATCGCAATGGCCCTCCCTATACCTACCAAAATTGAGTTGCAATTTGCAAATGCGTAGAGGAGGTACTTACCGGCAAGGACACGATTGTTAGAGTTATTGCTGTTATAAGTGGACAAAGTTTGAAATATTAAACAATAATAGTTTGGATTGAAATATGTGCCCAGATTAAAACTGTAGGGAAGCTAAGCTCAGGTTATGACTACTTCCCTACTACCTATGAATTACTTGTTAAACGACTTGTTTTTGCCGATGCTTATAGATGTTCTCTGCCGTTGTTGTCAAAATGTCAGTTCAAAACGTGTATGATGGGTATTTTCATTGAATCAACTGTTAACTGTTTATTACTGTTTTGTATAGTAAACCTATTTTATAGTACTGATCGAACTGGTGATTAGTAGATTGGAGTAATTATTGGTAGTATTTAATGTTGGGTATTTTACCTTACTAGCAGGTATTATTATTTTTTTACACTCACACAATAAATACATTATATAACACTTGGATGCAAATCAGTTAACGTTTCTCATTTGTATCCACGATAATGAGTTTTTAACAGTAGGGACATACAAAGTTTTATAAAAGGCGTATATTAGTAATTACAGGAGAAAATTATTGACGTGGGTGCGCCGCTAATGTGTACACAACGCACGATTTCTCGATTTGACATTGAGCATAATCATAGAATTGACGAAAAGAAAGTCAATCGTCAAGTTGTTAGTGGTACGCCGAGGCGAAAAGCTTCGAAAGCGTCGGAAGAAAAACCTTCTAAATTCATTGGGCGATATCCACACGAACGTACAGATAGATTGGAAACAGTTTCAATGGCATAGTTAAAATAAGAAATCTCCTAACGTCACTGTTAATACGTCTGCGCGCTCTATGATAATTCGATGAGTTCCACGTGAAGCACCTCTACCAGTGCTATTTTATGGATTGGTGTTGATCGCGTACGAAGAAAGTTTCCCATTTTATTCTTATTGTCAAATGTTTAGTACAATAACTCGCTGAGACTTATTCACACAGCCCTTCTCATTGCTCATCGCGTAACAATGTTACGTTACACGTAGGTAACATCTTTACCAAGTCCTTGGTTATATTGAACAAGTTCATTCCACGTTTTTTACTATTCATTCAAAATTGCATTCTTTTTCATCATTTTCAATTGTCAGATTGCTTAACGATTTTAATACTTGCAATGAAAACTGAATTTACCTTTGCAAATAGTCCTATTTTGCCTGAAGATGATGTAGTGATGCTTGGAGTGTTTTTGTAGCAAACACTGATTTACTTAATATGTAGTATATTCGAGATGAAGGAGTCCATAACTCTAAGATGGACTCTAACTTAATATGTGCATATAATAAAAACGTTCAGTTAAACCTTAAAGGTGAGGTCTTAAAAGTTAATGCTACTACTAGTATCTAAGTAGACTTAGTTTAAAATAAAGAACCCTTGAATCAGTTCCGGTAAAATAAAAAGCATTTACATCAAAATGGTTTCCATATGTTTTAAAGCTTTTTGCAATCTATCTTTACTTGGGACAGCTAAGAAATCATTAAAGGCACTGGAGGTGCCACATTGTCAGTTCAAATTGATCTGCATAATAAGGTGGCAAAAGAGATTGTTAAAATTTTGTGACTATAGTGACTTCGCTCTAATACTCGATATATGTATGTAATTATTATTCCTTATGGTTTTATTGGCATGAGGTATCGTCATTATGTACTCTGCTTTTGTATAAGGCTAAAACCACTTCTTGAATGCGCTGGAAATATCGACATTTTGTTTTGTGTCCCAAATAACATTGTAAAGACACTTATAAGCACTATGGTTACGCACAAGCCCATGACTGACAGAGCATGTGTACTGAGCCGTGACGTCATGTTGGCCGCCGAGACAGATAAGAGCGCTTCAAGTTAAATCAATATGAAGAGCCTTAATTTTTCCGTTATATTTTTTCAATACTAACAACTTTTTTATGGCTATAGTAGATACAAAGGTACAGTAAAGATTAATTTTTCAAAACTAGTCAACAACCACATAATATATTGGTTCTAATAATAATTCTAGTCAATAAATTAAAACTTTGAGAAACCATCTCACAACATTTCGAGTTTGATATCAAAATGTTAAATAAAAAAAAACATGAAGAAACATTGTCAGATAAATCATAATCAGACATATTACACATACTATTTGATGTTATTGGATTGCATTAATTTTTATATAATTTTTACCAGGCGGCCGGGTTAGGTTAAGTTCGACTTTATTAGCGTTATGGGCTCGGAACACTTCGAGCAAGGCCGAATGTTTTTGCAGTACCCCTTTTAATCAGTGCACCAAAAGAATCTCCCTTATGTAAGTTATATTCATAATAAATTGTTTGTTAGTTTTTTATTTATTTTAGCAGTATCTCTTAGTTACTTTCGCTCTTCATATTCCCCCAGCTTATACGTTTCATCATTTCCCTTCCCTTCGATATCATCTATCATTGTATTTATACTGTCTGTTGTTGAGTTGTTGGAATGAAGGTAGTGGTTTAGTAGCAAAGAGAAAATTATGTTTTTAACTGCTGCAACAAAACAGTCAGTTGCACATCTTTGAAATTGTGCACATTGTCGATTATATGATATATATAAACATCTCTAGCACACTTTACCTATTCATGTCCTATCTTTTATTTTCAAAAGTATCTGATGTGGCCATGATACATATATATATATATATATATATATATATATATATATATATCTGTATATTTGACTAAAATGCATATTGTTTACTACCAAATAAAATTTATTTGTAACTATCGGATGTTCATTCTCCGTAGATAAGGATTGGTTTAGAATTGCAATTTTACAAAAATTCTGGCCCGCGTTGCACGACCAAAACAAGATTTAAAAGTCATCTAATACCAGCATACCAACTACGTCAAATTACAGGTTAAGATGTTTTATGTGTTAGGTACAGGGCATAGCTGTAGAATGGTACAATTCTCGACTCTTATACGACCACAATTATTCCCATATTGGTTAGGCTGCTATAACGCTTGAGAAATCGCAGTAAAAAGTACAAGTATGCGAGTGTTTTTTACATTTTATTACGTCGTAAAGAGAATTTATTCAATTCCATTTTACTGGCTTAATCTGAACCAATTTTCTTGAAGATCTTTTTCTTCTTTTAAAGAGTTGAATGAATTTTTGGTTGTTTATGACCTTAAAGCCTTCTTCCATAGATTCAATATATGCTTTAATGTTATTAGCTCCACACTTCGTATTTACAGTAATGTTATATTTTTGGTCTACATCGTTTAGCACTCGCTACAACCAAGTTCAAAGGTACTAACCAGTTACTTTCTTCGCTTGTATTTTTGACATTTAGTGCTTCATTCTTCGTCAGGTTTATTCTACCCCATCTTTATATGAAGGTATATTCTTTTGTTAATTTCTGTTAATTTCTATGATTGTTTTACAATTGTAATAGAAAGTCGTCTTAGTTCGAAATCAAATTTGAAAATAATATAATTTAATTCATACAATCTACACAAGATGACAATATTACAGTTACAGATACAGGAATATTAAAATCTAATATTCAATACGTTTTTTACTTTATAAAGCACGTTTGGATGATAGCAGTTGCAATTATTTCTTGTTGTGAAAGTTTTAATACGGTTATGCCATTAAGTACTTTTGATACCTGTATATCCAACGTCGGAGAATATTTTTAATGTACCTACAGCAGTTTACGCTAGGAAGATATAACTTTTGCTTTCTCTTGTATTATATAGAAGTATGTTGTTATTCGTTGAAAAGTTTGAAAAATGAAAATAAAAAAATGTTCAAAAGTATATACTTTTTGATATTCAAAATTGAATATTCGCCCTTTACCATGGAAAACCGTAGCTTTTATTTTAAATAAGAATGGTTGGTGGATGCGTCTTTTAACTTCGGCACTGTTCTTTATGATGCTATTGTTCTAGATTTAATTAAAGCTCGTTGTATGCATTTTCTGAGATTAAGATTTCGTTGGGTAACAGTCAAATGCACTTACGATTTAGCGTACTAACTGTTCCAGATACGAACTTATAACATCGCCCATTTAATTTAACTGACCCGTGAACATTTCAAAAACCTCCTCCCTTATCCAATATTCATAGACGTACCTCGATTAAGCTCGATTCCAAGGGTAAACTAACTACACGACGAAGGAATCGAGCGAAACTTTACGTTTTTCTTCTGTTTTTTTTTTATCTAACTCATAATTATGTCGTAATCAATTCTTTCGTTTTACGGTCTTCCTAACGCAGCAACCCCTTCTATATCGCGTTACGAACCCCCTTTTTAAACATATCGATTATTCCGTCTGGTATATTTAATTAGAAGAGCATTAATAGCCATTTGCTCGGTGCGAGAAGGCTACACGTACAGGGTGATACGAGGAAAACACCGGAAAATCGATATCGAAGTCTCAATCGATATGATTGTTACAGTGGAGCAAGGGCGATTTATGGAGAGGGAGGAAAGGTTAGGAAGAGTTCGGAAATCGTAATCGAAAATTAAGTCGATATCAAGGAAGGGAAGTTATGCCGAGAAAAATAAATCGGGATGTAACGAATATAACGTTATAACTTTTCATTGGTTGTAGAAAATTCAAAAGCTTCATTTACTTTCATTTAGGTGGAAGTTTGATAGCATTCCTCATCGTGATAAAACAGTATTTTAAACACACTTTGTAGTTGTAGCCAAAAAAAACCTCCTAGAGCAGGATATACAGGTGAAATCAATTTTAACAATTTTCCACCAACAAGGTTAAGTAATAACAATAACATAACAATAAAGTAATTATATACCATGGTTTAAAATTTGAGTAGGTATGAACATACAAACCTAGTATGTGGTGAGTGCTAGTGTTGCAATAATGAAGAGTGTAGTAATATCATATTGCGTTATATGGAATAGGTTAGAGGTTAGACTAATGGCAAAATTGGATCTATATTTATAAATGTTTGGTTCATACAATTGTGGTAAGCAGCACAGCGAGATGACATTCGATTGAAGAGAATTCAATTCCAATACAATCTTCCAGATTCCTGGTTTATTACACTATTATTCATTACATTTGCTTAATTAGCAATCGAGCGTGTTGCACTTACATACGTATGTAAAGTTATGTATATTCCACATAATACATATGCACATAACATATATCCTTTAAACCATACATAATATAAACATCACTAATGTTTAAATAGAAACACGGCACACAAAAGTGAATGAATAACTTATTATTTCAATCCCTGGATGACAGTTAAATTTTACTTTCTTAGTAAATTAGGTTGAAAACTAAATAACTGATATGTTAATAACTAGATAATAGGTGTCTATGCCACTTGCTTATTTAATGTGTAAGGAAAATATATACATAAATACCAACACAGTAGATGGAGGATTTATAAAAACTGCCCCAAACCCACAAGCTTGGACAATATGATACGACACATTTTTATTTTTCACTCTTCCCGTTTTTAATTTAATATCTGTTTGTCCGTTTAAGCGATGATGATCCCAGCACACCCTGTAGCGAGACCAGGCGGGTATTAGGCGGGTGTTTGTCCAGCTCTGGTGTGTGTGTATGTGTACAACGGAGAGAGAGGTTTCCCTTCCTTCGTTGATAATGCAAAATTTGCACTGGACCTTTGCTACCAAAGAAAATGAATTATTCACCCTCATGAATTACTCACTCGCTCCTGGTACTTACCAGATGCATTTTACTGCGTTGCATAATTGAATGATCTTTAATTGCCACGATGGAATGTGTCGAGACTACGGCATTCCCCTGGAACTATTAACAATGTAGGCGGGTCAGATATTTATTATAGATATGACCGATAGATTTGATAGAATACAATGGGAACATTCGAACGTGCATAGGGTGGCACAGGGTGATATGTAGCAGTGATTCTTTACGTTACGAGTACGGTAAGCACACCGTTACGACATCCGAATATTAAACCTACCGAATCGAATTATTGATATAAAATTGAATGGTTTACTGCAGGCAGCATTTTTAAAGAATAAAATAAGGGCGCTAGTTGTTTGAATTAATTTTAGTCAAAGGCCAGTGTTAGGAAATCTCCAGACAATTTGAATTGATTCACTAATATGTCGAATGTATGAACACAACTATACCTAAAACATGAAAAATGTGCCCACACTAGCTGATCGAAAGTCGGTCTCCAGTGAGACTATCTTGATTATTATAACGACAAAAATCGACGAATAACAGACACATCTAAAAATAATTAGCTACAGTAGTCTAGTGAGAGAAAAAAAAATCGATTGAATGTATCGAAAAACGTTGGACACGAATTATCTTAATGTACCATTCAAGTGAAGTATGGTTTTCTTACGCCACAAAATGATTTGCTACAGTTTGACATTGCTTTTTCTCATAGAAATCATAATCAGTGGCAAACGGGCGAAAAGGATACATCACTTTTTTAACGAAATTGAAATCACACAAATTTTCTATCTATCTATCTACCAATGACTAGCTACACTGCCAGTGGAGAATCATGAATTATGTACATAATAATAAGTTGATATATGTAAAGGCAGACAAAAACAGCTGGTACATTTTTTATAATAATGGAAAATTCGCACATACATTCATATTTCTACAAATGAAGAACCAGTTGGGTGTCATGAATTATGTATTGTCATGAGTTTTAAAAGACTACTAAAAAAGTGTTACATCAAATTTTATTACAATATTGAAATAGTGAGAATATTAAAGTTTAATAAAGATTTTGCAATTTGCTGCTCTGTTGCTGATATTCATGAGTTAGTGTGAAGTTGTTCGTAACAATAGTATACTTTAACCAGTAGCAATTGGAACACTTAATAAAATCTGAATTTACCGAGGACATTCGAAAAGAGCCCGTTGTCTCTATACAAAACCATGGGACTAATCTTTTTGCTTATTCAGAAACGCACTGGTATTTTTAAAATGCAGGTGTTCAGTTGCCCAAGTGAAATCATATATGTAAATGTATGGATATGTACAGATAAAGAACTAGAGGGTCCATTGGACCGCAACATTTTTTTTTACGACAGCGGCACTTCGTTTGTATTTTCTTCTTCTTCTAAGGTGCAGGTGTACAGTCGATCAGTGAAATCGTATACGAGGAAGTACGCGAGACTCTACAGATACTGGATGGTCCACTGGACATAACACAGCGGCCACGTGTGCTTTCCTTGTGATGTCTTCTTCCGCACTTATACTCGAGAAAGCAGTGGTGTGTGTATGTGTGTGTCATTTGTTTGTGCGATTTGGAAGTGAATTCATTGTTAGAGTTATTATCCGTAATGATACGCCCATGGAGGACAAGGCGGCATCGCTCTTCACTACTTAAAAAGCCATTAAGTGTTTTTTTGTGTTCCAATTGTGACTGGACATAGTATACCTAATCAACGAGATTTGTTGCTTGTAAACATAGCTACGTTTTAATGTTGGGGAATAAAGAAGGGTTGATAAAGAATACAAAGATTAATTCATAGATAGCAATGGTGAATGATTTCATATAGTGGAAAGATCAAGGTTGATAATTTTCTTCATTCAAAATCATTTTCTCTATTTACTCATCGACATATTCCATTTGTCTGTTGACCTGCACGGACGTAACAAGGGGATCGAGTTGAATCATTTTGCGTTTGCTATCTGTTTCAGCTTTTTTTTCTAGCATTTTTCTTAACTTACGTTAGTCTATCAATAACGTCATAGTTTATCCTCCCAATTTCAATTACTTTTCGCATTTCGTCTCGCCATGTCTGGTTTTTTCTTTGCCATATTCGCTGTACTTTTGTCTCGATGATTCTCGTAATGTAGCATAGATATTGAAGTTGATTTTCCGCCACAATTTAGGGTACTAGATTTGTGTTAAGCTAATTTCTGAATAATTTTAAAAAAATTTATAGTCAATATGTATTTATTTTTGTGACAACGGCGTGTATGTGTGTATGTGTCTCTGCACTTTTCTCGGAAATTAAAAATCTCAAACGGCTCAAACTCTGAACTTGCAGCACCTCCCTTTAAGAATTTTAATAAAATCAAATGGGATAAGGGGGTAATTCGCCCTTATCATTTTTTATTTTTGTAAATTTTCATAAAATTTTCTCCAAGAATATTTTTTTGGGTTTTTAATATCTATTCAACTGTCGAACATATGCTATAAACTTTTATAACATTCTTAGCTAAATCTTCTCTAACGGTATTCTGCACTTGTCAATTTTTAATTTTAAGAAATTTTCCCAAAATTCATCCCATTACTTTTTTGTAGAACTTTTATTCTACTACTTAATATGTAAATATAGTTTCATGTAATTTTTAGCTAGGTCTTCTCTAAAGAACATTTAACACTTATATCAATTTTCGATTTTAGGAAATGTTCTCAAAATCTCCAATATTGATAAAATTTAAATATTTATTCTTCTACCGAATATGTATACTAAAGTTTTAAAACATTATTGGCTAAATCGTCTATAAACCTTACTTTACTCTTTTCGTTTTTCGGTTTTTCGAAATTTTCTCGAAATCCGCTTAATGAAATGTTTTTAAACTGTGAACAGTTATTTGTATAATAAATGTTAATAACGTTTTTGGCCATATTTTTTCTTGAGGGAAAACTTATATTTATTGTTTTTTCGATTTTTTTAGATTTTCTCGAAATCCTTTCCAAACATTTTTTTTTAAATATTCAATATTTATTGTACTGTTGGATATTTCCAAAAAAATATGAGAACGTAGTCCGGTGGACATATCTCCATTTTTTTGACAATTGTTTTGAAGTCTTTCACCATAACTGTCCCATATTTTGAAATAATTTCTTCACCTAGTTTTCATGAAGTGCTTTTAAGGCTCCACTTGCATAACTACTTAATCCTTTATCGCTTATAATTATTTTATTTTATTGTTTTAGTTTCGTTGTTGCAGTTTCTTACAATTTCATCGTATCATCACAAAGTATTTCATTTTCATCAATTTCAACTAACATTCCAACTACTAATCATTCTTTGATGTGATGGGTTGTTGTCAATTATATAAAATTAGATACCTACAGTGTATCCATTTATGATATTTTTTATGTTCCTATTGTATTATTTTATGTGTGAATTATACATCAGACTTTGAAGTCAAGCTCCAAACATGTAATGTTAAAACTCCCTCGATTAGAATCCAAATGTTGTTTGTTCAGTGAAACATAAATTAAATTACTATTCAGTTTTTCAAAATGTTTTCAACTTATCCCAGTATATCATTTCCTTGTCCAACTCCCTTCTTATCGCATCCGCACGAAAACTCTCCAAAATGTTTATTAACATCGAGGAGAAAGGTTCTCTCTCGCTCGTCGAACTTCTCTTCAATATTTAACTAACTTGGTGTGAATCAGTCAAAACTTAGCAATAATAATATTATTTGTACTTAAGTTATTTCTGCAATCTAGCACTGTATAATGTCTTTTAGTTCGTTAATTAACAGTATTCATTTTATATAAAGGTTTCTAATTACATAGCGTATAGCCTATAGACTTAGTAGCAGTCGCATTAATTAATTATAATTAAGTTTTAGTTGGAGTTGGAGCGCCCGGCTTGGGGGGAGGTGGAGACGCGGGGGGAGGCGGCGGCGGCGGTTCGGGGGGTCCCCCGATCCCCCCCACGGAACCGGGGGCGAAACTCTCGGGGGTTGAAAGGCGCCGAACGTGATGTGCATTTTGATCATTAGGGGATATAATGCAGATGGGCCGAATTTAACAATTTCGGATTGTTTCGATTTCATTTTTAGTTGGCGTAGCAATTACGGGACGAGGTATTTTATAATTTATACATTAGTCTCTTCCACGTTGCGTGTAATCCTTAAAAAAGTTCACTAAATGATCGATTGCATTATCGGAGGAATGGGGAAGAATTAAGGTGAAAGCTAATGGAAAAAAATCGATGGCGAGTAATTTACTGCATGTGAAGTTACGTTTTGCGTTCAGCTTTAATCGTAACGATTTTGTTTAACAAGTTGTTTGATGAAAGCTGTACTGTTAATTCAATTCTACACTCTATGAAATACAGTCGCACGGCATGTTGAAATTTAAATTTTTCTTGTAAAGATCAAATGTACAATGCATTTTACTTTCTCATATGAGGTACTCATATATGAGAGAGTATTGTAATCGGGTCGATTTTTCGAAATTGAGTTATTAGCATTTCTGAACGTTTTGAGGTCCCCTGAGTCCAAAAAACATGTTTTTGGAAAACCGTCTGTATGTATGTGTGTATGTGTGTATGTGTGTATGTGTGTATGTGTGTATGTGTGTCTGTGGTAGGATTTTCTCAAAAACCAAAAACCACAAACGGTCAAAACTTTGTATTTACACTTTGTACCATACCAGGACGTCAGAATAAGCTTTTCATTAAAATCGGCCAGGATAAAAGGATTGTTTACTCTTGTCATTTTTCGGTTTTTTGAATTTTTCTCGAAATTCGCTCCAAGAATTTCTTTTAAAACTTTGAATATTTATTGTACGATTAAATGCCTATAAAAAAGTTTCTTAATGATTTTGGCTAAATCTTCTGTGAAGGGCACTTTATACTTGTCAATTTTCGGTTTTTTCAATTTTTTTCGTAATCCACTCCACGAATTTTTTTTAAACCTTGAATATTTATTCTACTATTGAATACGTTTAAAAAAGTTTTCTAACGTTTTTGGCTAAATCTTCTGTGAAGGATACTTTATACTTGTCGATTTTGGGTTTTTTGTATTATTCTCGGAATTCGTTCCAAGAATTCTTTTTAAACTTTGAAAATTTATTGTGCAATTAAATATGTATAAAACGGTTTGTAACGTATTTGGCTAAATCATCTGTGAAGAGCACTTTATACTTGTGGTTTTTCGGTTTTTGAATTTTTCTCAAAATTTGCTATAAGAATTTATTTTCAATTTAGAATATATATTCTACCATTGAAGTAGTATAAAATAAACTTTTTTTTTGCTTAAATTAACCGTATCTATTGCCCGTTCGGATTTGGCAAACGCATATTGAAACACCCTATATATGAGAAAGTACTCTGATGAACACATCACGATTTTTTACTTTCTCATATGAGGTACTCATATATGAAAGAGTATTAATTGTAATCGGGTCGATTTTTCGAAATTGAGTTATTAGTATTTCTGAACGTTTTGAGGTCCCCTGAGTCCAAAAAACATGTTTTTGGAAAACCGTCTGTATGTATGTGTGTATGTGTGTATGTATGTCTGTGGTAGGATTTTATCAAAAACCAAACACCAGAAACGGTCGACACTTTGGATTTAGACTTTGTACCATACCAGGACGTGAAAATAAACTTTTCATTAAAATCGACCAGGATAAAAGGGTAGTTTACTCTTGTCATTTTTCAGTTTTTTGAATATTTCTCGAAATTCGCTTCAAGAATTTTTTTGAATCTTTGAATATTTATTGTACGATACAATAGGTATAAAAAAGTTTTCTAACGATTTTGGCTAAATCTTCTTTGAAGGGCACTTTATACTTGGCAATTTTCGGTTTTTTCAATTTTTTTCGAGATTCACTCCACGAATTTTTTTTAAACTTTGAATATTTATTCTACTATTGAGTATGTATAAAAAAGTTTTCTAACGTTTTTGGCTAAATCTTCTGTGAAGGATGCTTTATACTTGTCGAATTTGGTTTTTAACTTTCTCATATGAAGTACTCATATGAGTACTTCATATGAGAAATGAAGTACTTCATGAGAGAGTACTGAGAGAGTTACTGAGAGAGTACTTCATATGAAGTACTCTCTCATATGAGAGTATTGTATTCGGGTCGATTTTTCGAAATTGAATTATTAGCATTTCTGAACGTTTTGAGGTCTCCTGAGTCCAAAAAACATGTTTTTGGAAAACCGTCTGTATGTATGTGTTTATGTATGTATGTGTGTGTATGTATAATGTATGTCTATGGTAGGATTTTCTCAAAAACTAAAAACCACAAACGGTCAACATTATGTATTTAGACTTTGTACCATACCAGGACGTGAAAATAAGCTTTTCATTAAAATAGGCCAGGATAGAAGGGTAGTTTACTCTAGTCATTTTTCGGTTTTTTGAAGTTTCCTCGAAATTCACTCCAAGAATTTTTTTTTGCTTAAATTAACCGTATCTATTTCCCGTTTGGATTTGGCAAACGCATATTGAAACACCCTATATATGAGAAAGTACTCTGATGAACACCACGATTTTTTAAAGTTGATTTTATATGAGGGCATTGAAAACTTGGTAGCAAATCCGCAAATCCACGCACTAAATTATGACCCTACTTCTTTTCAAACCTACTTGAAGTCAAGTGCACAGTAACCCCCTTGGTAAAGATCGAGGAATGCGTGATACAAACGGCGGAGCCCTTCATTTAAACCGACACCTTCCCCGTGAAATATTCAAAGCGAAACTTTTAATGCGGGACCTCGCCGTTTCGACTCTCATCCTCATCCATTTATCCCTTACGGGTGAAATGTAACATTCGCCACTTCTCTAGAGTGAATAATTCCTGCGCGTCGGAAATTTAATTTCTTATTAAAATATATAAAGAAAAACAAATCAACTAATGCCCTGACGCCACCGTCGCCTCCGCCGCCCCCCTCAGGTCCACCTAATAACCCGAAATTTATGACTTAATTAAGGTAATTTTCAAAGGGCTGTCGGGTTTTCCACCATTTCCCAGAAAACGAATGCCCCCGGAAGAGCTTTCGACTGGCGTTGAGGAACCAAAACGTAGAATATTCTATCTGTTTATATAGGCCAAGAGTGGTTGAGGGAAGAACCAGATTTTTTGTCGGTTTCGTAAATACAAGTTTTCTCAATGGTTTAGTTAGTATTTGTGATGATTAACTTAATGGCCCAATGCTTAATAATCGAAAAATATTGTTTTTTTAATGTCTCTATAGTCTACGTTAAAACTTTCAGCGGTGAAGGTGTAGCAAATTGATTCACCAGCGAAACAAGTTTTACTTTTCCAAATTCGATCCACGAATTTTCGGAAAAAAAAATGAAAAAAATCTGGTTTTTTGGAACAAGAAACTTCTTTCCACGGCGAATAAATGAAACTCTCTTTAAAAACAAAGACAGTAAACAACAACAAACTTCATATCAGGAACATTTACTATATCAAAGGCTTAGAGTACAATGTGTTACCGCGGTACCAGAAAACCACATAGCGAGTACAGCACGCATTAATACGAAATATCCCAATCGAATTAGCTCCAAAAAGGGGCAAACGTTGCAAAAATTTTTGACCGCAATTTTCCTTCGGAATTGTTTAGGGGGGCTCACTGGCAGTCTAAATTTATATTGTCGGGGTACCAGACCCGTTGCGTTATCCGCCATCTTGAATTTAAGGGTGAACTTTTGTTTATTAAATAACTCGTTTATTTTCAATTTTAAACGAAAACTAGTTATTACAAAAGTTGTTTGAAATTAAATTTCCTACAATTTTGGTTCCTATCATTTTCTTCCTAGGATCGATATTTTTCGATTTATACCTGAGAAGAGGTGAGGGTGAACCTATAAGTATTGTATTCTCGCGTTTATTATTAATATTTTTTTTCGATCCTACGAAAAAATTTATAAGTAGCAAAATTGGGGGAAATTTGATGTCAAACAACTTTAGTCATAACAATTTTTCTCGTAAAATTGACAATAAACGTGACAATACGATGATAACATTTTACCCCCACCTCTTCTCAGATATAAATCGAAAAATATCGATTCTACGGCAAAATTGATAAGGAACAAAATTGTAGGAAATTTTGTTTTAAACAACTTTGTTACTCACAATTTTTCTCGTAAAATTGATAATAAACGTGACAATACGATGGTAAGATTTTACCCCCACCTCTTCTCAGATATACATCGAAAAATATCGATCCTAGGAAAAAAATGATAGGAACCAAAATTGCAGGAAATTTTATTTTAAACCACTATGTTTATCACAATTATACGCGTAAAATTGAAAATAAACGAGTTGTTCAATAAACAAAAATTCAATTTTTTCGGATATAAATCGAAAAGTATCGATCCTAGGAAAAAAATGATAGGAACCAAAATTGTAGGAAATTTAATTTCAAACAACTTTTGTAATAACTAGTTTTCGTTTAAAAATGAAAATAAACGAGTTATTTAATAAACAAAAGTTCACCCTTAAATTGAAGATGGCGGATGACGCAACGGGTCTGGTACCCCGGCAATCTAAATTTATACTGCTAGTGACCCCCCCCCCCAAACAATTCCGAAGGAAAATTGCTGTAAAAAATTTTTCCAAGGTGAAATCGTTTCGATTCGATTGGGCTAAAAAGCGATGACATAGTAGAGGACATTGACAGATGCCATTAACTTGATGTTTAGGCCTATCCTTTACCGGCGCATACGATCTCCCGTAAGGGTTCATACCGAACACAGTTATACCTGCATTTGTTATAATCCCCGACACGAGCCCCCGTAAGGGTTCATACCGGTCAAATTTATACCTACGTTTGTTATAATACAATGTGTTTCAAAATGATTGTCATCTAGTTGGCGTTGGAATTTCGTGCTTGTAATTTTTTATGTGCCGCGCTCTATTGATTTGTACCTATCTAATTCTGACAACAAGTGACACTTCGAACATTTATTGTGAAACTGGCAATCAGTACTGCTGGTAATTAACGGCCCTTTTCAGGGCCAAAACAAATACTACAAATAGACACTCAGAATTTGTTTTCTTTTGACAGAGAAAAACCAGAAGCTTAAACATATTAAGTAGGTTATTTTGGGGTTATGTATAGCTTAGAAACTCCTATTTTCGCAAGGCGTTTTTTTTTTAAATCTTACATGGGAATTCCACAGCCGACTAGATGACAAACATTTTGAAACACATTGTATAATGTTACACTTTTCACATAATTAAATATCATTAAATTTATTCGCTACACATTTCGCAAAGTTATATAGTTAATATTTTCTTTCTTATATTGTACAAATTTATCACTTTATCAGTTATAAATTTGAATTGAATTTTGTAACTTTGGGGTCAATAAGACAATCTTCCATGAAGCCGAAAACAAAACTGTCTTCAGGTGTCAGAAAAGTTAAACCAAATAAATTGTGTAACCATCTTCCTACACTTAACTTTACATCACCCACCGCGCACTCTTTACGGGAGTTCATGTGCGATGTTAGAACTAGTACTTGAAAACACTTACGGTAGTTCATGTGACGGATTACCTTCAATATTAAGCATGACGGGACCTCGCGTGCGGCCTCCTTTACGTGTTTTCTTCCATGCCATGGAAGCATTTGGTGACTTTGAAATTTTTACTCTTTCAACCATGTTCAAATCATCAGCACAAACGAGCTCAAGTCCCTCCCCGTTCAGTTACCTTTATAAATCCTTCAGGTACTACTTTACATTACTTAAGTACGGTCCTACGTCTACCAGGCATTAGCATTTCTTATATGAAATACAAATAAGGATCTAACTTCATTACACCATCAAAGGTTGTTAAAATAGATATTGTCTGATAAGAAAGAATCGCCGGAATCACTTAAACCCCATTTAGGTTAAACCTATCATAAATTTTAGAAACCATCTCGTCGACCTCCAGATTATTGCTTTATTAAAAATAATTCAAATACCACGAGAGTTTAATTTCGTTTTTGTTCCGTGTTCGGAGAGTTAGCCCTTAGACTAAACACATTCGTCGTCGCGGCGGCCTTATAATCTATTCCAGTATAATGATAATCAAGCAGGGAATAGTCTCTCCGTTCCCCGTATATAATAAGGGTTAAGGGAGGGTCGGGAGGGGGGCCGGGAGGGGGGTTGGCCATCGTCCGGCCAAGCGAGAGCTCTTTGTGTAGTTAGTGTAATTAGTGCCCCCCCGGCCGCGCCCCCTTCACTCCGACTACCTTATTTAAATGCAAATGAGCTTCATTTCGCAATATTAATGTTCCCCCATCCCTTGCGCCGTTTTCAACCACCCCCCTACTGCTTTGTCGAAGGGTTGGGAAGAGGGAGAGACGGAGCGCGCGGGAGGGAGAGAGACGGAGCGAGAGGGAGAGGAAATCAGCACATTCGGACAGGGCAGTTATATGTATAACACAGTGCTCGACTTCAATCACTTGGCTAGATTTCGTATTATTCGTCGGATCCTTTATACTTTTATTATTAGAACTAGAGGTGTAATTATTTTGTCAAAGAACCGTCTAGGCACGATGCGGACTTTCGTATCGACGGAGCGTGAAGACGAGCGAGATTACTTTTACAATTTTTAAATCTTGTCCACCACAAAACGTGGCGTAGGTACGAAACAAATGTGTGTCGCTGCAACAAACCAAAGTTAAACTGAACTTAACCTATACTCTACTTTACTTAACGTTAATATAATGGTACACATGAAAACGGTCCCGTAAGCCACGTATAAACTCGATAGATCGTTACACTTGATTTCACAACTTTAACAGAGTAATGTTTATTCGTCAGTTATTATTGGAGTTTACACATTTTGTTTACATCTTTTTACATTTATTTGCGCAATTAGCACATCGAAATCGATACGCGCAATTTTTAAATTACAAGGTGCTAAATTTGCTGTAACTAGTCGGGAAGATTCAGTTCATTGGCTCGAATCTACAGGATTGGGCAAACGTCCCCGAACACCTGATTCCTGACTGAACTATGAACTGATTACGATTACACTCATTGCACATTTTTTTGTCATTTAATGGCTAACTTAATTTTTGGTAACTTCTGTTCGATAATCGTTTAATGAAAACTGCATAACTCGAAAATCATAATATTATCGTCAATAAATGTATCGCGCAATTTCGTTGATTTTGCTAAAGTTAAAATTTTTCAATCGAATTTAACGACCACCTTAATCTGACAGTAGGCAAACTGCCTGTGAGCAGGTGTCCATTCCAATAGACGAAACGTGTCACTTTCGTGCTGCGAAGTGTAGTGCGATCATGATATGTTTGGTCCGCTGGAATGAGCACCTGTTCAGATCGGCTCGAGTCCTGTGGGAACTTATGTGATTGCTTCACTTATATTAGTCGCTTAGAAAAAATCTATAGACAATATATGAAATTCGTTCACGATTCGGAGTTACAATTAATCACGTTAGATGCTAGACGATAATCAACTTAACTGGAGTCGAATTTATAGGCAGAACCTGTAATAATTTTGTTACGTGACACATACTGGATGAGTCTGTAATGCTATGTCCAGTCACAATTGGAACACAAAAAAAAAACACTTAATGGCTTTTTAAGTAGTGAAGAGCGATGCCGCATTGTCCTCCATGGGCGTATCATTACAGATAATAACTCTAACAATGATTCACTTCCAAATCGCACAAACAAATGGCACACACATTCACACACCACTGCTTTCTCGAGTATAAGTGCGGAAAAAGACATCACAAGGAAAGCACACGTGGCCGCTGTGTTATGGTCCAGTGGACCATTCAGTATCTGTAGAGTCTCGCGTACTTCCTCGTTCACGATTTCACTGATCGACTGTATACCTGCACCTTAGAAGAAGAAGAAAATACAAACGAAGTGTCGCTGTCGTAAAAAAAATTTTGCGGTCCAATGGACCTTCTAGTTCTTTATCGGTACATATCCATACATTCACATATATGATTTCACTTGGGCAACTGAACACCTGCATTTTAAAAATACCAGTGCGTTTCTAAATAAGCAAAAAGATAAGTCCCATGGTTTTGTATAGAGACAACGGGCTCTTTTCGAATGTCCTCGGTAAATTCAGATTTTATTAATTGTTCCAATTGCTACTGGTTAAAGTATACCTAATTCTTTTAACTGCAAGTGCACTATATTGTCAAGCAAAAAATTTGTCTTGTAATTTTTTGGCAAAATGGCGTACAACTCGAATTATTCGAAAAATTTCGAATACTGGCACAATTTACTGGTGAAGTACAACATACAATTTATGGAAGAATTGTTAAATATGTGTAAGAAGAGAAAACTGATCGAATAGGTCGATTTTATTTCTTAGAATTACATGTTTTTGCTAATAAATAAAACAATAATTGGCGTTACTGGTTTTCATTGAATTGCAATATATGGGTCATGTGGTAAGAGACAGAGAGATATGAATTACTTCGACTCATAATAGGCGGGCAAATAGAGAGTAAAAGTCATAAAAGATCAGTAGGAGCATGCCAGAACTCATGGCTGAAAGACTTGAGGAGACGTTTTGATCGCTCATCTTTAGAGATCTCTCGTGCTATAGTTTCCAAAACAACAATTGCCATTTGACTCGCCAACCTTCGTGTGGAGAGAGCAATTAAAGATAAGGTTTCCATGTAATTACGTAATTGTATATTTTGAAATGGAAATTTTTTTTCTTAACTTTGTTTATCATCGAATTCTCTACATGACCAATAGAAATTTCGAATTATTAAATAGGAAAAAATTTCAAGAATATTATGTTGGATCGTTGACAAAACATCTTGATTGAAAACTAATATGAACAAAAATATCTAGTTTTTTTAAAAACTAACTGGTATCGAATGTCCCCTGAAGTTGTTCTTCTGTTAATGTCTGGATAATTTTTGTATACTTTGGTTTTCAGTAAGTTTGGTCAACAGTCAAACATTTATTCTACAAAATTTTTCCTATAGAAATAGGCATCAAAAAGCACATCATTGCTCTTGAACCAACATATCTTTTTAACAAAGTCACAGTCTTCCCATATAAAGGGAGCATCTTAAAAAAATAGTTAACTTGTCATAAGTCGAATGTGTACTTAAAGGTCCTGAAAGTTGATTGCATGAATAGTATAGAAATGTTATACAGGAGGTAATAATTGCTACCTTTTAAATTAGTGGTAAGAACTAGCGAGGGGCTTCTACCAGATCGAATATAAAGCGTTATATCCTTATCGAAAACACAAGTTGTAATATAACATTACATGATCTCTATGAAATAAAGGGTGGTCTTTGTCCAAACAATGTACTCTTATGAAATAAATACAAAGCATGTTACGTGTAGCACCATTGCGATCGATAACACTTTTGAATCGACCGGACAGTTTAAAAATGGAGGTTCGTCAAAATCCAATGAAAATCGTGACAGTTTTCTTTTTCCACTGAAGTAAAAATTTTACTCGACTTTTTCATGGTCTTAATACTTAGAGGCCCGAGCCCCGCAAATCAACGTAAACGTGTTAACCTATAAGGAAATTGTTTAACTTTTTTCAGATTATATTCCTAAGTGTTGCAAAACTGTTTAAACTACTCAATAACTTTGGAGTAACAACATTTAGACAAATAGAAAAAAATCTATTTCAACTCTGAATTAAATGGATAACAAAGACAATTTTTAGATTTAGATTGAATTTTCCTTCACTGCACAATCAAAGCCAAGGACTTCAGTCCTTTTCGTGAGATGGGCCTTGCAAACAAATTTTTAGCCAATATCATTTTACTTTTACTATCCTCCTTTCATCGATATTTATATCGTCTCAACGTTGCCTTTTTGCTCATTATCATCTTTAGACTGACTGTTACCTTGTAAATCAATTGCATACTATAAATTCATCCTCAGGTCTCAGGTCTCAGGTCAATGATATTGAAGCTATTTTTGCAAGTTCTTCTTCCGACAAATGTATGTTTTCTGTTGTGGGGGTTCATTTTCGAATAGAAGCTGCAAATTTGCACGCTTGTTAGAATTTGCATAGGTATATGCGAGTTATGCCGTAAACTGTTTATCTAATTTTCAATTCGAAATGCACTGGAAAACAGATTTAAGATACATATTAGATATTTTTTGAAAAACCATTTCCGTGTACCATGCCCCTAAATCTACCTTTCTGCTCTAGCTCGGCCCCAGCTCGGGACTTTCTAGTCAATAATTAATCTCTTAGTCATTTCCAGCTATTCCTAAATTTGTTAAACGGGTTAAACATCCGAGTTCTCTACTATGGAATTAAACTGGTTTTTTAACGTACTAATTCGGTGAACCCGTAAACTTCCTTAAACCTAAATCTCCCGTTCGTGGCCCTTCTAAGTACTTGATTAAAAACGATCCATCTCTCCATCCAGATCCGGAATATGAAATGTGCATGTTCTCTTCCCGTAATTGAATCGAGTAGAATGCCCACAGAATTTAATACGAACTGGAGAGATGCATAATGCGAAGGGCCGTACTTATGTTTATTCAACAAGGTGTGGCCCTTTATGTTACGGAACGCTTAGCATAAGGGCTTATCTTTATGCTAATCGGATTTTATTCTCCCGCACTAATCAAATAGGGAATTCAATAGTTCAGATTATCGGCGCGCAAATAAAACTCTTCCTGCGGGAGCGAGGGATGTGTCACAGGGCCAGCCAGTCCCGTCATTTAATTCGTTCCCTTGTCTTTCAGGAGAGCGAGTGCGAGAGCAGCGTCGGCTCGCCGGAACCAGCGTCCCTAGCCATGGGATCCGACAACGGTACAGACCTGTCGATGAATTCCAAAGCTATACAAAATCGACATGAAGACGTCAACAATTCCGCGGAACAGAGGCTATCGCCAAATATTACGAACCAGTCGCACTTAAACGGAACCAGTAAGTACATTCATCGATCTAAACTTATCTAAATGAAAGTCGGAATGAATCGCTAGAAATCACAAACTGTTGGACCGTAAATTTTAAAAACCCGATAATCTGAAATTATACGTTTGTTGACAATATTGCCCAAAGTGCTTGAAGTAATAGTTGCGTGTTTTCAATAAAATGCTATATTTCTGCTTTGAATAAAATATATTTATAAATGGAATACAACACCCCCCGTCCAATTTGATATTTAATCTTATGTATTTACTTCAGATTTTAGAAGCCATAAAGTGAATTTAATCTTATGGTTTTCTTCAACGGTCTATTGTTTCTCAGTTTTTGACCCATTTAAACTTTCACCATGTGTCCGTAAGGAGTAATTAATTTTGTGAATATTATATCCAACAACAAGAACTAGGCAAAGTTCCTAGCATGCCGTAGTACAGTGTACAGTGTCTCCCCGAATCGCCCTACTAATAATAAAATAATTGTGAAGTTATAGCGTCACGATTTTACCATGGTATTGTCGAAAAGGGATCCTTTCCAACTATGATTTACATGGTCGATGTAGCATAAGATGTTTTCGAGACGTGAATTTTTAAGGTTGTAATAACGAAGTTGTGTTATTTTTGAAAAATATAAAATGTTTTGTGGAAAATTTTAGTTGAATTAAAATCCATTGTGGAATGTCAAATTTCAGAACAATCGACTGATACTGTTTTTTTCCAATTTATACCCTATTTGTTAAATGGGAGCAGTACCTAATAAAATGTGAAAGTGAGAACAGACTATAAAGTGCATTTATTTTTTCGAAACAAGAAATCGAAACCTCTATGACTTTACGAAATTGATAATTAATAGATTATCAATTATCAAGATTAATAGGTACCTACTAATTTTTTTGTGGGGTTGCTAGTCCCCCATCGGGCGCCTCCTCAGGTGGCGGATAGGGGAATGCCTCCTAGATATAGGTGGTACCGGGGAAATGAAATACCCGGGGCGGACCAAAACTAGCAATCGAGCAGCGTCTGACCTAGAATGGGCGGCTGCACTGGTGAAAGGCAGCAGTTTCATCAAAATTAGGCTATAGCGCAAGAAAAATGACTTCGAAACGGTATAGTACCGATCACGGAAAGGCGTAACTGAAGCAGTTAAAAACGGTTTTCCCACTGCGATACAGAAAAGGAACGGAACCTTTACTGTACAATAATCTTCCAAAAAATCTTAATGGCAGACGAAAATGTGAAAATGGCCCTCAGTCCGGGGCACCCCTTAAATGGGGAGAGGGTGCGAAGAATACCCCCGTCGCCTACCATTGAGAACCAAGAAAGCAGAGAGAGAACACAGATATATGGCAAGACAATACGGATTGCCACTTGGAACGTACGCAGCTTATACATGCCCGGAAAATTAGCAAACACTGAAGCAGAGCGGATTAGACCGAAAATCGACATACTTGGGTTAAGTGAAGTAAGGTGGCCTGGCTCTGGAACTCAAAAAACAAAAGAAGGATACATTTACTATTCCGGAGGAACCGATCCACAACATCAATATGGAACAGCCATACTCGTGTCGGACAGAATAGCACGGTCGGTCATAGACTTTGCCCCCCTGAGCGATAGAATAGCGTTACTTAAAATAAGAACAACGCATAGAGACCTAAATATAATTCAGATTTATGCTCCAACAAAAGACAAGTCAGATCAGGAAGTCGAAGAATTTTATAACAAACTAGATGAAATAATGCGACTGACAAAGAAAGGAGAGATAACGATAATCATAGGAGACTTCAACGCCAAAATCGGCTGCGGTGCAGAAGGAGACAACATAGGAGCATACGGCCTCGGCACAAGAAACAACAGGGGAGATAGACTCGCGCAATTCTGCGTAGAGAACCACTTATTAATAGCCAACACCTTCTTTAAACAGCATCCCAGAAGGCTATACACTTGGAAATCGCCTTCAGACGGAGAGGGAAGAATTGTCCGAAACCAAATTGACTTCATACTACTCAGCCAGAAATTTAAGAAGTATATGAACTCCGTGAAAACCTACCCTGGAGCAGACATTTATAGCGACCACAATCCAGTAGTAATGGACTTTAAACTCAAAAGATTCCCGAAAGTCGTAAGAAAACGAGTAGCAAGAAAAGTGGATATCACACAACTGAAAAACCCCATAAGAAAGAAAGAAATAAGTCTCAATATCGAGAAAGAACTAGAAACGATAACACAATCGATACAGAGTGAGGATGTCGAAGGAACATGGAATGCTTTAAAAACTAAAATAACAAATATCCAAGAAAAAGACATTGGATACACGAAAAACAACAGAAAACAAGAATGGATAACACAAGAAATCATGGACCTCATGAATGAAAGACGAAAATACAAAACAAACCCAACAGAATACAAGCATCTCAATAAAATCATTAGGAAAAAGTGCAGAGAAGCTAAAGAAAATTGGATGTCAACAAAATGTCAAGAAATCGAACAACTTCAAGAAAGATATGACACCTTCAATGTTCACAAGAAAGTAAAAGAAATGACAGGCAGACACAGAAAACGACAAGAAACAATCTTAAGAGACAACAATAACAAGATAATCCTGGGAACAGAAGACAAACTTACGAGATGGAAAGAATACATCCAAACACTTTTCGATGATGACAAAGACCTTGTGTTCCACCGCCCACAGTCAATCTAATAAATGAAAAAGGCCCAGAAATAACTAGAGAAGAAGTGATTCGTGCAATAAAAGCACAGAAAAATGGAAAAGCTACTGGTCCCGACAAAATTAACGTCGAGATATTCAAACTAATCGCAGAAAATGAAAGCAAACGCCTAGACTTGATAACATCGTTATTCAACAAAATATATAACTCCAGTAAAATACCATCAGAAAGTCAACATTCGTAACATTGCCAAAAAAACCGAATTCATCAAAATGCGATGATTATAGGATAATAAGCCCGATGTCACATGTCCTCAAAATTTTTCTAAGAATCATCCACACACGAATATACAACAAGTGCAAATAACACATGGATAACACTCAGTTCGGATTCCGAAACGGACTGGGAACGCGTGAAGCTCTTTTCTCCCTAAATGTACTGACACAACGATGCAGAGACATGAATGTAGATGTATATGCATGTAGACTACAGAAAAGCGTTCGATTGCGTTAACCATCAAAAGATGATAGAAATCATAAGAACAACCGTAGTCGACGAACAGGACCTACACGTCATCTCAGAACTCTATTGGCACCAAACGGCAACAGTTGAAATAGAACAAATAACATCGGAAGATATGTGGATTAGACGGGGAGTACGTCAGGGTTGCGCCTTGTCTCCGCTCCTGTTTAATTTGTATTCGGAGGCCATATTCAGAGAAGCATTAGATGACGCCCAGGGTGGAATCAAGATCAACGGAACTACGATAAATAACATAAGGTACGCTGACGATACCGTTCTAATAGAAAACAATGCACAAGAACTACAAAGTATAATAAATGCCGTAGTTCGTCATAGTGAAATGTTCGGCTTATATCTCAATGTCGCCAAAACCAAACTCCTGGTCTTTTCGAAAACGCCAATAAACGTACATATACATTTCAAGGGACAAACAATAGAACAGATAACCTCGATAAAATATTTAGGAGCTAATATCAATAGCCAGTGTAACCCGAAAAGGGAAATACATTCAAGGATTGAACAGGCGAGGGAAACACTCATGAGCATGAAAACATTTTTTACAAGATCAAACCTTAGTCTAGAGCTCAGATTTCGAATGGTTAGGTTACGTTTTCCCTGTCTTACTCTACGGGTGTGAAAGCTGGACAATGGACACACAAACAGAAAAAAGGATAGAGGCTTTTGAAATGTACATATACAGAAGGATGCTACGAATTTCATGGATTCAAAGGATCACTAACGACGAAGTACCGTATGAAAAAACAAAAAGAGCTGCTAAACACCATCAAAGAAATAAAAATTCAATACTTGGGTCATGTGCTGAGGGGTGAAAAATATGAGCTACTTCGACTCATAATAGAAGGCAAAATACAGGGTAAAAGATCAGTAGGAAGACGCCAGAATTCATGGCTGGAGGACCTGAGGAGATGGTTTGACCGCTCATTTACAGAAATATGTGGTGCTGCAGTTTCCAAAACTACAATTGCCATTTGGATCGCCAACCTCCGGAAGGAGAAGGCGCACTAAGAAGAAGACTAATTTTTTTACAAAAACTGTTTCGAATCATTAAAATAGGTACTTTCTGCTAGTAGGAATCGAATTTTTCCCTATAAACGTTTTTCAGCCAGTGTTACTACAAAATCAGGAATCAGGAAATGAGGAATCAAAATGATGATTTCTCATCAATGTTATTTTCGACTAAATAATCTCAAGAATCAGTAACTCCACAGTTTTCAAATGGTAGACCAAACAAATGTTTGAGCCATTTTCCAATTTGTGATTTTCAATCAATGTAATGGACAGACAAATCAAGCTACAAAATTGTCAGGAACGTTCTTGATAATCCCCAAATATAAAAGCAACTAATTCTTGAGATATATCAAACTGCCGACGTTTCGTTCATCATTATAAACATAATCATGGCTTTGACATGTTATCAAGATATAAATGTGCATATTTATATACATTTAACAGATAATATATAACATTTATATCTTGATAACATGCCATAGCCATGAATATGTTCGTAATTATGAACGAAACGTCGACAGTTTGATATATCTCAAGAATTAGTTGCTTTTATATTTGGGGATTATCAAGAACGTTCCTGATTATTCATGTCAGCTCCCCGAGAACATTCTCCCAAGCTACAAAATTATATGATACCAGGCTTACTTTAAATGAAAAAACATCCTTTATTGTCAGATGTTACTCGATGCGCATGAACAACTTCTCATAAATGTCTTTTGGGTTATAAGGCAGTAGAGCGAACATTACAGGCACATACCTACTGTTTTACAGTAACAACATAAACATAAAACATTTAATGCTTTTTTTATCAGAATTTACATTTACAAAGCAAGAAAAATAGTTGTTATTTACCAATGTTTTTGACTATCAGAAAACTGTCCACCTTTAATGTTGTGATATCCATAGATATTAACGCTTCATGTAGAACCATGTAGAAGTATTTATCTTGATTACTTTTTGATAGGAAAGCCAGGAACGTAAGACGTGCAGAATAAATATTCATTCTTTAACGACAAATTGCTCAACAATTGAGGGCAGTTTGTGGAAGCTACTCACATGAGGCTATTCTTCATGGATTAACTTTATCGATTGATTAACTTTCAAATGTCAACAGCCTCTTTTCACGCTGTTCCTTAGTCTTTATCTATCGAGAGTATCTCCATCCGTTTCATAATTATGCGCTTATTCACATTGCCCAATAATTGTTTTCGACCACGGTATATAGTTTTGCTTCGGAGATTTTTGCAACACAACCACAATAACTTTTGCCCGATGCCATTGTTCTTCATTTCCAAAATTGTCCACGATCGTTCCACTAACAGAGTTTTGCCCTTCTTGCGTCTTTCCTAACATCACATTCACAATCCTGCCGAGGTGAATATTTTGTCACGTTAACCAGTTAGGTAGGGTATCCCAAACCCCACAGGAAAATTCACATTTTGAGTAAACAAATTATGAAAACTCTTGTTTAAATAACCTCCATGTAACTTTACCATCTAGTTTACGTGAATAATCATGAAATAATTCGAGTTGTTATGATACTTTTATGGACTTTGGAGGGACTTCACAAAATGCCGTAAAATGTCACAAACGTAGAAAAAGAATTTTGGTAGAAAAATAAAATGAAATTATTTGATATCACTTTCGTGGGACGATTAAGCACATTTTAACCTATAGACTAGGCAAAAAGTGGAAAATTCTAATGGAACATACTTTTCGACATGTAAATTTTTTATTGCATTATCACCTTTTCATTTTCGATTCGAAGACCTAAAATATGTATTGTTTTAAATCATAAGAGAACGCCTTTTATCCTTAGAACATTAGAACAAAAAAAAACAAGTAAATTAAATAAGTCTTCATTCGTAACAAAACAATGGTGTTATCTGAAATCCATTATTATATTCGAGAGTCCCATAGTGTAACGTGATCGCGAGTTCAATAATTACACAACAGTAATATTGTTCTTAACTTATTTCTTTACCGGTAATTACTAATACGTAACATTTAGTTTTTCTTCTTCTTCTTCTTGCGTTAGGCCTTGTCCTGTGTTTTTGTTCCTTATTCTTGAGATGCCGTAGTCCAGCTTTCGTGCCAGTCTTCTGGTGGTCTTCCTGGGAGTCTCGCGTTGTTGGGTTTCTCCATTTTTGCTATTTTGGGTAGTCGCTCGTCGGGCATCCTATCCACGTGGTCTCTCCCATTCTCTTCTTCTTATTCGGTCCATCTTACGTCTTACATTTTACATCCACAGATCTCTATAATTTCCCCATTTCTCTTAGGGTCGTGCAGTGTATACCCTGTGATTGATCGTAATATTCTGTTGTTCTCAAGAGTCCTTTGGTTTGGGCATTTTCGGCATTTGTTTTAATGGCATACGTCATCACGCGTCTAAACACACGTTTTGTATATTTTGACTTTGCTAGATATACTTACGTATTTCTTCATCCATATTATGTTGCGGAGGTACCCTGATATCAAGGTAGCTCTTGTTATTTGGATCTGCACATCTCCTTTTAGCTTTCTACTACTTGTTATTTTGGAGCCAAGGTATGTGTGTTTGTTATATACTTCCAAGTTTGCATCTTCTCGGTTCTCTGAATATAGAGAGGCATTGGGTTCTTTGGGTAGAGATAATCGTGTTAAACCATTCGACCACTCGTTCGAAGGCATATAGAAGTGTCTGGAGGTTACCTTAATTTTCAGATATTATTATGGCGTCAGCCGCATGACACAAGATTTTAATTTCCTTGTGTCCCATTCTGTATCCTAAGCCTTCGCTGTTAACCTGTACGATAATTTCGTCCATTTTGTTGAAGAGTATTGGACTAAGGCTCTCTCCTTGTCTTGCTACTGTCGCAATTAGGTATTTTCACATTTTTTTAAACTGGCTAAATGAGAGACTATATGCCTATAAATCTTAGGTTAAAAAAAATATTAAAAACATTGAAGCAAAAAAAAGTCATTTGAAATTCAAACGCTATGAATTGGCGTCAAAACGCGGTCTGACGTCACACTGCATATAAATAGTGTAACACGTGAACTAATCAAAAACACTATTTTAGGACGCGAATAATACAAATTACTAGATTTGGTCGCAACTGAACTCCTACACTCCAGCGGAAACAACAATAAAGTCCAAAATATTCGAAAAATCTATTTGTGAGCTGCAGAACGGACTCGTGTTTATATGCGGAGTGACGTCACGATGAGCGGTCGTTTCGCTGGTCCTTTAACTTTTCGCACATTTACTGCTTTTTATACCTGAAATACTTGGTCCTGGACCTATTACACGGTTTTTTATGATTAAGTATACAATTTGTCTGAGGATTCGTCCCTATGAATTTTGATATATTTCGTTTAATTTAAAATATATGGCAAATAACTAATTGGCATTTCTTTCACCAGCCTTGAATGTGTTTTGATAAATGTTGAGGTGACAGTATTTAGTTGGGTAATGACTGTTATAATGTTTGGGTCTACTTTTCGTTGCCTTAATAGTTGTACTATGTCAGTTAGACGCACTGTATCGAATGTCTGGGTTATATCAGTGAAGCACATATATGCGGTTTTGTTAAATTTTATGGCTTTTCCGGTGATCTGACATGATAAAATGGATCGGTAATCTATTTTTTTTCTGAAGCCTCGGATATTCCTGTTGATGCTAACTTGTCTAATATTATTTTTGTTTGGTTTACCTGACTATTTATTTATGTTCACGCTTTGATTCACCAGTCACGCTTCTCAGTAGTACGTTAGTATTCGACTCTTCTCCGTTTGAATTTGCTGGTCTTTTATCTCACCTCACTTAAATGATTAGAATAGGGAATAATCGCATAAATTTCGGAAGCGCTGTTACGCAGTAGAACTAGCTAGCTCTCGACCTGTATTTATTTTGATGCGAAACTTTCCGTTACACTGCTATATTAAATCTCTGCCCACAGTGGCCGGCCTGGTGACGCTACAAAACCTGCAGAACTTAGCATCCCTTCAGAACCTTCCCCAAGTCGCCTCCTTGGCGGCGGGACTGTCGAACTTATCAGGAAACCAACCCGTCAACACGCCCCTGAATTTAAGCGTCAGCGCATCAGGTAAACACCCCTTAGACCACCCTCGTTACATCCTCAACCTGCTGCCTGTTGTAGCCGCGACGCCGAGGAGCACGCAATCGATCTCCCTACCCCAGGAACCGCCGAGCATAATGACGAACCCCATGAATCCTCAGCCCCCTCCCCCTACGTCGTTACCGCCACCGCCGAACCCCCTCCTAGGAGGGCAGCAAACGCCCGCTTCGATGCCACAGTTCATCCTGGCGTCGGGGCAGCTGGTGCAGGGGATACAGGGGGCGCAATTGTTGATACCCACCTCGCAAGGTAAGCAGATTGACGATATCGAAGGACTCGTGATAAATCGTTGGTAATCGAAACAGGTTTAGCGACGCAGACAATCCTCACTATCCCAGTGAACCACGTGAACAGTTCCGATCAGATGGTGAACCTCGCGCTGAATAACGGTCAAGTGATGCAGACGTCGTTGGCGAATCTACAGGCCATGGCCCAGAGTAATCTGATGAACAACCCATCGCCGACAGGTAAGATTGTGACTAGTACCATAGGATAAAAGAATAACCACGCATACCATCCGCTGGAGGAAATTGCATCGATGTTTGTTGTTGTAGCTTAAATTCTGTTAGTGGCTATAGGTGACAGTATTTAAAATTGCATGCTTGTATGGCCGTACTAACGAGAATTGGTTCCAAAACTATTTTGTTCCAATTATGTGTTGCTGCCCTATCGTCTGATGATTAAATTGAAGATCCTCTTCGATATCTCGTTTCATGAGACCTTAACAACGTAAAGTGTATCAAATCAAAATGCAGTTTTCATATTGTAACCAGTGAGACGTACACAGAATGAAGTTTCCTTTCTGGTTATTCCTCATTCTGGTATTGCCGTATCCCTTGTTAGGCGCCGATTTCTTTTCAGTCCCGCCCACCTCCAACGGGAACATCAACCCCAACCTCCTTAATCCGGCGACGCTGACCCACCTCCTCTCCAACGGCTCCGCCCAGCAGCTCCTCCAGTCGCTGCCACAGATGATGAACAACCATCACGCCAGCCAGAGCGCCCCGCCGCCCCTCATGAACCCGCTCGCCACGCCCCTACTCCCGCCCGCGCAGATGCTGACCCCGCCCACCTCCCAGACCTCGAGCAGGGCTCCGCCCAGCCACTACGTCGACTCCAAGCTGCCGAGCATGCCGAGGAATCCGTCGCCAACGAACCTCGGGAACGCTACTAACAGGATGGGCAGCAACGGGGAGATCAGCGTCTCGACGGCCCACAGCGGAGCCTCGGGGCAGACCATGAAGAGGTCGCCGTCGTCGTTGTCCCCGAATTGCACGGATAGCTCTACTGCCGATCTGCTTGTCGACTCTCCAAGTAAGTGTGATTTCAGGGGCGTTCAGTAGAACATTTTTGAACCTCTCCCTGGAACAGATCTATGCAACAGGAGCGACTACTATGAGCGATAATAGCGACGCACCATTAGATTATAATGTTGGCTCTCGGATTCATAGGGCATGTGTTGTGGGTTAGGACTTAAAATATGGAAAGCGCACATTTTCATTGAGGCAAAATGTATCAGTTTTTAAAGCCGAATTGTTTTAGGATAGTTTTGGGACTAGTGGCGTAAAATGGGTTTCAGTTGCCCGGGGCATAGGCCACATTCACCGCCCCTTTTTGGGCATATACATAGTTCCAATAAGTAAAAATATCCCAAGTTTTAAGTTGCGATCTCAATTTTAACGTTTGCCGCACTTGAATCTCAATTTTCTGTTTAAATGACATGGGATTTTTGTCCCTGAATTTATGAATTATTTATTTCCGCCATAGTAATTTTTCAAAAAATTTGAAAATGTTTATTTCAAAATACTTTCAGATTTGTAGATATTATAATTTTAGAGGTACAGCGACATAAATTTGTATAATTGAACATATTTGGGTATATACATAACGATAACGCTTTCAATAATTATCGTTATGTATCGTTATGTATTATAATTGAATCGCTAAGATCGATCAATATCTAAGCAAACTGTATTCTGCCATATCTCCCAAATGAACTGTTAATTTTGCGGTTGATATCAATAATTATTAAATTTGCCGGATTCTTTATGAGTATCACATAAAGGTTAATTAGTGAATTTGTAATTCAGCTTGTATTAGAATTAAAAGAAATATTCCATATGCTGGGCGGTGGTGGATATTTATAAACAAAATTATTTATTAATCTGTACCACGAAATGTCTAGTAATTTTTTAATCCTTCTATCGATTTAATAATAATATTAAAATGTGAAATAATTTTACATTGGTTTAAAGAATTTTTATTCATGTAGCTGCAACTTCAAAATTATAATTGCTGAAAATCTGTAAAATTTTTATGGAATAGCTACTATAATTGGAATAATTTAATCATTTTTGAGCAATTACTTTAGCTATAATGAAAGAAGGGAGACATCTCAGGTCGCATGGCAAATGTTAAAGATTGAAAATATACCGGATTGAAAGTATATGTATATGTTCCGAAATAGTAAAATATAATCTTGAACAGATTTGAGGCCGTACGATTACAAACTGCGTTATATTTCTAAGCGCGCCATTATAGGCTTGCTGCTGATACTCGGCTGTTTAAAAAGCGACGTGCCCCGAACAGCGTCGTCCCACAAAGTGCGCAGCTGTACTGCCCAAACACACGGTTTGCTTTCTTTACATGCACACATACAGAATCCACACCTACATAAAGCAGATAATTGTAAATTCTGTGAAGAAATCGGTTTAATATCCACCTTGCATATTGGACAAAACAGGTCGTTAATAGAGACGTTCCTGTAATAGACGGTAAAGTCTTGTAGATTACTTGATGATCATTTGATGTAAATGAAGTGTGGAGTACACTGGCAGATACTAAAAATTTCTTTTAAAAAACAAATAATTAGTTACAAACATAAACTGCACCTCACGACGCTTTTCTATCCTTTTTCCGACGTATTTTCCCAACGTTTTCCCCATGTTCCCTACGTTTTCCTTATTTTCCCAACGGAGACATCGTGCCGATTTGGCATGCACCAACTTCACGTCGCTGCAACTAACTTCTCGATCCTCGTCGTGAAGTTACCAGCAGCGGCGGGTCAATTAGGAAGCGCGATTACATAGACAAATTTCAATGTTACGATCGCATCAACTGAAGTATTCAAACGTGGTAAACGTGTTGATTACGTAAAGTTATCGTTTTTGGGCGAACAGTGTTCAGAACGTTCTGTAGGCGCAAGTTCAAGTATCATTGGTGTCACGAATATTCCTGTAATTATCATTAACTATAGTTGATCCTACATTGCCAAAAACCTTAAATATTTAGATGAGAAACGTACCCTTACCTACTGTGCGGCAAAGGTTAAAAGTTAGATAGGGATTGTATGCGGGACTGTATACTGTATACCCCTATTTATATATGTATAAATCGGCCATGTCCAAATTTAGGACCACTCTAATGTCATCACAATTTAGTTTCAATAGTAGGTATTTATATTACTTCGAATCAAATTTTAAACTTCAATAATCACCGTGATTAAATAACTTGAACATATTTGTTTTTGATGACAAATCGCTATTTATCGTTGGGTATCAACTCGATCAAGGTAATACGTGTAGGTGGAGAATCATCCTGTACACATCAAAAAGTAAGCCCCATAAAATGGGTTCTATTTATAATTAGACCTCCTCTTAGAATCCCCTTTAGCTATTTCAAAGGAAGATTTTTCTTTGTTTCTTTTTATTACGTATCAAAATAAATGCTTAAATGAAATCCCGAACAGATGTGCCACACATCACACATCACACCAATATCCTTAATCAAATCCGAACCGAAATAATTTATTAAACTGTTATTCTCGCCTGTTTATCGCTCTCCTCGGAATCTCTAAGTGTTGCTTAATTTAAAATGTTCCACATTATTAGCCTGTTTGTTAGTGTAATTTGCGGGCGCATTATTGATTCTAAAAATATCTCCTCATTACACTTAATCAAACTCAATAATTCCTATTCAATACACTTTATATTTAAAATTCTTCCATCCTATTGTTAAACAAATTAAGTAATGTGTTTGTCCTTTATTTATCTATTCGTATTGCATATTTTCCGTTCGAGGACAATGCGAAATGTAGCGAATAGGACAGACGGATGACAATGAAGCGAAGATTTCTGTAATGAAACATTCTTATCAGGGTTTCTCTTACCTTACGGGTAAAAATGGGGAAATTGAGGAATGCTATGTTTGGTCAGTTTAGAAAAAAGACAAGTGTTTTGTTTTTCAGATCAACCGACCATCAACCAGACAAACTCTAATGTCGTCGACGGCATAAATCTGGACGAGATTAAAGATTTCGCGAAAGCTTTCAAACTGCGAAGACTATCCTTAGGACTGACTCAGACGCAAGTCGGTCAGGCCCTGAGCGTCACAGAGGGCCCAGCTTATAGTCAAAGTGCCATATGCAGGTAACGTAGACACATATTATAATTCCTGAATTATGTTAAGTTGTGTGAACTTTAATTAGAGCAAGACTTTTCAAATGTTTTTAAAGTTCGCATAACATTTTTATTTATTTATCTTCTCGTTACACACTCCTCCCCCCGTCCTCTGTATCTCTCACGTTAGCTATCGTATAGGTGCAACAGGTGTCGTTATTATGTATTTATTTTGTCAGAATATCGCGAACAATAGTACGTGTGTGCGAGAGCTCGGCTATATATTCCATACATATCTGCCTACATATAATTCGTGCATGATTATATAAAAGTTTATTTGTTGTTACGCGTCGCTTTGATTGCTATTCTAAAATCAACGTAATTTATCGAAAATTGGAATAGTTTTATGAGAGGGAAAGTGAAACAGTGACGGAATTTAACGATACCAATTTATATATGTTTGCGTTAATAATTTAATTCATTGAAATCAAATCAAACCGCGCGCATTTGAGAAGCCATGAGATGCGAGTCGAGGCATGGAGGTTCTGCCGAAGGATATTTGGGACCGCCTTCAGGTTTATTATTGTGCGGATCTTTGGAGCATTTACAGACTTCCTGTTCATTTGGAAGTAAAATAAGAAACATAATGCAATACGGTGTTATTAAAGGTGAATAAGAGTGGGACAGCACGAATTTAGTTGTTAAAATTACGTATTAATCGGGGAAAAAATTTATAGTGTTATCTTTGGTTAAATGGAATCTTCACATTTTACCTTGATTTTGAAGTTATCATAGCATAATAAACTAATATCAAAATAACAGATAGACTAACATTGCCTAATGGACGATGATAGTGTATGACTAGGACCTATATAGTTTAATAGAAATGTAAACATAACATATACTTAAGAAAAGATTTGACAATACTGAAAACCAAAACAAACCCAACTAATATATGACATCACTTTCAGTGGTCAAAACTTCAAAATTTAAATGGTTCCATTTTTGTTACATTTATACCTCAAGTCCTCAATAAATTCTCCTAAAATATTCTGAACCACATCCTTAGCAATGCTTCTATATCTCTCTGATACCATTTTTTTAGTGGTGGACACGAGACGAGACCAGTACTGCATCGAGACGAGACGAGACGAGTCATAATTTCGTCTCGTCTTGAAAAGTCTCGAAGTCTCAAATTTTTTTAAGAGATTGCAATATAAGAATTTTCTTTCGTTTGTAAAATAAAAGGACACCAAACTTCATAGCAATAAGGACGAAAGCGCAGGTAAAAGGATACGTAATAAATGGTCAGGATTAAACCGTGCCATTTGTCCAGTAAGGCAGTAAAGTTTATGATTAGCCTGTCGTTTTCTTAGAATTTTGGCAGAGTGTATTATACAACAGACAGACGGACAGTTGTGTGAAACGTTTATCTGAGGTAATGGACATTATTCATTCATTAGTAGCGTAGTTTCCCAAATTTAACAACTTTTCTGACAACTTCAAGAAAATCAGTAAATGTTATCAAAAAAGTATACATTTATAAAAGTACCATCTATATACTTCTATTTATATCCAGTCTTTTCGAGACACGAGACGAGACGAGACGAGACGGGACGAGACGAGACCTGTGCCAGATCGAGACGAGACGAGACATAATTTTTGGGAATTTTTCGAGACGAGACGAGACCATGTCGTTTCTCGACTCGTCTCGTCTCGTGTCCACCACTAAAGTTTTTTGAGATTTTCAATGTTACGGGTCTAATAAACTTTTGATTTGAATATTTGCGAGTTGTTGGATCAGGTTACTTAGCTGGCCGTTCTTCCGGTCCTCTTCGATGAGTCTTACAGGAAAACAACGATTTCAACAGTTAAGGAAGAACACAATATGGCGGGTGCCTTATTGCCGATACGTGGTTTAGAACGAGCGTTGCAAATGTCGACATATGTATTCTAAAGAAGCTTTAAGCGCTCTAACTAAAAAATATAATGGACTTAATAGTTTCAACTGTTCCACTTTAGTCATTTATTTTTGGAAAATTGAAATATAAGCATCAATCTTGCAGGAAAGATTTTGTGTGCATCAGTAGCTGCAATTTTCGCAGTTAGTTTTTCCATTTGAATAGACGTTGCTTCATCTATTAAAATTGTCTGGTATGGAAGCGTTCATTTCTTTGAAACTTTTACCCCAATATTGTTTGTAAGCAAACTGCATTTAAAAGGGGAATGCTTTTCCTTTCTCAATCGCTTGAATGTGAAGTTTCACTGACTTCCGCTCCTGGTTTTCAAGAAGCAAAGTTTGGATTTTCTTCTATTTGTAAAACAATGTCTTGTAGCTTGTCTTCAGTTTTAATTTCAACAGCTACAATTTTTCTTGAGCTTTTGAACAGCTTCACTATTTCCGATTTACGTATATCTACACTACTGTATAAGTACAACTACGTTATACTAATTTATTTTCCGTACTGAATATTACTTTTAGAGTAATTCTGCTGATTAGTATAATTCAGCTCTTGCTCGGATGTCGTATCTCTGCCCTCTACCGGCAATTTCTTTCGTTGTTTCAAAGTGGCTGAAGAATTCCAGAGAGGCAAATTCATAATAATGTGATTGGTCGACCTGATATTTACGTATCTTAAAGTTGTGTTTTCATTACGTTTCCAGAACATAAGAGTATTAAAATTTCAATGCACCATGTAGTTGATAAGATGCATTATCTAATGGACCTGGCAACCTTGCAGTCATTGCAACAACCAACTTGGACCGGCTCTCTAGTATCTTTTTCTCATTTAGAAAAGCAAATTCCAATGTTTTATCAATATAAAATCCATTTATCAAAATGCATGAAGATTTTGTATTGACAAACTTCCTGTTATTTCTGCCATCGTGTTTAGGGCTTCAACAACGATGCTAAGTTAATCAAAACAATTGTTTCATATGTAACAAAAATGCATATTAGTATGACCATGTACGCAATGCGATGATAAAATATACCATCAAAAATTTGGAATTCCGATTTAAAAGACAAACTGTGAGGTATTTATTCGAACATTAATGACGTCAATATACGGATAGTGTAATCTCAACAACTAGATTCGGCCTGTCCAAGCCATTATCTTATGAACATTTAATGAGGCTGTAATCCATTATGTTCCGTACTTTACGCGTTCACTGACGCGTGCTTATGAAAGTTGATTTCCCATTGTATTTGAATATTTTAGTTACACGCGACCTTCTTGAACGATCGATCTACTGATCTCATAGCTAAAATTGAAGCTGTATCGGTATCAATCGAACAATGCATATTTTGATGGAACACTGAAACCACGATTTAACCAGACAATTTTTAATTCTAACTACGTCATGAACTGAATCTCATTTTTCACATTCTTCCGGTTCATCCCAGCTGTTGCACCATTCGATAGTCTCTGTTCCTTTTTTTATTATTTATTTAAACAAACTGAGTAATAACTGTTATGGTTTTTTCCCAGTGCCCTGGCTTCTCAGATGTTTGCAGCCGCGCAACTATCGACACAACAGCAAGCAATGTACGTTGTATTTCATATCTTTCTTATTCCCGTTGATTCTCCTATGTTCCCACCTAGATAAACAACAAAAAATTGCAACCAAAGCAAAAAAACTGGTTGATAACATCGAAACCGTTGGTTGCACTTTTTTCCATTGAATCTAGCATTTAGAGTTTGTTTGGGGTTAGCTTTTAAAATTCGGCCAGGGCACTGGCATCCTTATAAATACTGTTTAAGCTGTGAACTCTCTTTCTCGATAGTATGCTAGTGTCCTGTGCCAAAATTCGAAAATACTGTTTACCGTTGAATGAGTAAAACATTTTCTATGTGTTTAGGTTCGAAAAACTCGATATCACCCCGAAGAGTGCCCAGAAAATCAAGCCTGTCTTGGAGAGGTGGATGAAAGAGGCCGAGGACAGGTTAGTGGGTTATTTGGAATTTTTTTACGATTTTGAAAAAGAACGTTTTGCAGGTACAAAAGCGGCCAGAACCATCTGACGGACTTCATCGGCATTGAGCCGTCCAAGAAGAGGAAAAGGAGGACGTCGTTTACCCCTCAGGCCCTCGAGTTACTTAACGCGCATTTCGAGAGGAACACTCACCCTTCAGGTAAATTAGCCGAAAGAAGTTGTAAAACTATTTAAAACGCGAATATGTTTGTTGACTTACCTCCTTCACGCTCTGAATTTCCCCAGGTACGGAGATTACCGGATTGGCTCATCAGCTCGGCTACGAGCGGGAAGTGATCAGAATATGGTTCTGCAACAAGAGACAAGCGCTCAAGAACACCGTCAGAATGATGTCGAAGGGAATGGTATAAAACTGTGATCAGCTCCTTTCAACAATCAACAAAAAGGACCCTAAAAACGTGACTAGTGAACAGACACTGAATTTTCTAGCGTCGTCAAAAAAACCTAGATATTTATTTATTTATTTCGCCAGTTTGTTTCAGAAGGAAGAAATAAGTAGTATACGATCTAGATGTAAATAATATACCTGTTAAATACGTTGTATATGAGACATATCCTATTAATATTATTATTATGTATACGAGAAACATTTAAGAGAGATATTTTTATAAAGAAACATTGACAATTCAAAAAAGTGATATTTGGGACGTGTTATGATGATTTTATTTAATGTTTATTTCGCTTATGAAAAAGTGAGTCAAAAATATATTTTGGATGTTATATACGAAAACAAAAGCGGCGGCGGCGGCTTCGACGCCACCAAAAAATTAATGTATAGATACTTATGGGTGCTTCGGAGCCGCCAACAGTTTTTGTTACAAATCTTAATTTGTATTATTTTTTTGATCTCAGCTTGTACATAATTGTACATAAGATCTTAAGTAAGGGGCTCGAGAGGCCCCCGAAAGAAACCAAAGTTCCTATTAATGTTAAGTGTGTGTACGTTTTTGTAAATATTTTTGTAGATTTAAGTAACATAGTAGTTTAATGAAAAAAGTCTGTTGTGTGAGGAAAAATATAGATATTATTACTGTGAATTTATTATTAGAAATCTCTTCTGTAACATATGATCATGAAATATGTGGACGACAAAAAAATGTACTTGTTCGTAATTATTGTAGATGTAATATGAAAAATTAAAGATTTCATTGTGGTAACCGAGATTATTTTATTTTAGAACGAAAAGGTAAACCCACCCCTATATTTCATATAAAAAAACTACAAAAAAAATTTTAATCCATGTTAATATTATCTTAGTATTGTTTCACACCATCAAAAAGAAATAAACCACAATCCAATTTGGAGTAGATGTTAATTATTGGATATATTTCATTTCAGCACATTTAGTACTAATTAAATAATCATTTAGATTCCTCCTTGAAACGGTTAGTGTGAAGTATGACAATAGAAGAGGATTATTTAAAAGAAAATACGTCAAACATCTGTACAGTGTATACAGTTACAAGTAATCATCAGTCTTTCATCTACATGCACTTTCCACACTGTGGTTGAACTCGGTTAGTCTTTTGATTTTAAACAACAAGGAAACGAGTTAAATGCAACAATAATTTTATGGGTGAGTTGTGATTTATTAATATCACGAGATTTTAGCATGACAGATTTAAACATATGTAACAGAAAGACTTCTCACACCACGGATAACAAATGCATCATTAAGTTAATTCAATAAAAGCTAATTTAATAACCTTCAAAACTAATTTAATTTTCGAATAAAAGTTCACAAGGATTGCTTCTTAAAGAAAAAACTGTACCAAGTTTAATGAACACTTTTGCAAAAAGTTGTTTTCATTTATGCAGCTTGTGCTACGTTCGTTTGTTTATTTTAGATTGCATAGCATAGAAATGAATGTGAAATGAAGTAAAAATTTCCATAAACTTTTACTATAATAAGCTATTAATCTATAGTTTCGATGTATTCCAAATCTGTTATGTTGCTACCTATGTCCAAATTCGGACTGGATCCAACATCATGATAGGCACCACGGATCGAGGTAGACGCAGAGACGTGTATGTTTTATTTTCTTTTGATAATAATTGAATAAATGATAACAATACAGTATCAAATAATTTACTAAAACTCCGATTTGAATGAAACCCTGCAAAACCGTTTAAAAAAATCTACTTTATTAACGTTTGTAGATTCATTTCAATATTTGACGTAGGTACCAGAGTTATTGGTGAATGAATATATCGCGAATAAGAAACTCACATTCATGAGAATCTCCAACATTTCTAAAACATGAACTGAAACACCGATTTAGCTAACACTGGCGAGAAATGTTTAATAAAATTGCATTATGAAGTTTCGTTTTGTTGTCCGAAGCAGTTGTCAAATCACTTACAAATACTACAAAGTTGTGTTAGAACTAATATTCTAATAGAAATGTTAATAGAAAGAATGTTGCTTAGAATTTCACAAAATGTATTGTAACTCTGGTGTAGCTGAAACTCAACGGAACGTTTATTTTTTATCGACTTATTGACGAATGAAATTCAGTTGTAATAGGACCCGTGTTTCTATTTTAATAGCAACACCAGCCATAATTGCAAAAATATCACAATTCAACTGAATCTACCTCTACCTAAAGTAAATCCATCGAGAAGAAAACTTCCATGAAACACAAACGTCGAAATTCAAAGCGCGCGACCAGCTAGCGAATAAGTACAGGGACAGGGTCGCATTAAGAATGATCGCCTTGACTATAACCATATAACTTATCTTTTACTAAGATTTTACTAAGGATGTTCATTTCTTTCTTTTCTGTATACATTTAAAATAATGGTTTTCTCCCCGCAGCTTAAGTATGTTCCAGGTCTCTTTTAGGGAGGCGAGCAGGGAAGGTGTCTTTCCATAATTGCAATAGATCACAGAAATATGTTTATATAAATTTATATAAAAAACCTGAATAACAATAGCGATACGTTAAAATAAACCATCAATAAAAGTCCACTATCACCGTCAACGACTTACCCGAACGCTTGTAAACAGACAACCATATGAACAACCATAGATCAGACAAGTAAACTTGTTAATTTTACTGAACCCCGACTCTGTACGTCAAAAATTCCCGCCAAAAGTTTTGACTTTTCCACCAATAGCAAACGACGTGTGTGTTGTCTAACTTTACAACCTTTTCTCGTTTCGTGGATTTTTCTTCTCAGTGGATTTACTATAAAACAGTTCATTAACTACTATATAAACTTTTATCGTTTCATTTGATTAGTTAAAGTAATTATCGACTTTTTGGCCAGTAAACCAAAATTGCACTGAAACTTGCAATCATGAGAGCTCAAATTTCCCCACAACGTTAACTGAAATTCAGATTTATCTAAAACATTCCAGAAATTTGTGCTCAAGTCCACATTCAAATTTGTAGGTTTATATTTGTTTATCTAAATCAGTTATGGAGTTATTAACCACTGAGATTTTAATTTTCTCTGTAACTCAGATTTAGCTTAAACTCTCCACAAATGCATAGGATAGTCTACTTTAAGAACCTCTGGAAGTTTAATTTAATTAAGTAGTTAAAATGGTTATCGAGTAGGCATTAACCAAGGGCGGGGCCCACCAAGGGACCTAATTGCGTTAGAACTCGTGTTACTAATAGTTTGTGGCCAATGAATCCAAACTGAGCTGTAATTCAAGATTATGAGTATTAAACGTGCAAAAAGTATGAAATGTTTACTGAAGAAATTTGATGACTTTGTAGAAACAATTGAAATTAGATCTTTTACTAAAATAAAACAGTTTTAGGTATTTTAAATTTCATTTTGTTAACTATGATATTGAGCAACTTATACATTTGAGTAACAGCTATTAAGTACATTAACACGTACTCACAGATAATTTTCTCCATGTTATTGTTCTGTCTAACTTGCCTAATGTTTTTGAAGGGGGATTTTTAATTTTGCTCGCAATTGAGCAATCTCTGTAATCTCTTACTGCTTTCACGTTGAGATTTCGCCGAAGCGGCAATTTACAAAAGGTAGGATTTGATTCTACAAATCATTATTTTGTAGTTTATTTTGGATATATATAATGACACATGTAATTGTAGAAAAGCAAGGGATAAACCAAAATTAATGGCAACCACCATACCACATTGAATACCTACGCCTGTTCTCGTCCGATCACTGAAGTTAAGCAATATGTGAAGCTAATACACTACTTACTGTTGCCTTTTTTTTGTTTTTTGACGTGATAACGTCTTATACATCGATGAGCGAGCTACACACACACACCAGAAAACATTGTAACGTTACCGAAAGAAAGAGAGACCGGCAGCACACAATCAATGTGAGCCGTGCGTGCAAGCAAGAATGAGAACAAGCGATAGAGAGGTAGGTACATTAGCGTTTCGCTTCGGACGCATCTATCTCCCTTCCATTCCATCGGCCGATGCGTCCGAGTGAAAGAGAGACAGCGGCAGCACACAGCTTTACGTTAACGTATTGCCGACTATTTATAAAGTGAACTGAATATACCATTGCTTATTACAATAACAATTGCGGCAATAAGGTAATTAATTCTTGTATTCTATCAATTTGATTAGTTATAATATAATCTCATATATTTGTTCTTTGATTATTACGGTTGTTTACGGAAAGTAATTTAAGACCTTCTGAACATTTCCTACGTAAACATTATTAAAAGAACAATCGGGTTCCTTCCGGAACTATGGCGAACATACGAGAAGGTTCTAGAGCAGAATCAAGGTGTATATATAAGCGGGCTTGTGATCGAGGAGATGATTAGAAGTAGAGAAGCAGACGTGAACGCGACATACGATCCGAAAGCGGAGCAGTGCAAATAAATTAAGTAGTGTCTAGTCTAATGTACAAGTAGTAAAGTGTGTTAAATAAATTAGTGTACAATTAATGTAAATAAATTAGAAAATAAACGTTACAATACCTTTGAAAAAACTAAATAACTCTGTACTAAGGAAGTTTTTGTCTGAAATTTCAAATAAAATAATTCCAGACAACTCTAGAAAAGTTGGAAAGCTCTGGTCTTAATTTAGTAGAGTCAATAAAAATTTATAACAATGCTAAGGTCTCCACAGAAAACGTTACTGGTTTTATTGGTGAAAAACTTTGTACGAAATTAAAAGTAATAATGAGTAAAAATCCTGGATTGAAAAAAATTATGGAAGCAGCGAAAATCCATGAAGGGTAGGCAGATTGGAAATTAACATTACCCAGACTGCAGCTTTAAACTATGTGGAGTTCAAAGGTCATTTTCAAGATACAAAGATATTTCATCAAATAAAAGACAAAGTTTGACGCCTGAAAATATTGAGAAATATTTAATTACTGCCTGGGAAACAAATATTAATGATGTGTAGAATTTTATTTAGAAATTTCTGTATATAACTTTGTAAATAAAGTTGCATTTTTTAAAATTTCACTTGCCTTTTTCTAAAGTTTTATTTGCCCTTTTGTTAATATTGTAATGCCTTTTTTGCGATTTTCATTTGCCTGAACATCCGCCCTCTAGTCATATAACCTTTCGGATTTAAACATTAATTGTTCCCACTGACGGCATCTTTACAAGCCAATTCCGATTTCGGGTAACTTCCCGGAGAGTTTCCTTCCCGGAGTCTCACCGCTTCCGCCTATCCTCCACAAGGCGTCGCCACCTATCCCAATCGGCCGCCATCTTGTCCCCGTCTGTCTAAAAACTTTGACATACGCAGTCGCCATGTTCACGGGCCGGGATCCGGATTTCTCCATCTAGCGATACACTCAGACACTGTCGCGTTGTGGTGTGTATCTTATGTGTATATTTCGGTTATATGCATATATAATTTATTTATACGTACGACGCGCACGGTATAACATACACATATAGCTGGAGAGTGGTGGTCTCGTAGTATGTGTCGTTATTTTCGGTGTCGTGCGCGAAAATCGAGAGGAACGACTGTCGCCGGTTGAAATGAGACGCTTTTACGGATATTTTCTCGTGGGAAGACTGTAACTCGAGGCATAGGAGGTGAGTGACGAGATAACCCTTTCCGGACTGGTCCGGGAAACGTGGGAAATACCTGTCCGGTATGTCTTCTTACCGGTCTGTCTGTCTATAGCGTTGTCAGAGCTTCAAACGGTTTGTTTTCCCGAACTGATTAGATTAGATAGGGATGATCCCTCGGTTAATGTGCCAAGATACTCTTGGTCTAGCCTAGTTGAATCTCCTCCTAACTGATTTAATACATTAGTGGACCAATACCATCAATACCGTTTTGATTTAAACCGCCACTTGTTTCAGTATAAACTTCATAACAAGAAAAAGGTAATTACGTCCTTTATTAGCGTTGCACAATTTAGTACTATTAATTGCCGCGTTATTAACTAATTAGAGGAGTGAATCAAAGCTCGCTCTGAGTAAGGCAATAAATCTTATAATCAGTATGCTGGACTTAAAACTTATTAGCATGTTGTCAGAAAAACTAGTTGATTAATTTGTAGTTTAATTAGTGCTTATTGTGATGGTACCATTGTACCTTTCAAATTTATTGAAGAACAAGGTTCGTAGACGTAAACAACTGTCCACGGCGCTTGAAATAGTATGTCCCACAGCTTCGGGATTTTATAATAAAAATCTAAACACCGCCGACAGACATCACTTATTAATATGCACTGACGTATGCCCGTAGGTACCATGGAATTATGTGGCATAATTACTGATGGACGTGTCACTTGATAACCAAAGAGCTCAGTGTGAAACTCAGTTCATTGTTAGGTACCATCTCAATTTACTAAACAAAAATTTTTTCCATGCAAATTTCGCTAATTATCCCATTTATCAACAGCGTATAATACAGAACTTAATTGCTACATTCTTAGATAATTAGTACACAGATCTGTTGTATCTACACTTCATTCCATCAAAGCAGTAAATCGTAAAAGGAAACACAAAGCTTGACAGAACCCACTTAATGGGTATTGCAAACATTAATTATTTGGACAGTCTCACCTCATTTAATTTATTTAATAACATCTCTATAGTAACAAGTTATGTCTTCAGTCAACGTCATACGTTTCATATCGTTTAAATAACGAGTGATTCTTTAAATTTGACGTTTAACGCTCTAGACTTTATCAATATCATATAACGTAGGTCGGAGCTTGTTACAATTCAACTTCAGAAACGTCACATAAGCGGAAAAAACTTATTATATAATGAGTAAAAACTTGTTAGAGTGTTACCTTTTCAAATTAAATAACAAACAATCTTTCAACACAAATATCGCTAATTTATTTATTTATCGCTAATCTGTTGGTTGGATGGCTGTTTTAATCAAGAAATAATAAAATGGGATGTTTAATCAGAGGCGAAAGTACAACCCCTTAGTTATATCTACTATTTAGTAGGCTTGACATAAATTAATTACTTGTACAATCTCACCTCATTTAGTAGCAATACCCTTAATTTATTTAATCTTCTCTGCAATAACAACTGAGATTGGATTGTGCCACGTGGTGTGTTTAAGTGTGTCTAGCAAGTGAGCAGATTCTATGAAAGAAACCAGACGTAGAACGTAGCTTGATCCTATTAGAAATTTCAGAAATTACTGTATGTATTTTATTTAACGGACCGAATCTACAGAGTGATCAAGAAATACTGTTTAAGTTGGCAGTCCTACCTGGAGAATTTTTTTGCAAAGGGTTTGCAACGCTACACCGTAAATCTCTGCACTCTGCATGACAGCGACAGCTAAATAAACGCAAATATTTTAGTTTATGTGAATTTATTTACGATTGAAGGAACACACCAGAAAAAACTTCAATATTTAAAGGTACTGCTCGAATTGAGCACCACTATGTTCCAAACATAAATTCACTCACCGTTTTAGGCTCTCGAAGACATTAAGTAACATCCGAGGAGAAATATTTGCAACTTCTGCAAAGAAACAAAAGTCTAGGGGTGTCAGGTCTGGTAACCTACTTGGCCAGATTCCCGTACTTATGACTCGATGTCCAAAAACTTCTCGCAAATATTGCATTGTGGCACGAGCCGTATGTGCTCGAGTCGAATCTTGTTAAAAGTAGCCATTTTCGCGCTTCTCTACGGTTAATTGGGCAAGGAATGGCTGGTGAATGTGCTGAATGTATCGTTCAGAATTAACTGTGAAGTTAAAAAACACAGGAGCAATTACTCTCTGCCGTGATACAGCCAGCCAAACACCAACTTTAGTAGGATGTAAAGTTCTTGTTCTACCAGCATGTGGATTTGTGGATGCAAATTCTGTAATTTTGAGAATTAACATAGCCATTGAGATGGAATCAGGCTTCATCGGAAAAAAAGGTTTTATCCAGGATGTCATCATTGTTTATTTCCTGATTGAACCAGTTACGGAACAGGACGCGTTGTGGACGGTCAGGAGGATTTAGAGATTGGACCATCGAAAATTTGTACCGGGTGGTATTTCAGTTTGCTCTTCAACACAGTGAAATAACTTCCATATGATAAACCTGTAAAATCACGAAACGGAATACGGGAAATTAGGAATAAGTTGAAATTGGTGAACTTTCGATAAGGATCAAACCTGTTTGGAGGGAAAGCTTCCTAACCGATTTGCGAGGACTTTGTTGCAGTCGGATCCTGACGTTTTGCACCACATTTTCAGTGAGTACGGAGGGTCTACCAGGTGGCTTTCCTTTCTTCACATTGCCTGTATTCAAATATCGTTGAATTACGCGCATGCAGTGTTATTTAAAAACGTCGATAGTGAGCACAACTTCAGGAAACATTTCTTCAAATTGGTGCAAAGTGGATTCCAAGGAGTATTGCCATCCAGAAATGGGATCATGAACTGCACTCCGAAAATAAGCCATGCCAATAAAAATATCCTGTTCTAATGTAAATAGTACCATTTTTATATTTTTATAATAAAAATTTGAATCGCCGCTCAAGTGTCAATGCTGTCACTGTTAAACATCGAAGTAGCTGTCAAGCAACCGGAAGTGGTTCCAGTTCTACCATTTTAAAGTAAAATTTAGGAGTGCCAACTAAAACAGTATTTCTTGATCACCTTGTATATAAAAAATATAAAGCACGTCATACACTAACTAGCTTAACAGGATATATTGAGATATTGCTACAAAAGGTAATTATAATATGATATAATAGGGTGCAATAAAGGTAACAATAGTCTCGTGAGCTCATTAGGTCGCAACTTATTTAACAAAAACCATTCTGTTTTACACATCACACTTCCCTTTGTAACATTGTATTAATTCATATCGTAATTACTACATTCTAAAGCAATTATTGTACATAAATCCGTTGAAGGCATTTAATTTCCTTTTCAATCAAAGCAAAGCGCCAGATTTACTAGAGCTCATTTGGAATTTATAAGTTCGTCGGTTAACTACTTACACGTTAGTAATTGCGCTTTCAGTTTAATTACCACCTTTTCTATATTAACGACTATTTAGCAAATTATTTTCCATCCCAAGAACGTTGTATAACGTGTAAATACTATCTGAGTGATAAACATCATTGTTTAAAGTTCATATAGATCAGTTTATTGACAATTCTTCACTGGATAGCTTATTTATCAAAACCTAATTCCTACATAATCAGATAATTAGTGCAGTAACATCTAAGCTTCTTGCAATTGAAGCATTAAATCGTACAAGGAGACATAGAATTTAACAGAACCCACTTGGTAGCTGTTGCAAAAATTAGTCAATCGAACGGTCTCACGTCATTTGGTTCCAATATATATTTAACTGATTAAATTGCTTCTCTATAGCAAAAACAGTTTAGCCAATTATTTCCTGTGGTGCAGTGATACGTTTTATACCTTTTTAATACGTAATTACGAGTATTTCTTTGAGTTTCGTGTACGCTTATATTTCATTGCCGAAGAATAATGTAGTTCGCAGCTTGTCATCAAGAAGATCATCGCGAAATGTAGATTTGGTCGATCAACGAGAACAAATAGTTCTCTCACATTTTCGGGAAATTTAATAGATCACTCTGTACAAATTGTGTTGATTAGTTTTCATTTTAAATAAGGCAAGCTATTAACGATACACAGGAATTAATAGAAATTACCTATTTGTTCGAAATTCTTAAAATCTTTATTTTGTCCAAATTCAGGTACTACTTAGACGAATTTGGTTTCAAATATCATTGACTTAATTTACCATTTACTAATATGGCTTTAATGCGATGAATACCTTACAAATAGCTTTGTTTAAACCCAATACCAAACTATCTAACCTAACCCATCGCCGTGTACCCTCATGGACTAATAGTCCAATAAGCAAAGGTTTTTTTACAGGAAAAAAATGTAGAAGTTTTTTCTCACTGGCTCTATATGTCTTTTGAGCTGCTAAATCTGAATCTGAAGTTTGCCACCTCGCCAGGCATGAGCTTCTCAAGGAAAATTGAAAAAACCTCATGTTTTCGGCACTTTTTTCAGTTTTTTAACTATAACTCGAAAACTAAGCGTTTTTTGGTGATAACTGTCATGCACCAAATTAAAGTAGACAAAATTTCCAATACACACGTGTAATAACTCTAAAGTCTGGAACAATCGATAACGTCGTTAGATGATGTTGAAAAAATGGCATTTCTTAATTTTTCGCAAAAAAGGTTAAACACATTATTCTGCGCGCTGGTGCCCTAGTATCAATTTCGTACACCTCCAAATTCAATTATTTTATAACTATTATATATATATGCTGTTTACATTTAAAGAATTGGCAAACATGAGTGAGGCCCATAGGTCAACGAACCTCCTAGCCCAAACGAAATCGTACTAGGTACTTTTAATTTAAGGGGAATAATGTTTTGATAAAAGCAAACATATTTTGAACAAATTTTTATTAAAAAAGAAAAAGCAAAAACACCATTTTTTTCAATTTTCATATTCATTCGTCGCCCTCATCTGCAGAATTATCACCTAAAACAACGTTTCACAGCAAGTGTGATGCAGAGGGGCTAACTAAACTTTTGTGACTGAAATTCGAAGTTAGAGGGTTGATTTCAATGGCAGCTAGGCCTGGCCCTGTCTTTTCAAACACTTTTAATGGAAGAGTTCCGGCACGTCCAACAGTTTCTGCTGTCGATGTGTGGACTTGAGGCAACAGCCGACTTTGGAGTAACACAAATGATACCACCCATCGAATGGAATGTGTTGTGCCCATCAACAGTTCCGATGTTGAAGTTTGCGTTATTGTAAACAAATTGAGATAGTGCTTGTTTACTAAGAGTTATATGTGGTTCCAACATAGAGGACATTTCAAATCGTACGGCTTCTGTGTATGATGAACAAAATCCCAATTAACTCAGCACATCGATTAACCTTCGTGATCCGTACTTCTTGTACAAAGATGTTGCAATGCCCACTTGCAAAGGAGATATATATATATATATATATATATATATATATATATATATATATATATATATGACGTTGGCCTTAAAGCTGTACGCAAGCAGTCAGCTATTGCAAGACATTGCTTCTACCATTTTTCAAAATTTCGTTTTTTCTTGCTCATTACTACAGTTTATGTAAAGGCTAGGAGAGATTCTGGAATTAGGCCGTTCAAACTATCTATAAAGATATCTGATGAAGGGTACTGTGTCAAATTGTGCACTTGAGAGCGTGCATCTTCAACAATAATAGCAGTTGCTGTTTGAACGATCCTCATCATTTCTTCTTTCTCTGACAACCTATTTTGATACCAAGTGCCAGTAGCAATCTTATGAGCTGTGGCCTTCAAACACACACTTAGTCATATTGGCTGTTATACATATATCATCTCCATACTTCTCAAGGAGGCACTGTTTTACTGTTCTTGGGTGAGGACAATCGCCTTCAATCTTATTCATTAGTTCTTCAATTGTAAACTAGCATCCTTCAGAACGGTTTTCAATGTAATTAAAAATGTATTGCATTTCTCCATCCACATCATTTCTAGGTCTACCTCATAACTCTGTTGTCTACCTTGTCTTGTGTCTTTGTTAGTCTTTTGGGAAGGTATAGCTCTTTCATGCATAAAAAATGCTATTGAGCATCAGCAGCTGGAAAATCATACACTGAACCTATGCGAAGTAAAATAGCATGTTCGACTTCATCATTTCGATCTTTCAACGACCTGGCCTCTCTATGTTTTTACCTACAGTAAATTGGGTCACAGTGTACACAGGATTGCGGTGTTCTGCTGTTTTTTTTTTATTTCTTTGTTTTAATTATCTGGTGGCACTTCCTCCTCACATATAAAACAGTGGGTTTTAAATGAGAATTGGGGAATATTGGAGCGAAGTGCAGATGAAGTACTACTTTGTGTATTCCTCTTACGGGCAGCATTAATCAATTTGTGATTAGTATATCTTCCTACATTTTTCGTGCACCTCAACTTCTTTAGCAATCTTATATCTATTAAACAAAACTATTTTACCATCCTCTCGACCTTTACTTGCGTCAATGAAACCTTTTGAATCCAACCCCTTTTCCTTTACTATAGACGTCTGGATTCATAAAGGATCGTATACCTTCCTAGCAATATATCAAAAGCTGAGGAAATTTTTTAAGTTTTTCGCATTTAAAAACCGTTTTTCACTTTTGCCAATTATTGAAATATAACAAGGATATACCTAGTAATCATAAAATAATTCATTCTGGAGGTATACAAAATTGATAGTAGGACACTAGCGAGCAGAATAACGTTTTTTAAAATTTTTAGCGAAAAGTTAAGAAATGCCATTTATTCAACACCCTCTAACGGCGTTATGGATTGTCCCAGACTTTAGAGTTGTTATACGTAGTTATAGGAAATTTTGTCTACTTTAATTTAGTGTATCACAGTTATCACCAAAAAACGATTAGTTTTAGAGTTATAGTTAAAAAACTGAAAAAAGTGCGGAAAACATGAGGTTTTTTTCAATTTTCTTTGAGAAGCTCATGCCTGGCGAGGTGGCAAACCTCAGATTCGGATTCAGCAGCTCAAATGACATATAGAACCAGTGAGAAAAAAACTTCTACATTTTTTTCCCAGAAACGCTGTTTCTGATTCTTGGATGACTGAACTATAAGTCATCAGTCTAATGCACGCAAATTCAGTCACTATATAATGATAACTTTTCACTTGTAACGGCTAATTCACGTAGATAGATTCATTGTATCTTTATTTAAATAACGCAATCAACAATGTAACTCTGGATATTTTTGCAGCTTAACTCACCCTAACAAAAATAAAGGACTTGAGCTTCGTCTTTCCCTTTTTAATTTTTAAACAATAATCTCTTTCATGTAGCAGAGCTCACTAAATAGTAGTACCAACACTGCATAATTCATACATTTTGGTCAGTATATTATTAGCCAATTAGTAAACACAGTCACTTCCCTTTTGTAGCTGATCCCTAATTATAATGAGCTAATAATTTCAGCAAAAAAATGGAAATTTTCTCATATTTTGTTTTGTTATAAATATTGAAGAAGAGAATAAATATTGAAAACTTCAAAATTTTTCAGGCAAATTTCGAGTAAATTTTGGAAAAAAATGGCAAGGGTAGATTTTCCTTTGCAAACAATTTAGCCAGAAATATTAAACTTTATTATACACATTCGATAGTAGAATAAATACTCAACGTTTAGAACACCTAAGAATTGTGAGAGAATTTCCAAAAATTAAGAGAGGTAACAAGTTTAAAAGGCCCTTTAGAGAAGATTTAGAGAAGACAGTGAAGTTAATGTTAAAAGTTTTGAAAAATTTTTGGAGTGATTTTTAAGAAAATCTTCAAAAACCGAAAAATGGCAGAACCAAACTTTAACCCGGCTGATTTTAATAAAAAGCTTATTGGGAGGCCCTGGTGTAAAACAAAATCTAAATTCAGAGTTGAACCCGTTTGTGGTTTGTTAGTTTCCGGGAAAAACTTACCACAGCCTTGCCACAGACACATAGGTATTTTTTCAAAAACATGTTTTTTGAACTCAGGGGACTTTAAAACGTCTAAAAATGCTAATAAATCACATTCTAAAACTCGACCCGATTACAATACTTCTCATATGAGGCACTCACATGAGAAAGTAAAAATCAGTAGATTTTATACATCCGTATAAAAAAATTGTATTCGTTTCCTTTTACGTAACACTGTATGTTTGCTATCTTGACACCGTTATTAATTTATTTTTGTTAATTTCAAAAATTAGTAAGCTGATGTTAATGTAGAGATCAAATCTTATCCTTATCTAACCAAATTTGGCGTGAGGATACATCCCAGCCTTATTTTTAACATGAATTACTATTTGTTCGAGCTTTCTGGTTCACGAGTTATGAAAGTTTAAATGTTGATTAACGTCCTACAATTAAACCGAAAATAACTTCAGTTTAATTTAAGAACGTGTTAAAACAGTCGTTGAATAAGATGTGTGCCATTGTTTTTCCACTGCAACTTGGAAAAGTCGCAGGAGTTTAACATGTCGCAATTGATTAAATTCTCACGTTTAAATTTTTCAAAAGCACTCCGTGTCGATTGTAATTTATTTCCAACCTTCACTGCTCATTTCCGAAATCACCTTTTAGTGACTTCCCCTAAGTTTTAACACGCACCGCGTCAACTCTACGACTATAAATAATAGCATTATAACGACTTTTCCACACACACAGACCATCATAATAATTCCCTTTGATATCGAAACGTTCAATAAGACGAAACGCATCTGTTTAATTTAGGTTTATTTACACGGCTCTCTTTTTTTTTCTCCTTCCCAATCTCAATACAAATATTTGTTCTCGTTTTTTCGAAGGGGGATAACGAGTCATTTGGTAAAACGGTCTGTAATGAGTTGTAACGTTTTTTTTTTCCTTTTAGATTATTTACATGCAGGTGTTGTGATATATCAAGGTGAAGATATTTCGAAATAAATGTGTAAAAGAAGGGAAAAGAGAGAGGTTGATTTAAATTGTATAAAGGCGGAGACATTAGAGAGATATTGCAAGTGTACATAATGTCTAAAAGTAATTTAAAACCATTCTTTTTACCCTTATGTCACCTTCGGATGGAATAGTATTTAATGGTTCGGCAAAAGATGTAACCATGCAGATCGTCTTCTATAGAAGAATTAATAAAACTTGCGGTGCATGTCATCAAAATTTATGACCTCAGCACGTCGCCATGTTGCCACAGCATTTTTTTTATTTGACTTTACTGTTGGTTTGGCTAGTAAAATAACTGAAAAGTATACATTTTCTTCGTCCTTCAAGAATTTTGCTCTGAGATTATTGGGAAATTCTTAAATAATTAAAAATAAGTAGGTATTGGTATACAGTATACCTACACCAATATTTAAAAATGAAATAGAATCATGTGTTAGGATATGAGTTAAAACATGGAATTTACTCATTTAGTCAGTGTAATTTTATTAGTACATATTATTATACTTACATTACATTATACATATTACATTATACACTATTATGCTATTATACAAATATTTACAAATAAAATAGATATAGAGAAATTAGTGAAACTTGCGGTGCACGTCATCAAAATTTATGACGTCATCACGTCGCCATGTTGCCATAGCAAATTTTTTTACTTGACATGACTGTTAGTTTGACTAGTAAATTTATAACTGAAAAGTATACATTTTCTTCGTCTTTCATGAATGTTGCTCTGAGATTATTGTGAAATTCTTAAATAATTAAAAATATTTATATCAGAAATTATGAAATTCTTAATTACAAACACATTTATATACACTAATTACAATTCAAATAGGATCATGTGTTCTAGGCACATAGTCAGTGTCATTTTACAAGTTTTTCTAATTTGCCATTATGCATTCTTGTTAATTGCATTACATATCTGCAAGTGCTTTGACTTTATGTATTACTTTGTTATAAAAATTCACTGTCCAACAAAGACCACAGGGAGGTATGAGTATCCTTTGCCAGGAAAGGAGTGGAACAGGAAGTGTACACTTTCATATAAAGAGAAACCCAGTAGAGAATGGACTTGGCACAGCACAGAAAATACAAGATTGAAATTGAATTGTTGACCAAAATGACCTAAAATGTAATATTAGGTACCTAATACAAATACAGATGAGAAAGAATAGAGGGCAATACAGAACAAAGTAACAAAAAGAGAAACAAACAACAATAAAGTAAGTAAAGTATCTGCTGCCAGAATATATGTGGCCATCAATTGAAACAAAGAAACCCAAATGAAGCCTACAATTAAAAAGAATAAATAGAGAAATTTCAAATATAACTGAAATTTTGAGCAATTAGAGGAAACAACTACTTCGAGGGCAAATACCCCTACCGACATTGAATTACACCCCTAACTTCTCTCATCTGAAGTCAGTTTAACATCTCAGTGATTTTTTATAGAGAATATATTTTTCGGGATTAAAGGTGCATTTTTCTTTATAATAAATAGAGAAGTATGGACGTCGGGACTGACATTGTTGTGAAAACCATAAGTATAGAGCCAAAAATATTAAGGAATACAGTAGCACATACAAGAAAACAAATAACATTAATAGATGACAAATCCAAAACAAAAAAGAAATATTTACACCTATGAAAATGAAATTGAAACACTGCTCTGAAGATAGGCTACAAACTACAAGTATGATATAATAACTGATCTGCAACATTTGGATCAAGAAATTGTACACTAAATTGGCAGGTGTAATTGGATCGAGGAGCGTAGAGACATTGTAGGGAGGTGCATGTCCAACGGCCTAGAATCTGGAATTCAAGCAGAATATTGTAGTTATGAATGTCGCGGAAAGAAATACACCCCGGTCAACCCGTCGGAAATACTGTCTCTTATCAACTCTCTATTGGCAGCTTTACATGTGTCCATCGAGCCTTCATTTTATGTTCACCTAAAAAAAAGTTTTACTATATAAATATTCATGCACTACAGTTACAATATAATAATATTCTAATAATACATTATGTGCACATACCTAGAGTAAGATGTATTTACTTTAGTCAGAATCTGATATAGGTAAAGGTGCGATACCGACATATCAGGCTCGATTTTAGATTCACAGTCACTACAGATGACATGTTCGTGTAGATGTTAAATATTTCCTAAAAATCACTATCACTCTCTGAGTCACTGTTCAAGTCAATCACTAAATTGTTAACTCCCATCCTATCAAACATTCGTTCACGAATCCACCATTACTCAATTACTTGTTCTGTATGCCTGATGGAGTTCATCCAGACCACAGGTGTAATGGTAGACAACGCTTCTTTCCACATGTCCAAACAGTTATCGTTTGCATTTCCATCTCGACCTACGTGTTGGTTATAATAATTTTTCGCCACGCCCCATATCAACTCGATTGGATTGAATATACAATTATAGGAAGGAAGAAGTAACACTCTATGGCCATATTGTTCAGCCATCTGATCCGTTAGGTTTTCTTTTCGGTTTATTTCTAGGAAAAAAAAAACACTAAAGTTTCCATTTCATTTCTACTTACTAATTAACAGTTTGAGGTAGTTCAGTCTTCAACATTGTACTTTCAAATTGAAAGTTATGTTTTGTAAGCCAATCCTTTATAACAGGCTTTGGCGATCCACTTGTCAGAGCCTTATCTACCAATGTACTGTGGTACGGTGCGTTGTCCATAATAATGACGGTTCCTCCAAGTTTTTCAAAAGTTGATTCACAAACCACAGCAAAAAGTTGTTTTGGTTCATTTTCCCATGATAGTCACCTTTGGATTTAAAGGAAAACACTAATTCAGCCCCAGGAATGAAACCATTCTAGTTACCAGCACGAAGAATGATATGTCTGCAATAGTAAATTACTATTAATTATTACTTAAACCTTTCATACCAATTCTGCGATGAGTTACTAACAAATAATATGACTTTAACAAAACCAAATCAAATGGCACTCTAACGTTTACCTTTTCCCATCAACTTTTGTGGTCTTTACACTCTTCCTGTTATCATCTTGCCACGAGTGACCCAATGTTCCATTTTGGAATATCCAAGTTTCATCCAAATAAACAAAATTGAATGTGGATTGCTCTTTAGTTTGTTGATACATTCTCAAAAATTGTATTCTTTTAAATGTAATATCTGGAAGTTCCATTAGCCCCCTTCGTGGATTATCCATACTCCATTTGAAACCAATATCTCGTAAAAGGGTACGAAGTGATGATTTACATCCCTCAAAAAGCTTCATATTCTCAAGTTTTTGATGAATACTTTGAAGAGTAACAGTTTTCTCTGAAATAATTACAGTAAATTATCACTCATTATACATTGTATATGGTGAATACAATCAACAATACAATGTAAAAAAACTTTCTTACTTCTTTCATACGGTTCGTAAATTCGATTGCGAATAGAGTCAATATCAAGGTGATCTTGATTCGTGACTCGCTTCAAATGTGGACGGTTTTTCTTCGGCGACTTTAACACCACATCACTCTTCACTTTTTGCGAGATTCTACTCACAGTACACATACTGATCTTCAGTGCAGCTGAAACACGCTAAAAATATTTCCAATAAGGGCCATAGATGCTTAATAACCAATAGTATCAATACTTTACCTCTCTAACGCAGTTTATCGGCAATAAGGGACTCCTGTGATCTCGTCCCAGTTCAAAGTAACGGATTAGAGACGAGACCAGTTGCCGACACTGACTATTCAATGGTTTAGGCATTTTATCGCAATTCCTTACTCTCGAAAACACCCAAACACGGATTTAATTTAAAAATGCGTTTATAACCTCAAAATCATAACAAAACTTTCGTGTCAATACGTGAATCGTCCGGCAACCGCGCCCACGGGTACCAACTTATATTTTATCGGCTAACATCCGACAGTGTTCTATCTCTAACTGGGATAATAGTGCGTTCTGTTTAAAGCAAATTTTTATCTTATACCAATGGCAATTGGCAATAAATTTGACTTCATTGATGACGGCACCGCAAGTTTTATTAATTCTTCTATATGTGCTGCTGGTTGTGTGTTATGTAGTAAAATAAATGGAATAATTTAATAAAACCTAAAAAAGTAAATTCTATTAGAAATGAGGTTGAAGAATGAACGAGTCACAATATTCTACTTCCTCATCATTTCTACCTCCAAAAATAACTGCTTCCAGAACTTCCTCCATAACCTAATTAACGTTTGATTATTGTCGTGATTAAAAAGTACAAAGTACTAGAAATTCCCGCCTTAGCAGTTGGCTAGGTTTCTACGTTATGTGGTTATAATGTCATTGCAATAAAATTCGTGCTCTGCAATAGATATCTGTTTTACAGTAACGATAAATGCTAAGAGCGATGTATTTTAGGCTATATCATTTTTAAAACGTTATTGTATGGTCACCAGCGAACAACATTTTGAAAACCATCAGCTTGTAATGAAAATTGCCTATAATAATATCTCACTGAAAATTCCATTACTTCAAAATCATTAAAAATTGTATTTATCGTTATCAATTCATTAAGCGGATGCTTACCAATTATAAGTGTTGAAGCAAAAATTTACAATCTAGGCTTCCCTCGAGGAAGGAAATAGAGAAGTGAAATATGAACAATTATTTTTCTTATTGAAATTTGTCACTATTTTCTTCCAAAGTTTCTGAATAAATAATTTAATCATATGCTTTAAAAAAACTCCCCCAGAGCCATCGGGGACTGGGAATATGTCACTTGGACAGATTTCTGTTTAAGGATTTACTAATAAAATTATATTTCACGATTTTCGGCAATTTTTTATCTTCACATTGTCATTTATATTCATTAGTAACAAGCTACAGATTCGTTTCTCTAGAAAATAAACCCCGACTTATTACATAAATAAAAAGTTGCAAATTATTTTTTCCTTGGGTTAATGATAACCAACAATGATAATTATTAACATTTATTAATAATTAATATTTCAAAACTGATGACTCTGATGAGTTTTTTGTTGTATTTAATTTTTTTTAAGTTCAAGAGTTTTAATGTTGTACTTAATGGTAATTATATTGTTATGTTAATATATGCCAATGTTTTTTGTTCTTTTTTATTTGAGTACAAAGAAACATTTATTATAGTTTACCACTACTACTGTGTATGGTACGAAAAATATATATTTTAACTAAATGTATTGCCTATACGTTCTTTTATTCGATTTAAAAATTGAATGTAAATAATTCAATTGGAATTAGTTTTATATTTCACTTCTTCAACAATTTGTTAAGGGGGTGTTTTGATTTTAATGTCCAGAACGTTATTCATTTATGAACAATAATAAAAAGGTTAGGTAAAGTTATATGTGTCAATAAGACGAGAAAGTTTATTTTCATATTATGCTGGGCCTCATCGTTAAAGATATATAGGTAACTGAAAAAAATGACGTCGCGTGCAAGAAGTTATAGTGCAATTTGTAAAATTATTTGACATCCTACAGAGAGTTCCATTTTTATGGAATCGCTGTCATTTTAATTTATTAATTGATGCTACTTGTATACCACATATTTGGACTGCTAATGCTTTAATCTTTGTAGATTGTGATTTTTTGTGTTAAGTTATTTTGTAAAAACAGTCAACTGCAGACATTTCTTTCAAAAATGACAGATAGCCGAATTTCGAAAATATTAACATACATTTTGCGAATGTCTGAACATCATTTTATTGCTTCTATTAGCAATTACTTTGAACATTTCGAAGGGCTGTAAATTCACTTTTTTACTTGGCAACCCCACATTTTTTACGAATAATATGAAATTGTGGGTAACCTTCGATTTTGACAAGGATCATTATGACTTGCCACCCCTATTAGCACCCCTGAAGATCGTGTAGCATACATGATTTATGTAGTATTTTTCGACGAATATTTTCGGAATAAAATATACTCTTACGAATTCCGTGAACCTGTTTATAAAAGCAGCTCCCATCAATTTTAGTGTCCATATATTATTTCTATGGCAAACTTAAATTTTTATCTTTCAATTTTGCCTTCTTCGATCAGCAATCGCAAGTACCGTGCAAGTGACTCAAATTGTTGTATTTTATCCGGAATGACACTACGATTCTAAGTATGTTTGCTTTAGTTGTTGTTTAGATGTTGCAATATGTGATGACGTCTTAACTCGCGCGATCTGGTGTAATAAGCAAGTAGCATACTGTCAAGACAAATAATGACCCGAAAAGGGTCATTTTTTTTTTGAATCTTCACTAGTATATTCGAAATTGCCAATCTCGTCTATATGAAATAATACAATATTTTGGTTTGCACGAAGCTAACGATTTCCGCGATGTTCCAACATTTTCGTGACTAGCACTAATGGCAATGTGATAGCTTCAACCCGACGGGCGCGTTATATTAATTATGAGCAAACAGCATAAGGGTGGAACTCATAAAAGGGGTCGTTGGATAATAACTCTCGTTTGTAACAATGTCATTTTATTTCCCTTACACAACGCGGTCTCCTGCAGTCGATACTTTCACACAATGACACAAAAGAGGCTACCTGCCTCAAAGGCAAAAAGGGGGGTTGAATGAACTTTTGGGCGAAAACTCGCTTTTGTGAGCGTATGGCAGACAGACGGACGGTTGAAGCGTAACCCGTGAACGTAACGTAGAACTGTTACTAATGTCGAGTTTAAAGAGTCCCCTCTGGTTCGGTTTTGCGTTCCGTCGGCTCAGTTGTCGTCGGGTAATTATTGGTCGAAACCGGAATTGTGTAATGGCGAAATAAAAGAAAATGGTAAGTAGTTTTCGTGTACGACGGTTCTGCTTCTGAATCCGTAAAACCGAGGCGGATCTCTATTCGGCTTGCTCGGAACTGCCTTCGGCCGATTAAATTATATTTTAGTTACGTGCACGCAGAAATGGCCAATAACGAGACCGAAATATCCCACTCTTGTCGCGTTCGCAACTAGTTCAGGTCATCTTCAGTCGGAAAGATCATATCTGCATAGTGCCAGATGGAGAATCTCTTTCATCAGTCTTGCCAACTTACTACTAGAGTCTCCCTATCAATTAGGGAGATTGTTAGTGGTTAATTAGGATAATTATTTATTTCACACTTTAAATGCAATTATGTAATTTTGTCATACTTAGGTTATTATCAAAAACTTAAAATTCCAACGGTTAAAGGTTTCAAGAAGTTGTACGTTCACGTCGAATGTTATGGAAACTTCTGCATTTCTGTCTAGATGTAATATTTCCGCCTGACGATGACCTAATAGGTCGAACGTGGTTGTAAATTTTAGAAGATTGAGAGATTTCATTCTTTCTCTTGGTGGTTCCCAAAATATTTCACATTGTATTATACTATTCACATTCTACTAAGGACCGTTGTTAGTATTTTTTGTCAAGGTGACTAAAGAAATATGGACATCCAGGTTGTTCGGAAAATACCTTATAGTATAGGCTGCTTAAAAATATGTCAGGTTTGCTCCAAAAAGTACCGAATCAGTTCTGAATCAGATGGAGCGTGCTCAGAAGCATTTTGGTATTCCAACATCTGATGAACTAATTCAGGAACGATGAAATTATTTCTTGGTTATGAGCAAGAACGAGAATAAGGACCTCCGAATAACGCGTAACGTTAATATTCCTTGTGAGGTTATTTATTTTATTAAAGCAAGAGCAAAACGAAACCCTTTAAACTCCGCATTAGTCACACAATAGAAGAAGACAAATCCAGAAGGTTGGAATATCACAGATAGACGTTAATGGGAAGTACTTAGTTTTGTATATGTTAAAATGGATATGAGTGATACTGAATCTCTAATTCAAGTGAAGAAGAGGATTTGTAAGGTATGGGCAAGTCCATCATTACTTCCTTGAGGTTATGGTTTTTCGTTCCTGCGAATAGAACGCGTTCTATGTTCCAACAGAATTTCAGAACTGATCTGGAATCAATACTATGTTGGCACATGCGCATTTAAAATTTGGAGCAGTCCGTAAAGTGCCTGTTGGAACAAGGAACAAACCTTTTCAAGTGGGATCAGGGGATTATGCTACTAGGATAAATAAACAGGATACTTTGACGATTTTATAGATTTGATTTTAATTTCACTGAAGTAATACGATAATATCTACATAGTTTCGAAAAAGAATGTGTATCATAATTATCCTAATCTATCTTTGGAAATATTATTTATTCCCATTTGAAATCATATTCTTTAGCTGAAATTGTTATTGAAAGTTATCCAAATTAATTTTTGTTTGTAAAAATGAGATGAACGAATTATTTTATTCAAATTGTCGTTTGGTTTTGATTGATTTTTTGAGAAGAAAAAAGTCTTTATTTCACTCAACGTTTCAAGTAAATGATTTTAATACTCTTGCCTGAGATTAATGTCCACCTGTTGTGTGTTAGCTATGATTTAAGTGCTATTGTTCAAGAGATACTTTGTTTGGGGTGCAATTTATCACGTCCTAATAGCCAGTTTCCCGAAAATATTTATTATCTTTTCTTGGGATAAATTTATATCTTCGCGTTTTTTCAGATTATATGATAAATTGGGAATAGTCCTGAATAAATGACTGAATGAAGTGCAATAATTAAATGAAAACTATCCAAAAATCTACCCTAAATTTTACTCCGTAACGGTCGTTATGGTGGGGATTTTAAAGTATAGGCACGTAATGATTATGGGAATTCTATCTCCCATAACGCTTACTAGAGTGTCAACAGTGTATTTTGAAACGTACTATATCTAACTTATTATCTGCAATACATTCATACGCACCCCATTACAAATAATATATAACAAAATCACACATGTTTGGTTGCTACATTGTAATTAGGGTATGGAATTACAGATATGGTTCCAATTGATGCCGTTTTAAAGGATTAAAGCATTTAAATATCTTGCATAAATAATCCGAAAATATATATCGATTCTTTAGATATAAAACATGATTAAAACGCTTCGCAATTGTAGACAAAGAAGAGTTTTCATATTGAGCTTATGAGTTTTATTATAAGTATCACTAGGTTTCTAGTTTTTAGTGTCGATCAGCGATTTTTTGTATTTAATCAGAAAAATTGATAACAGCTATTTTGTGAACGCAAAAATAGAAATCCACCCAAAGAACCATGCGATGTAAAATCCCACTTATCATTTTGTTAAATAAAATTATTGAAAACTTGATCTGGTGAAAATTATTTTCATCATACGTTTTCTCACAACACATGAATAATAAACTTTTTGATGATCTGTTTCCTCGATCTGATTCTAAATATAGTGAAGAGTTTACTGGTATGTGACGCCTCGACGTCATTTGACTCCCGTAGAGTTTTGGCGGTCTTTTAGTTTGTTCAAATTTCAATTCCTATTTTTATCGTATATACAGCTATTAAAATATTTAAATACATATGGGTGGCATAATATACAACAACAAACCTTCAAACATGATTTCCTGAATGTAGTCAAATAGCCTGTAGCAATAATTTATCTAGATTACTCACCGTATTTCATGGGAGTTTTCTCTCTACATTTGTATCTAGAATAAAATTCAGACTGTCTACAAGGGTCATTTCCAACTTGGTTACCTACATTTTTATAATACAGAATTAAATCTAGTCTTGAAAGTAAAGTCGTGTCTTTCTTTAACCCACTCTGAATATCACAATTTACGCAACCAATTTATTCAATGCAGTTATTAATTTACACTGATTAAGTCGAATTGTACAAGTCCTTAGCAGAAAAATTACTATTGTATTGAGGAGACATGTGCTTAAGCACTTTCAGAAATGCCAATATCTCAAATTACGAAAATCAGTACGAATACCATACGTTCTCTTATTATGTGGGTACCCCCTATGAGCAAGTAAAAATGTTCCTATTCTTGGCCGTATTTCTTGAATTATTGTAAAGGTCAATTTTCTAGATTTAAAAATTTGCTCGATCATTTGAAAATATCTCCAAATTTTTAATTGCAGAAATACTGCCCATATAAAACCACTATTTAAAGACGATTTTTATTTTGGTTTTTGGCATTATCTCACGTTATTAATAGAACGAAATTTCTCAATCTCAAAGATATTTTACCTCTAACATTCACAATTAAATTTAGAAATTGAAGTTTTTAACGAATTAGGTGTCAAAAAGTCAATTTTAATCGAAATAGTTCAAATATTTTTTAACTCCACCAGGAGCAAGACAAGATAAACCCTCTTTTTACCGATACACATGAGTTAGCTTTCCCAAAAAGTTAAAGCATGAAATGTTCCCGGAAAATCCCCTTTTTCATGATTTTACAAAACTTTCACCAGAAAAAATTTGTTTTCTATTGGACGAAAACTTGTACCTTTTTGAAAATCTCCGCAGTATTTAGCCGATGACTTTACAGTGTCCGTTTCCAAAAATACGCTCGCACTAACCTTTGTCTATTTTCACCGCTATATGTCATCTAATTACCAAAATCTAGTTAACCCATTTTTCTATTTTCGTCAACTGCATAGATCGCGTCCCAAAAAAAAATGAGTCGTCTAGACGAAAATAGGGTCAACAAAAATTAACAAAAACAGTCATCGATTTTAAGACCGACATCTCCACGGGATGAGTCACGACTATGTGTGCGATTATCAGGTAACTTTTTTATTGTGTATTAATTAAGTGACCTTGATCGTATTGCACACATTATGGAGTAAACAATCAAGTTTATGCGACCGTGGAAGGATTTCATGGCCAATGCAAAGTACGCTCTTTTAGGAAATAAAAGTCGTGATTTAATGGTATACATAACGTTTAAACAAATTGTTATATAAATTTTGGGATGCATTTGATCTTACTGACGTTACCTATTAAAAAGGTTTTTCTTAAAGTGTTTAACAGACAGGTTACGTTCTTTAAAGTTTTGTTTAGACTAATTTTACACTCAGTGTAAATATTACTTATCGATAAATTGTTAAGATTATTATGGTTTTTTAATAGGAAAATAGTAAACACACTTTAAGCAGGCAGTTTACGAGCGATATAAAAGCTTTATATATTGTTGATGGATGAGAGTAGGTACATACATATATTTTTGGTGCATAAAACATCATGAAAATGTTTAAATGTTCGACCGTTTCAGCTTTTCATTTTAAATGAGATTCTATGAATATTCGTAGTTATCCAAACTTTGACAACATTTTAAATACTTACTGAATTTTGAATAAAACAATCCGTTTGCTGGATCCTAGTAATACAAAATATATACAGGGTGTTACGAAACCCATACTCATCGAAATAAACAAAAAAATGTTGGATTGAGATGAGTTTTATCGTGAATTTTACTTGCTGCCACTATTTCGACAATCACTCTACATCTACATGGTACATATAAACAACCAAAAAAATAAGTTGAAAATAATTGTACGAAACATTAAGGCATTAGTGCACATTCTATCTGCAAGTATCTTGTTTAATTGGTTCATCTGTTTTTCTGAAAAAACAAAACTTAAAATGGCAGGTGTGAGTCTTGTACATGGTGATTTCAATTGCAACCAGTCTGAAGTTAATACGGAACCGAGTACGGAACAAACTACCAAGCAACAAATGTTTTTAAACATTCATACATGCAGTTAAGAAACTGGAAATCTGAAGCACCTTGCAATACTCGTGTGCTTCAAGTCTAAATAATTAAATTAAAAGCGAGACTATTATTTGAGAGATGGTGTGAATTTAGGTGGCCATCTATAATGTCTTAAGTAAGTTTTCTTAAGTCCTAACAACTTTAATTATGCTCAAAAATATTTTTTATAGGCGACTGCAGTTTTCCGATTTTACTCCGATTTAATTTGTTGCTAGATTATGCACATTAGATAATTTAACAAAGGCGTCTTACTGTTTTGTGGAATGTTCCGAGATGTGGCCTGCTAAATGCGCCTCACTGGCGGATTCCTTTGAGAGACACGACCTTGTTCATGGTTACTCCCATCTATGTCTGTTAAGCTGTAATATCATTTTCACAAGCCGGAGTTCGCACAAAGTCCATAATTTACTAATTGGTAATTTATTAGGGAACAAAATTATTGCTCGAGCTGATTCCAAAAAAGGAAATACTATTCCATCTTAATGCTTAAGCTGAATCTCCTCGAAAAATGAAGGTAGGGGGTGGTCATAGCGGCTTAATTATTTGCTAATTAATTAATTGTTGTCGAATGGTCTATTTGTCTCTTCCAGAAACCTACCTCATCAACCTCCGATTCATCAAAACTCATATTATGGTGAACTAACGGATTTAACTTTCTGTATATTTAATTGATAAATTATTGCTCTTGATGTGATCGTCGGCCGAGTCACGCAACACGCAACCACCCCATTCTCCTGCAAGTCACCCCCGACACTGCAAAATTTATATCTTGGGAAAGAATAAAGTTGTCGCTATGAAATTTTTTCACTTAATTGCTAAAATATTGCTGTCCAACAGATGGTCGGTCGAATATGCAACTATCGTCAATCATCAAGTCGCCCCCATCCCTCAATCTGTTTGGCGACGTTGAAATAAATTTTTTCAGGGATATTTATTAAACGAGAATTTATTACATTAGTAACATTTATCAATTATGACAACCTACATGGAAAAAAATTTAATGCTGCAGCCAGCTTAACGTCTTAGTTGGAATAGCCATTGTTTTATTGTAAACGACTACAGCAATAAAAAAATTCGCACAGATCGTCATTAATAAACTAGCAATAAATATATCGCTTAATATACTTGAAAACATTTTTTAATATGTTCAGGCAAATTCAGAGAGGGGGGGTGGGTGGCTCGATGATTTACGAGGGTAGGTAGTTGTAAGTATATACATATTAAACACCAACAATTTGGCAATTAATTTTTGGAGAAATATCGTAGCGATATCTCTATTCTCCCTCGAGATATAAATTTCGGAGTATCAGGGGTGAATTGGGAAAGGGTGGGTGTGGTTGTGTGATCATCGGCCGATTGATCACATCATAAGCAATAAGTTAGAAATTAAATACACAGGAAAAGGTCCTCTCGTTCGCAAGATATGAATTTTGATGAAACTGAGGTGTATTGAAGACTGATGAGGTAGGTGTCGAGAACAGGCAAATAGGCCATTCGACAGCAATTAATTAGCATTTAAATATGCTGCTACGACCAACTCCGCGTTTTATTCTCTAGCTAGCTTAACGCTTAAGCTGGAATAATCATTGTTTTTTGGAAATCAGAAGCAGTAATTTTTTTTTTTGTAATAAATTAGCAATAAATTATGGGCTTTATCTGAACTCGTGCTTATAAAAATGATATACCAGCTTAACGAACATCAAATTTCTATGCCATGATTGTTTTTCTAAAAACCTTCTTTGTCGTGGCTCTTTAACAATATCTTCTGTTAGATCTGTTATCTTTTGTTCTGTATATTTATCATTAAAATATCTTCAAAAATATCACTGTATTTCATCTTGGAGAAAAGGAAGATAAATGTTTATTTGCTGGTAAATTAACCTTCATTTTTACTTATTCACTTAATATTCTGCACCTGTAAATCTATACATTTACATATACTTATTCTCATATACAGTACATACGCATATAAATATAATAAGCAGTTGACTTTTGAATTTATAAATTTGAAATTTATATAAACGTTCCCTTTCATTATAACCGACAAACTGGCATTTAAAAGCAATGTATAATACCTGCCCTAAAAAACATGTATTGATTAACTATTAGTTATATAGCTTGTCTACATTATAAACCGAGAAATTACTAATGATTGTAAGTAATGACTTTACGGAGCAAAAAGAAGGTCTTTAGAAATACGTCCTGCTTCAAGAACTTATGAGAATAAAATGGAGTGAACTGTTAATATTTTTTTAGAGAATCCTTATTCCTGTCTGTTGAGTAGAAAGGTGCACTTCTTAAGTAGCTCTCCACATTTTTAAAGCACTCTATACGGAGTTTTGCGTAATTATCGCCAAAACGATATATGGTTGCAGAGAAGTTTAAAATTCAATTTTTAAATTATCAGTTGTTCGTTTTTGAATGAAAAAATGAATGAACTACCCCTATTGAAAATCGAAAGGGCACAAAACCTTTCAACATCCCTAAGAACTCGAAATAATTAGGAAACTTTATCGAGCCGGCGCGACGAACTATATCATCACTTTAGGGCCCATATCTCCCTAGTGAGTCTTTCTAAAGTTTTAAATTATTGTCAGTTGTTCGTTTTTGAATGAGAAAACGAATGAGCCATCGCTTTTAAAAATCGAAAGAGAACAGGGCCTAACATTGGTGTGATATATGTGTAGTGTTATATGGGAACATTATAGGGCCTTTTTGGCGCTTTTTAGAGCAGAGGGTGTAATTTATTTGTTGTTTATTTATAACCTTCTTGGTATCTTAAAACAGTTCCGATACCAAATAGTTAATTCGGGAGTTTCGAATTTTTCTTTGCTTAGCATCGATGCAAACTTGAGTCATAATTTTTCTTCCGTCCTCCTTCCCTCCTTCTTGCCCTAAAAAGGCATTCAAAAGACTATGTTCCCTACTAAAATTTAATAAGATAAAAATCAGTTCTCGATGTCCAATTTTTCCGATAATTTTTAACACTCATATATTAAATATTGCTCATTAGGTCATTAGTTTAACTTAGGAACTTTCATATGCATGTTAAGTTCATATAACGACATATTTCAGTTTTCATAGAGATCCAGATTTTATAGATTTTCGTGTTAAATAACGGATAGTTTCCTAAATTACTCCACCATTAACGTTTAACATAAATGACTTAAATAGAGTATCTAACCGAAACGTCAGATTGAAATTTGCACTTGTCAATAAGCTGGTATCCATTGTTAGAAAAGTATTTTTGAAAGCTCCGCCTAGAATTGAAGCATACAAAGCATGATTACCTGGAGTGGTATTTCCACCTGGACCTGTTGTTACCTGTTGGGGATGCACCGTTGTTAATCTTCTCACTAAAAATTACTGTTATAAAGTTTATTTTTGATTAATTTTTTTAAGTTTTTTAATCTAGTCTAGACCGTTCCGCAAAAATGTAAAATTCCAGTTGCCTTTTTACATCCTTTGGTAAAAAGAAAAGAATGCTTATGCTTTTACAGCTAATGAAATGGTAATTATTAAAATAAAACGCAGAAGTGTTCCATTAATTAAATATAATTAGATAATAATTTTTATTAAAAGCCATACTGAAACTTTAAATGGCGTGAATAGTAAAGTATTTTAAAACATCGTTTATTTTAAACAAGACGACGGATTTCAAAACTCTTTCAAAATAGACAGATTTCTACCCAAATGTTTTTTTGGGATTTTAATCTCGCTGCAATAATAGCATCAAATGAAATAGAAAGAAATACTTAGAAAGAAAGAAGAAAAAGAAATACATACTTAGGGAAATACAGTCAACCCCGCTTTTAATTGACCCGGATATAATAGACCACCGGCTATAGTTGACTAGATTCTCATGTATCTATACTATCAGGTTATTCTTTAACACCCCTCATATAATTGACCTCCGCTATAATTGACTATTTTGAACGGGCCCGTTGGGTCAATTATATCCGAGGTTGACTGTATGTAATTTCTACGGTTAAGAAAGTAGACCACATTCACAAATTCACAACAATAAAAACACGCCTCACCAAAATTTAATTTATCCGTGAATATTTACTTAAAATTGTATTTATCGTTATCATTTCATCAAGCGGATCCTAAACATCTATTTTGTGAAAAAAAAATCCCTCATATTTCTCCAAGGGTGGTGAGAATAGGGGTGAAATAGGAACAAACTTCATTTTTTATTCGTTTGTAACAGTCCAGTGTTTTTTTTTCTAAAAATTTCTAAATAGATCATTTAATACAAAAAAATTGCTATGGGTAACATCGTAGGACTTTCTCAAATGCCGGACCAAATCTTCATGGCAACATTATTAAAGTGCCCTTTAGGGAGGCTTGAGAAAAAAAATGTTTCAAATAAAAGTTGTAGCCAATAGATAGGTCAGTTCAAATCTAAAATGTGATAACAATCGGTAAAGCCGTTTTGGGGAGAATTGAGTAAAACTAAAAATTCACAAGAGTAAAGGGCCCTTCGCAGAAGATCAGTCAACATCAGTTGTACCAGCTTCTGAGATAATCCAAAAAAGCCTAAAAATGACAAACGTATAGTGCCCTTTGCTCTTAACTAATTCTGATGAAATTCATGTGGTCGCGAGTTTTCAGGAGACCCGACCTAAATAAAAAATTTCAACTTTCCACTATTTACAGTTTCTGAGAAAACGTTGACCACATACACCATACATACACACACACAGACATGTTTCCAAAAATAATGTTTTTCGAACTCAGGGGACCTCAAAATGTCTGGAAATGCCAATATCTTCGCAATATCTTAAATTCCAAAAATCAGCATGATTACAATACTTTCCCTTATTATGTGGGCACCCCATTATAACTCCGTGAATATCGACTCAAAATTGTGTTTATCCTTATCTATTCATTAAGCAAATCCTATACAATTTTATGGTTCCCCCTCTACCTCCTGGCTTGGTTGAAATAGGGGTCAATTATAAATAATCTAAACGTTTTGTTGAAGTTTGTCACTTTCAACAAAACCTGATCAACCAAACCTGAAAACCTACCTTACAAGTAGGGTTCGTTGCGCCTTTTACCAACCCCTGACGATCGTGCGAAAGTTTTTTCATGTGGTAGATATGTGATTAAATGATTAATTTAGATTTTTTTTTAAATTATAAAGTGACAATTTCAATAAAAGATTAGATTCACTTCTATTTCCACCACACTTGACAGAAGAGGCGGGAAATTTTTAAAAGTTCTAATTGTTTATGATCCAATTAATTCATCGATGACGATAAATACAAATTTGAGGATTTTCAAATCAATCAATCAATTCAATTCAAATCAATATCCAGGAAATGAATTGAATTTTTAATGAAGCATGTTTTTAACTTTGAAATTTATAAGTTGCCATCCCTATTACTGCCGTGCGGAAAGGTTTTCGTGTGGCATAGTAGATACGATTCAATGATGTAGTTGGGAATTTGTAAAAAGATACAGGTTTACAAACTTTCATAAAACACCTACATCGTTCGTGTTTCACCACTATTCCACCACTTTCAGGGGTAGCGAAGAAGTAATTTTCGACAATAATTTGTTTGTACTCGCTCAAATAATTGTTAACGATAAATACAATTTTTGGTGAATATTTAGGAAATACATTATTTGCTGAGATGGTATGTATGGTATAACTCGAATTCTTGTGTTTTTTGTGCTTTTTTGTTATGTTCAATAACAAGGATACAATTAAAATATTCAATCCTCACATTTCAATTTTCACCATAGATTTCTACGTGCTTCTGGCTCAATAAAAAAATGATATTTACAATAATGTGGGACAACAACCGACTTAAGCCAATCCCTTTAAAGACACAAGTAAGCGCTTTCCATCTCCACCCCCTCCAGGCAAAGCGAAAAATGAATGTCACCTAGAATGGCACCAATCTGGAGCACACCGATAAACCGACATACCTGGGCGTTATGCTGGATCGATATAAATCCCTGACATATAGATACCTCTGCGAAAATACCAAAAATAAACTATCTTCTAAAAGCAATATAATAAGGAAACTTGCAAACAGCAAATGGGGATCCAAGGCAACCGATCTGGGAACTACTGCCCAGGCACTGAGTTTCTCAACCGCTGAATATGCGTGCCCAGTTTGGTCCAGATTGACCCACGCTAAAAAGGTGGACATCAGTTTCAATGAAACATGCAGACTAAGATCAGGCTCTATAAAACCCACACCACTAGAAAAGCTTTACGAAGCTGCTGGGTTTTCGAATCCTAGCGCCCGCAGAGCAGCCCAGGAGTACACAGAGAAATTCAAGCAAACGTTCGACGAACCACGTCGCCTTTTCGGTGTTACATGTGAAAGAGGAAGCTCAAATCCAGAAGCAGATTCCTGAGAAACACACTGGAAGAGCCCTCGGAAAACTACCCACTCGTCCAAGAATTGCCCAGCGGCGCTACTGTACTGGGCTGAAAAATTTTAATTCCAGGCACGAAAGTAAAGTAATCGAACAATAGTATGTTATTATACTAGTTTAATAAGACGGAGTATTGTCACACGAGAGTTTGCTTGGGTTGGTCACACTGACGTCACTGACATGGACGTTTCGTATTTGAAATTGAAAATCTAGTAGCCCTAGGACAAATTTAATAACTACGCTCTTACTTATGTGCGAGAAATGGAAGACACAACTGTAGAACTGATCAGTACAGCGTATTTTCAGGAAAAAAGCAAGACAAAAAAGTCTTCAACGCTCTGGACATCGTACTATAGCAGGGATGAGCAACCTTTTTTTGGGTCGGGCCACTTACAATTCTGAAAATTTTGTTCGGGCCGCATATGAAAAACTCAAACACATATAGGAAACAACAATAGCAAGTAGGATTACTATATTGTTCTATGACCACAGAGATTACATTCTATCCTGTAAGGTTACTGTACTGTACTATCTGTACTATGAGTGTGTTTTCTCGTTTGACGTTCTATTTATTAGTTGAATAGGAATAGGTTTGCAGGAGCTTGGCGGGCCGCACGTTGCATGACGACGGGCCGCATGCGGCCCGCGGGCCGCGGGTTGCTCATGCCTGTACTATAGCATGCTGAGAGCATCTCTAAATGCTTATAAGAACGCAGATATATCGAAGATTTCACCATTGCCTGCTTTTCTCAAACGGCAGTCTCAAGGATATCAGCCTAAAAAATCAAAAATTTTTGATATTCAGTTTTTAAGTTAAGGCGACGATCTTCATTATTTGGCAATTAAAGTAAGTTTTTTTTTAAATCATGGTTCATTTGTTTCCTGCTTGTATTGTTTTGGTTCAGGTTATACCTACTCATAATGTGATATACTTATTACTTACGGGCTTCATCTTATTAAGAAATATGTCAGCCTTCGGCCAATCGGTATAGCTTCAAAACGCTTTTTTCTCACATACCGACACGCCCGATGCATCACTAGCCCTATAGGGATTAATAATATTAGCCAAGTGCCACGCATAATTGCTACGTTTCTGAATCTTGCTAATCCGGATCAGTACACGGGGCACTGCTTCCGTAGGTCCAGTGCATCAAACTTGGCCAATAATGGAGCAGATTTAATTACTATCAAAAACCATGGGACCTGGAAGTCTTGAGCAATAGCACAGGGGTACATTGACACTTTGTTAAAAAGGATAAGAGATGTGGCGGATATGCTGAGATCATCGACATCCACTTCTACTTCCGTCAATGCACATCCAATGTCCGACCCAGAACCCCCTAAAATTGGAACTATAAACAATATCAATTTAATCACAAATGAGACCAGTTTCGTACGAAATATTCAGAGAAATACTAACTTTAATCACCCAAAATGTCTCTGGCATTAGCATAAATGCCCAAGCCACAGTAATGTAGTGAAAGTTTTGGTTCACTAATTGTACATTAGCTACTGATTAGTTGTTCGTCTTTTGGGTCATACCGTCTTTTGTAACTTGTAATGCATTTTGTACTAGAATAATATAAAATAATTCCAAATAATACATTTTTCATGTAAATTTTAAAGGTTATGTTTACTAATAATTTAACCTTGACGTCTACACACGTCACCGTGACAGGCTGACATACCAACTTAACAAAACTAAAAAGTTACCAAAAGTAGTTTAATAATATGCATATTATTTCACTACTTTCGGTGTAATAATTAGATCATTAGTAACGCAAACTAGATAAAAATTATTGATTACACGTTTGAATTAATTAATCAATGGAAGGGCCTATTCCGATAAATTAGTTTATATTTGCATTCATATTTCCATTTTTCAAAAGCAAATTTTCCAATCCCAATGGGAAAAGTTTTTTTTTTAATTTTTCCGTTATTTTATCTCTTTCCAATAGGCTCCTTTCACCATTATATTTAAAGACGAATTGACGAATCGTCCGTTACGCTCGTGTCCCCCTCCCATCGAGCGATAATCACGAAATAATAAATTCCCATTAAAACCGATTGTCGTGTTGACGACTGTTATCAAACCTCTTTTAAATATTTTTATTAGATGAAATTAAGTGTCTGGTATGCTTAAACACGATTCAATAAATAATCCTTAAGTATTTTTAGTTCGTTTCGAATCGAAAATAAGGGGGATCCAGTTCGTGTCGGTAAGTAAGGTGGACGGGATAGTTTAGTTGCCGGGGTACTCGCGGCCAGCACACCTCCTTGTCGGCGACAATGGCTTTTACGTTGGAGGCGCGTAAGCTGAAAGTGAACTTTACCGTCGAGATTTACGAACAGCAAACGAGGAAAAGTGACGGGAAATGCGGCGCAAAGAATGACAGTGTGGAAAACGAGAGTATGTGTGAAATCGCTGGGAAAAACGAAAAGAAATGCTATCGAGAGGAAGTTCCACCGGTTGGTTTACACTGCTTTCTTAAAATTTGTAACACTGTTTTCAAACCGTCGTCATGACACTTTTCGTCTTTAACCTCGTCAAACGTGGATGTTTTACGCACAAATTTAGAAGATGTAGATTTATTTTGTGAATATCGAAATATTGCAAATATCTCACAATTTTGTGCAGGTAAACGTTGCTAATTCAAAAGCGGGAATTCTTCGGAAAAAACTTACTTTCGGAAAATGTAGTCGAGACGAAACTTTACTATACAGTTCGTGTTGATTGGTTTTAAATTATCTCAAAATTGCTAATGGACCGTTCATTCACAACTGTCATTGTACTTTAGTAGATTTCGTCCTTCAGTCGTTTAAAATCGTAGCGTCAAGCGGTCTTGCTTCACAAAAATGTGGAATGTTTGGTGAATTAACTATCTCAAGTATCTCAAAATGCCATATAAATCTAGCTAGTTCAGAAACGTAAAAAAAAAACTACAAAATGCAGTTCAAATGTAGCACTGCTGGCCTATTTCGAATTGTTCCAAATTAACAAAAGACTATAAATTTCAAGTAAAAATAAATATTAAATTAAATCCTAAATTAATAGGATTATTTCACATACCTGAGGTGAAAATAAATTATGTAATCATTAAAAAACATCTGGAAATTAAAACTTCTCTGCCTTTGTTAAGCACGTTTGTCATCTAAAGCTCCTCACCAGGAACAAGAGTAATGTTTAACGTACCAAAGGAAAATGTTACTTCGTTAAAATGGCAACCAAGAACTAATGGTCGTATTTTTGGAAATGTTCATAGAAATGAACCATCAATAAAATCGAAAATACAAAAATAAATTGAAATGCTTTAAACCCCAAAATCTGTATTACCAGAGTGATTGAAAATAATTTATTAATCCTGATTGCGCATCGCCGTCGTCAGTTATTGAAGTTGTCAACATTTTTAACTAATTTTTATATAATTTTCAAATTTCAATTCAAAGCTTTAATTACGCTTATTGACTTTTTCGAAGAACTGACAACGAAATTAAAGCAATCATCCCTGTTCAGGTGAACTTACTATTTTCTGTCCTTATTTTCTTATGACTATACAAAATTTCAATTTCGTTTAAATATATCGTATTACCACGTATTACCAAAATTTCGTTTTGTAATAATATATACATTACGTTTTCGAGAGTTTCGCGTTTGATAATATTCGAACAAGAGCTATTACACCTATTTGCCAAAACTCTAAGAGGCATTTCGGCATTAAGATTTTGTTGGGAAATGTAGTTCTTTCTCAAGTATAGTTGGTTCTCAATTGATAACTATTATATACAATTACTCGAAAGTGATATTTTGTGCATTCCTGAAATTTTACAGTGTTATGGATCATTAGGTATAACTACTACACCTCTAACTCCATCACCACTTAGATCACTTTTGCACATTTGGAAGGTGAACAGTTTCTGCGCTTCGAATTGCTTAGAAAGGAGATATGCTTTAAAAATTAAATTAATCTTCATATTTTTATTTCATATACTTTTTTTACTATTGAATGCTTTTTCGACTTTGTCAATTTTAGTTCACATTTACTTTATTTAAATTTACATACACGGCATCGTAAAACAAGTTTATGCCGAATAAAGTGGATATTCACATTTTACAAAACGTTTAAAATACATACATGGAAATGCGCTTGATTTAGATACCGTCCAAATCACATTTTCGAAAGCGTCGCTCCACTTCTCACCAATAGCAAAAACATAACGTATCCAAAGCTCAATAGATATCCTGGCGAATTTGTCAGTCTCGATTTGCTAATGGTCGCTTCGATTACGGACGTTTCGAAACGAGGAGAAATCGTCGGTAAAGGCATTATCTCGTATACATGTAATACAAGGATTTTACAAAAAAAGTAAAAATCCACATCGAAATCGTCCTATCAGACGCATGACTCACATGCAAAGTGAAAACCTTCGCTAATTATCGCGAATCCTACGCACAAATTCGCGTCTATCGAGAGCTTTGAAGTTTAATTATTATCAAGTTAATATACAATCATTTCTGACTTTCTCCGACTATTTGGCGGCTGTCCGAATACGGTTGGACATTTTTTTCTTTAACGTTTTGAATCTCGTCAATTGCAGGGACCGCCTTATATGGCGAGCGAATTTGTTGTTGACGTATACGGAGATATGTACACGTTATTGCTTGTCCACTGTGTTGATAATACGGTTACGACGGAAAAAAAGCGTTTGATTTATATTTGAGAGAACGGTTTTTTCTCCTTTCGTGCTACTGTGAGTAATTTCTCAGAACGTACTAGAAAAATTTCCTGTTCCTGAAAATGAATTGTAATTTATACGAAGTTTTTTTATTTCGGTTTACGTATTTTACTGTCTCTTACGTTGATTGACAGGTTAAAGGTTATCATACCGAAAATTAGTTGTAGGTATTGTATTTGCAAAAATTAATTGTACGAAATATTTACATCACAATTTCTGTTATAATAAATCCGATGGGAGTTGCAATTCTCGCGAAATAGGTTTTGTTAAATTTGATATGAAATTTGAAAATACCTTACTTGTACCTATATTAGACTCTTCACGGATTTTAAATTAGACACTTTCTTTCCTGACAGTATAAGTGTACTTATTTTTTTACATTACCTGTGCTGTTCGGCTAACTTACGAATGAAGCGGAAAATTGCTCTGTAGTCTTTATTTTTTGTTCACAAATTCACAACTAAAAGAAATGTAGCGACTCTGGCATTTTTAAGGCGAAAGTAGGTACTACTGCTGTAATTTGTGAAAAACCTATACTTATCTTATTGTTCCAGTCCAGTATATTAAATTGATCGTCATATGTACAAAAATGGTCACAATATCACGATTATCTGAGCTGACACACATTGTCACAATGCTTTGATCACTGTATTAGCCGTTTGGAGAACCTACGAAAAGTGACTTTCAAATATAAAAATAACATAAAGGAGTATGAAAGGAATATAAAAGGTCAATAAGAAAAGTTTGTGCAGAAAGCTGATTGTAAAATTTTAAGGTTTTAAAATTGCTTGTGAAGTTTGATAGAGTTTCAGAAGACTTTATAAAAATTATGAATCATGTACGTACTTCACTTCAGATTTCACTGATGTAGTTTTAATCAAACAAAAGGTCACAACTCTTAACTTTGTTTTCACGTAATCACTTACAGCTTATTAAATCGTATTGTAAAACTTAGCTCAAATGTCCAAGAAATGACTTGATCAGTCTGATCAAACCAGATCATAGAATGTTATTCACATAATCACTTGATTTTTTCTAGTAATGTAATGAAGCCTCAGTAGAGTTTCTCACTGAGTTTCTTGAAAAATAAAATGTATAGGGGTGTCAGTTCTTATGATCATAGCAGCCACCTTTCCTGCTAATTATATGTTATAATTCAAAAATTCATTTATTGGGTAGTTTTTCAAAAAAGTGCAATACAATCAAACGCCAAATCTATCAAAAATTAGATTGATACATAACTTCGAATTTACAGATTTTCGAAATGTGAAAGGATGTATTTGGATCGAATAAATTGATAAATATGTTTGTATGCATATAACGTTGTGCCCTTTCTATCGCACTGATTTATTACCATACAAAATGTATGTTAAAATGTTTGCAATTCTTTCAACCGAGAAAATAATTTTTGTTTACTTAATAGTATTCACTACATATTTTCAACGATGATATTCATTATCTATTGTTATATACAATAATCGATATCAATTGTTTTAAAGGTTCCTCTGTTTAAAGCACTACCAACGTAATCTAATCAGTCTAACCTACATTCTTCCATTTTAAACTTGCTAATTATTAAAATGCGCTTTCAAAAAGAGGCCTATTTTTAAATTATTATAACAAATACAAATATGTATTAATGTTTTGAAATTTTTTAAATGCATTTTTATCGAGAAACTCGATTTTTATTCATGACATCGGTGCAACAAGTATTTCCCCACTGCCTTTGATGGTGACAAATTATAAATAACTATTCCATTGTTATAAACAGATTGAGGCCATATATTAAGTACCACTGAATGAGGATTATCTCAAATGTTAAAGAGGAATATTTAAAAATATGAAAAATGTTCCTAAAAACCAATTTTTACCAATTTTGCAACTTTCCCGTTGTTAATATTTGCAGGTTTTAAAAAGGAATAGTTTTTTTAAAAAAATTAAACACATGTTCGTACTCCCACAAAGGTCCTCTGGAGACATAGTTTTGAAGTAATGTGTCAAACATTGCAAAACCGTCGGTTCTATTTCCTTCGTTCAAAAATTTCAATGACAGACAATTTTCTAGTTTTTGAGATTTTTTGACCTCTCTTGAATTCACCAGTGCATATAGTAGTAGTTTCAACTTAAATTGTACTAACCAATGTGGTTTTACTACTATAATTTCATCACAGTCTTAAAAATTATATTCAATTTAGGTTTGTGAACTCACCGTAGAATATAATATATAGTCTTTACGAAGCCATTGTAACAAGCAAGCTTATACGGTTATCGATCAATAACAACATATACGGCATGCTCGATACATGATACGTTATTTAGCGAACTCGTCCTGTAAAATCCTCCCACTCCAGTTTCACGCCGAGCAAGTCACACGCCTAAATATTGTCAATAGTTTACTCTTCTCGCTTGTGCTGTAGTGGATCCATAAACGTTTTGGACGACTGGATTCTTCCTAGAACGTCTCGAACACGTGTCTTCAGTCTTTTACCAGTGTTGGCACGGTTTACATCACCGAGACAGGTTGTAGAGGTATTTTGTTTGTTTTTAAGTTAATTTCATAATCATATAATTTGCCGTTAGTTTTTATATTAATAATAATAATTAATTGTAATCGGAATGGCGTTTTGGAGACCGTGGGCGACAGAAACAGTGCGAGTTGATGTCGAAAACGTGACTACTCAACCCTCTTGCTCTTCCTCGTTACTGCTTGGGAGTTTGCAAATAAGGATCTACATCCTCAATGACAAACAGTAATTTAAATATGTTTAAGGGCCTCCAACAAAGACACCCCGAACAATCGGTTCGCGGCTTAATTTTAGAAATTTCAGACTTGACATTAATTCCATATTCTTCAATTTATAAAATAATTCAGTGAGCAATTGTAGATCATCATCAAAATAGATTAGGTAATCAAAAGAATTTCAATGCATTAGATGACTCTGCAAAAGACGTTATACGCAGAACCGTTTCGATTTTTATGCTTGAAACGAGGTGCCCACTTTACTATAAATTTTTCAAAAAGTCTTTTGAGGAATATAAATATAAATCTTTAGACACTTTAAGGTCAATTCTGTTAAGTTGCGGATTTAAACACAAAAAATTAGATTCTCGAATGGTCATCATGGAGTCACCTCTTATTGTTGCTTTGCGTCAGGCTTGTTTGAGACAAATTAGGTCATTTCGGGAATCAGGGAGCAACATTGTATATTTAGACGAAACATGGTTTGACACCCATGAAGTAATTCAACGTGGTTGGGTTGATGACAGCAACAACTGTAAATGAAATACACCCAGTTCTAGGGGAAATCGGGTGGTAATTTTACATGCAGGAAACGAAAACGGTTTTGTGCCTAATGCTTTGCTACTTTCCGCCAAGAATATCGATAAGAGTTTCGCCGATTATCATCAGGATATGGATGCCGAATTGTTTGAAAAGTGGTTTAAAGATCGACTTCTGCCCAATATTCCTAATAATACAGTTATAGTTCTTGATAACGCTTCATATCATTCTCGTCAAATTAATAAAATTCCTAATAGTAGTTCCAGGAAATCACTTATCATCGAATTTCTTCACAGCAAAAATATTCCTATAGCTTCAAACATCCGTACAAAAAAACAGCTTCTTGAAATTGTTAAATCGGGTACTATCAAAAAGGAGTATGCTGTTGATAAGCTTGTTGAGGATAAAGGTCATTGTATTCTTAGACTACCTCCCTACTACTTTATTTTTAATCCCATAGAATTAATTTGGGCTAACGTGAAGGATCGCTTGCGGAAAACAAACCACAGTCCTACTTTCACTAACATTGTTTTTGAGAACATTGAAACCGTCTTTAGGGATGATTCTTACAAACAAATTTGGCAAAATTGCGTTTCGCATGTAATTAAAAAAGAGGAAGAATATCACGTTTTACCACCTATTAACCCCATTGTCATTCGTCCCGGCTTCGAATCTTCTTCTGAAGATTACGATTAATTATTTAATGTTTAAACTCAATTATTTTACAATAATTCAGGTAAAACTTTTCTATGCAATTTTAGTGACTAAGTGAGTAAAAAATATTCCACGTGCCTATGGAGGCGGCTCGTTTACGTTCTTCTTTCTCGTCGGCAGCCCTTTGTTACACTGGCCTCGTAAAGACTATACCAAGTTTTATAATGCGAGTTAAAATTTTTCGAAGAAATATAAAACTAGTATATAATATTCAAATAGTCAAAAATCCTCCTTAATGAACTAGCAAATAAATTAATTGTGAAAGTGAAATAATCCTAGTGAATTAATCCGTTAATTTAAACGGATTAAGTTGTCACATACTTCATGCGAGATATAATATTTTTCGTAGCACTTCGCGTAGAAAGCAGGTTTTTTAAGAGGCCTGAGTGATGTCATATGGAATATGAATATCTTTTTCCTTTTGACGTAAAACCTGTGATGAACTTTTTATTGAACATTTAGTGAGATCAAATCGAAATGTTTTACAAAAAAGAGAGTAACTTAGAAACTGAGCATCGAATCAAAAAGAATGTTGCTATAGCTTTTTTATTCCTCGTGCGATTTTACATAAGCATAATCTATTCAGAAAAGTTCAACCTTTCCATGGAGGAGGGAGGTATGGTAAGAAAAGACACGTTTTTAATCACTTTAAAGTAATGGGTTAACGTACGGAAAATGCAATGAAAATTGTTGAAGCTCTATCACTTCATGTATACAATATATCCTGTGGGGATCTTCGCTGTCAGTTTATCAGTTTAACAGTAATTATGCACTAATTAATTAAGCATAATGCATTAAAATTTTCCAAAATTCGATAGTACTGTAAAAACAGCTCATTTAAAAAAAAAATTGGTTTTCAAAAGTGTTTATTACGGCCGACAAATAGTTATAAAAGTGTTATAAGTTATAAGTTATAACCACAGCGAGAGCCGTAGAGGGCTAAGTGGCAAGTCGGTCGATGCGAATTTTCAAAGTTACCATCCAGTCTCGAAAACTAGAAATCTCTGCGATGTAAACGCTGGTATTTATTCAGTTTGTTTCTGAACTTTTAAATCAACTTAACTTTGTATTGTTGTAGAATTGTCAATTTTTGGGATGTCGAAATTTTGAAAAAACGCATTCATCTTTAGACTAAAAATCGTCATCAGATCAAGAGCTTTTTCTCACCTATATTACATTTTGAAACATTTCGAAAATTTTAGTGTACTATATTGCAGTTACTGCTAAATTGATCAAATTTAATACTCGTGGAGAAGTACAGCCTTAGTACCTAATTTTTATTGAATTTTCTGCACGTTAGCCATTTTTTTTTAATTTCTGAAATCGCATTTTTGTTTCCATGGGCTTTCCGAGAGTCTCATAAAGATGAGACGTTTCGAAATATAATATTATCATTATTATTAAAATAAATTATTCTTATACCCGTAATATCACAAAAAGCAGAACAGAACCAATAATAATCAACAGATACGTTAGACAAGGGTGCAGTTTCTCACTAACCCTGTTCAACATTATATCGGCGATGCCATACGACAATGGAAACAAGAAATTAACCCTGGAATAAGGCTGACACCTACTTATAATTATTGCATAAACACAATACTGTTTGCGGATGACCAAATACTTTTACAAAAAACAGAAGACGAACTACAAAAGGCAATTTACCGCTTAAATCAAATATATAAGAATTATAATCTAGAAATATCCGGAAAAAAGACGAAAATTATGGCTTTTATAGGAGAACCATCAAGATTACACTAAAAGAAGTGCCCATAGGACGTGTATCACATTTTAATATCCTAGTGTGTGACATAAGCTACGAATATGAAAAAATATAACAAACAAACTACATAAATATCAAATGATGTGTGGAACCATGCAAAGAACACTGCAAATCAAAGAACAAGTAAAGAGACAAGTAAAAAGTAAGTTCTATAAAGTGATGGCAGCACCGGTATTGACATACGGAAGTGAGACTTGAACACTACGGAAACAAAACAGACAACGTATACGCTCGGGTGTGAACTGCACCGAAACCCATTACCGGCATATCGGATTACGATAAGAAAGGGATGGTGCACGGACCATAAATAGGTAGCAAAGGAATCCGACGGGATAAATGTATATTAAAACCTTATATAAATGTAGTAACAACTAGAGCAAACAAACATTTTAATAAAAAAAATATGTTCAGAAAAATCGGCCTTTAGAACGCTTTAAAACGATACCTCATTCGATAGAGTTCAGAGTTAATTTTATACTAAATAAATCAGGTTTAATATTTACTGTAAATCGCATCTAAAATGTACTATATTAATTAAGTTAGTAGATGAAATTATTAGATTAAAGACCTAAATACTGATTTAAAAAAAATGTATAACATATCGTTTAATGAAATTTATTTACAGATACAGTAATTAGTATCGGCTACATACTAGTAATATAATAAGACAATTTAGAAGTTAGTAGAAAATACAAACGGGTATCAGTTTGGTTGCTGGATCAGTTGGAGTACAAATCCTTCCAGTTTGACCGTAAAGGTAAAGTGTGTCACTAAATGCTTAAAATTAACCGCACCAAATATATCGAATGTGGTATTAAATTAAAGAGCCCATAAAGACGATTTCGAAGGGTATATATTTTGCAAATTTCATCTACTAACTTAATTAATATAGTACAGTTTAGATGCGATTTACATTAAACCTGATTTATTTAGTACAAAATTAACTCTCAACTCTATCGAATGAGGTATCGTTTTAAAGCACTTAAAAAGCCGATTTTTCTGAACATATTTTTTTATTAAAATGTTTGTTTGCTCCAGTTGTTACTACATTTATATAAGATTTTAGTATGCATTTATCCGATCGGATTCCATTGCTACCTGTTTATGTGTACCATCCCTTTCTTATCGTAATCCGATAAGTCGGTAATGAGTTTCGGTGCAGTTTACTATCGTCTACGTATACAGTCCTTTAAATGAAATTTTTAAGAAGGCCAAAAGGTTGCACAATAAGAGACCAAATAAGAAATGAAGAAATAAGGACCGAATCGAACACATTCTCAGTGAATGACAGAATACAACAGAACTTATTAAAATAGAGACAACATATTACACATTGAATAAACGATGATAGGTTAGTTAAACAAAAGTAGTACACTACAGACCAAGGGAAAGAAGAGATGTGGATAGGCCTAAAAGAATATGGCAAACATGAAAACTGAACAGGCTGCAAGCCTAATCGTTGAAGTACAGAAGAAGAGAAGAAGATGTAAAACCGCACAATAAATAAAAAACATAACTTTGATTAGTTTGATTGAAAAACTGTTAGTTTTTAAGTAATGCCCATCTTCGTGAAATTCCTCGATTTTGTCACATCAATTGTTTCATAATAAACTTAGCACTTAGACCTATTAAAAAATAAACAGCTTCCTACAACATCAGGTTTTATTAATAAACCATCATTATTTAAGATTAGCAATGTGTACCATGAAACTATCAGCGAACTTCTAGAAGTTGTCTCTCTTGGAGATCCCTTTCTGAACCATCCAGAAATCCATTTCTTTTGTTAACCATTTTTAGGATTTTTTTTCCAAAGTGATTCACAATTGAACAGTTAACTTCTATAAATAACCAAATCCTTATACCTGTTACCGATATTCTTAGGCTTAATTTATCCCTCAAAGTTCTCGATTTCATTACAAAATTTCGAAATAGGCGATTACTTGGATCATCACTACAAGTACAAGACGTTAGCTTTTCTCTTATTCTTATTCTCTAATTCTCTTAAATTTTCAAGTTGGTAAAAACAAAATGGGGGTAAACAAAGATAAATTGTTTTCATGTTTTTAAATGAGACCTTCCCAGGAATACAATCAAGAAACGCCCACTTTATGCAAAATCCTTCCCATAATAATCTGAAAGTTCCACAAAACTGACAATTTTGTTTTTATTTTTCGATTTCCCGCTTGAAGGTCTTAAAATCGTTAGGTATTCTCCACGGATTTCGGCGCGTTAGCGACTTATTTCTAGTCTATTAGAACTAATTCTCCACGCTCCGTCGGTCAAATGGTAGCGAACGCACTATGTACCAAATCATATTTCAATCTAGAACGTGAATTTTTCTCGGTTTATGTAACGTATATTTATTCGGCATAACGTAACGAAAATAGGAGGAAAATGTCGTATGGAAGGAAGCTGAAATGCAGCAGTAACTTGTCTTTCATTAATCACTGGCGCGATTGGACTGTTAAAACGTACAATTTTATTTTATAAATAGAACGTTTGTGTTTTATTAGTTTGTTTTAATATTATCTGTATCGGAGGCTCGGTCGTAAGCGTTTATTGTAATTAGTGGATAAAGTTATTGACCATTTATTCAAATTAGTTTAATAGATATCTATCGACGTTAAAATATATTACATGTATGTGTAACTCACGTAGGTACACAATCACTACTTCCGCTGCATTGGGAATGATATAATGTGATTTAATGAAATTGTGTCCGATGCTTGACACGGTTTAAATGTAATATTTGTCCAATTATAGCCATCAATTTTGCTGTTCCACCTCAGCGAAGTGGAGGAGGTAAATTGATTGCGACGTTCCACGGGTTCAGGTCTTTTTGGGACGACGTTTCTTTATAGTTTTGCAATGAATTTTCTATGATTACAGCTTATCTGTCGGATTTAATCTATTGACGCGACAATTGCAGTGTAGCCCCAACTACACGAATCTGTCGTGGGACTCTATTTACGATTTATACCAGTATTTTATGGATGAATTATTTTAACAGCCTTTAAGGTTTGAAAGTATTTCCTTATGCTTTACGATCTTTAGCGGAATTTGCGTGCGGTTTCTAAAGTTCTGGAAGATTAAGTTTTCTCTAATTCGAACTGGAGTTTTGACATTTTCGAAGAGGCATCCCAGAGGCCTATAAATTTTACTATTAAAACACATCAAAGTCGCTTCCTGTAATATAAGAGTTGCATTACACGCGTACATTCCAACGAACATATGTAATTTTCTGCGGTGCCGAGTGTTAACTCATTGATTTCTATCCCTACTCCATTCCACAGCAATGAAAAGTCGAAGAAGCGAAGAGAAAAAAAAAAGTGAAACCGTTTCCTCCTGATGTGGATCTCGATTAATTTCGTTTTATATGTGTATGTGAAAATTAATCGTGTATGCAGATAAATCCACTCCCGTAGAGGAAGCTATTTATCTTGACATTCCTCTTTTTATGCATGTTCACCGTGTCATTTTTGAGCGAATTTTATAACATTAGAATTCTCTCATCAGCGCTGATTAGCGCAAGGATATTTAATTTATCCGCCACCTACGTTGATTTTCGCAAACGATGTAGAACTGAGTTAATGGACGTCCTGAAATGCGACGTTTATTAGGCGATAATTTTTAGGGCAATGCCCCCTTACTTATGTAAAAGTTGATTATCACAAGTTTATGGGAAATATTCGGTATCGCGTTAGTTAAGCTTCCATTAACGGTAATCGGTAGTGTGATATAATCTCTTTTCCATTTTCGGGAAAAAATAACATGAGATAAGTGTTGAGTGTGTACAAACACCGAAATGTTATCTTAAAACGAATTATTGTTTGCTCAGTGAGTGTTAGGGGTAGAGGATTAATAAATAAAAGTGTAAAAATGTATGTAACGCAGATATAGGCTTGTTGAAATTCTGTTGGGAACACATTCACTGAACGAAAAAGGTACGTGATATTAATAAAAAAGTACATCAAATCAATGAACGTCGACATAAATTTCGGGCCGATGACGAGTGTTGTTGATTCAATGAACGGTCGTACATAAATTTCTCTGTTCATTAAGTTACGATTTCTGTACATTGAGTCAATGTACAGTAGACATGGATCTATGTTGGCGGTTATTAATGTGATGTTTGCTATGTGTTAAACCAATGAATTGTGAGCATAGATCTAAGGTTGCCGGACGTTAATATTAGTACGACATACGTTAGGCCTATGATTGCTGTACGTTAAAATAATAAACAGTGAGCATGGATCTATGATCGCCGGTTATTGATATTACGAACGATCAACATTGGCTTATGATTGCTGTACATTAAATCAATAACTGGTGTTGATAGACCTATGACCTCCAATTATTAATTGCAGTGACTTTTGAAAAAATATTTTATGCAGCGTTTCAGAAGCATTGGAACGCGGAAGGTGGAAAATCTTTCTAATACATACCACTTTATAATTCTTCGCAAAGGGATTTGCAGAATAATAGCCTTTTTTGCTACATCAATTTTTTATTGCATCAGAAACTCACAAATCATATGAACCTTTGGGCTCTAAGCGACACGTTATGTTTATAAAATGTCTTTTCCATTTGGCAAAACTTGGCCGATGGCACCAAATATCCATGGATCGCCAATCTGAAAAAAGAAGGGGAAATGGTAAACCAAAACTAGATTTACGCTTTAAAAAAATATTCGTTTTATGACGTTAGAAAAACCTTAGTTAAACACCTTACGTTTTAGAACATTAACAGGTGTGTTTCTAACTATTTCTTACATAAAACAAAGTCCGAGCACGATGTCAAGCACAAGACAAGTCACAAGTCAAGACATATTACAGTTATTTAGCAACGAATATTCATTATCTGAAACAAGGATTTAAAGAAAATGTTTTTTAATGTGGAAGGTTTAAGAAAAGCAAATTTTCCTTTTTATAAGTATGTAAAATAGAACTTACTTTCATTACAAGCATCCTCAAACGCTTTATTTAGAAGGCCTTTAGTAGTTTTATTTTTCATGTGTCCGTCTTTCTGTAGAAATGTCACTGTGTGGGGAAACCATTTTTCCCAATTATTTAAAGTAATTCCCAATTTCCCAAGCAATCTCATAGTTTATACTAACCTGAAAAAATAAAAGTGTTATAAGTAATACAAAATTAGACAATTTCCTAAATGATTTGAAAGAAAAATAAAATTTTAAGACTACCTACTAGTAAGAGATTGCATAGAACTGTGTTATTTCAACTTTCCGATAATGCTAATACTTACCAATTTTCCATTCTTAAAGGGAAATACTGTCTTTCTCGAGCCTGTTCATCTATCACACAATAATTTGGCACAATTGGTATAATAGTTAGAACGCTGTACTGCCTCTTCTACTTTATCAGACCGACTAGAGGAAATTCAGAAGAATTCGCATAAAAAGTGGTACAAGCAGAGAAGTCTACGACGGTGATTCGTAATATTAATGTTCGCCGACATCGTTTCAACTTCCGACAACATTAAATCTGATGCGTTTTTAAAAGTTAATGGCTGGCTTCGTAAAATCAATGTTTGATGTTCATTGAAACAACGAAAACCGTTCATAAATATTTTATGTTTGCTGTTCATAGATCTATGACGAAAATTTATCGTTATAATGATGAAGAACGTTGTTTAATAATCCTCAAACATTAACTCAATGAATTTTTACATTAGATTAATGGATGAAATATTTAATTCCAATGTTTTGCGTTCACTGTTTAATGTTGGCTCGTTTATCGGTTCAATGTATGAAGTCATAAGTTTATGACCAGAAATCGTTGTAACCATCACCGATTCATAATATTAATGTTCACAAAAATGACGACGGCCGTTCATTGATTTTACGTACGAAATTATTTTCTGTGTTTCGGAAAACTGATTTCTTCTAAACTAACACTCTTATCGAAGTGTTTAAAATTGAATTTTGACGACGAAATTTGAAGTGACGAAACATAACAATCAATCAGTTTTGAGAATAGGCCGAAGGTAGTAAAAAGAGCTTTCTGAAGTTGTAGTCCGTATGTGATGAGACATTCCACTTTATTGAAGTCTGTTTAGAATTGATTAGATTCTATCTTTGGTTATTAAAAGTTATTCGTGTAACGAGAGAAAACCAGAATTGAAAGGCATATTGCTGAACACGACGGTGATTTAGCCGTTGAAACAACATAGTATTAAGAAGGGATAGGATTTATTCGAATATTCATATCATTTCTATTTACTCATTTTTAATAGTCCATATATTTTTCATTTTAATAACCTTTAAGGGGAAAATTTCTGTCCTACTATTAAATGACTGGCACACCCAAGGTTTCATCGAGACAGAAAGAAATATAAATAGAATCGATATTGTTGAAATGTTGGCATCTTTACTGTAAGCATATCGCATACTTGTTGCTCTTGTATTGAGTGATATATAACAAACATAACAATTGAAATGTCTAAATCTTTGTGTTCTAACTATTTTAAAATTAACTATCTCTTATTCCGCATTGTCGATTCATAAGAATAGAACACTTGAATTAAAAAATGTTACCTCTCAGATTTATTCACTAAAGTAGATATCTAACCTAATCTAATCTATTATTTGAACACTTTTTACATTTCATTTAGTAAGATTGGGCCTTAAAGGCTACTTTATCTAGAACGTTGAGAATCTTTGGTTTGGCGTTAAAAAATTTTTAGGTAGCTTTCTCCAGTTTTAATACCTCAGAAACCTAAAGGAATTTGACATGAATTTTGGGAACATTCCAAACATTCAGTTAGAATACAATTACTACTATATAGATACTAAACCCGTAAGGTTTGTAAGCGATCTTGGACAGTGTTGGAAAATCTAAGAATTTCTACTTCAAACCTTATTCATATTCAATTGGTTTAGTTGGGTTCTGAAGCCGCTTTGTATCAGACAGGAAGAAAGTTTGGAGAGCATTTTGACAATTATTAAAATTTGCAAACCCTAAAGCTTAAATTACAGTAATTTTGAAAGCTATGTAATGATTAAGACTGTGATTATTTCAAGGAAACCTGCAGGGCAGGTACGTATTACGAAATCCATTCTTTAAACTATAACAGAACTTCGAACAAATTCGAACTTTATTTGTTGCGATCAGGCCTTAAAGTTATTTTCCTGCGGTGATTTAGGTATCTGGGATCTGGGATCATAGCTGTGAAACTGGCCACAGATTTCTCAGCCTAGATATTCCTAGATCTACGCAGAGAAAAGTGTAAAACATAAAAATGAAAACCTCTGTTTAAACAAGAACTCTATAGATTGTCTCAGTAGATAATAATAGATAATCAGTAGATTGTAGAATGTATTATGGCGAGAAACGATGCTATATTTGTCCCTGAAATGTGGGTTAAAAGGTGCGTTCAATTATCTGTTCAGCTCTCGTAAGGGTCTCGTATTCTGGGTTTGTTTTCTGTGGAATTATGTATTATTTAAATTGTATTTTTAACCATTAAGGGTGGTTTGTCTTCTTTCAACTTTGACGGAAAACTGGTTTGTTGCAACTGCCCCTAAAATATAATTTGAATCGCAATATCAGATTAGCCAAGGCCAACCCATTGGAGCAAGTACAAGTAGAAGTTTTAGATAATATGTTATCCGGGGGTGGTCGATTGAGCCCCGCGGTCAGTTTACCTGTCGGTTGACAGGTAAAATTTCAAAAAGGTCGTATGACAATTGAGCCCCAACGCGGGGTTTAAGATTTCTGATGATTACTTAATGACAGCCCAGACGACCCGGGTATGATTGAGAAAATTAAACTTTACAATATAGTAAAGAAACTGTCCGTGGTGTTTCGTATAGGACGTAGGTATAGGTGTTCAAAAAAGTCCTGTAAGCATCTATAGTTATAGATAAATCAGAATAAGTTTTACTACAAAAACATCGGAGGTGTCGATTTAGGCATAATATTTGTATCTTGATTGATTTTCCTTGCCCTCTTGCCCTTTAATATTTTCGTGATAAATATGAGATTTCCCGTAATTTGTGTATTCCCTTACCTAATTATTTTTATCCTGGACTCAGCATTTTAATTCGGGCTCAGCTGTCATTTGACCTTGGGGTATACCGGGGCTCAATCGTAGGGTGGGATTAGCGTTACCGCTCTAATTTTCTGACCGCGGGGCTCAGTTGTCGTGTGCCCTATACGGTCATGTTATCCTCCAAAAGCAACTCCTCCGACGACTAATCTTACTTTGGGACTTATATATAAACAAACTATCCTTGATGGTTAACAAATAATTGAGGTAATACCACAGACAATTCAATGAATTGTCTGTGGTAATACGTCATCCCTTATACCGTCATACCATCACCATATATGTTAGGTATATAACAAGGTGTTTCTCGTTTTAATGAAAGGAAGACAATCTACCAACCTACCCCTATGGTTTACATTAAGATTGTTGTTTTTTCCTTGTAAGCTTTTCCCAATTTCAGGCCAGCTTAACAGCCGTGAATAACCACCTCTAGCATTTATTGATTTCTTACATCACACCACTAAAATGACTTTTTAAGTCAAGTGCCGAAATTTCAAATGTAGCGTTAATAATGTCTCTTGTTTTTCTAGTGATTCTTGAAACTAGTGATTACTGCAACCAGTTTTAATGGATAATCCAGAATTGAAGAGGGGTGGTTTGACGTATAATCACACAATCCTACCAGCGAATTTTGATGCCTGTATTAATTGATACATAAGTATTGTACAAGTACTTTCATATACATTTAAGTGAGGAAGTGATTGCTGCGAGTCTTATATAAATTAACGATTAACATAACCTACCTTTAGTGACATTTGAAAAAGTTTTAACGTGTTTTTGATGGTTTCAGTATTCTTCCTTGTCTATGTAAAGTGTAATGTAAATTGGAAAGTGAATATTACTTACTTCAATTTATTAAGTACATAATATTATATTTTATCATGAGGTTATTCCGGCTCCTAATTAAGTTACCAGAAGAGCCGAAATTGGTTTTGACATTTGGTTCGACAGATGAAAATTCATAATCTGTTTTGTAAGCTAAGGAAATACTGGAAAATAATTTTCTTACAGGAGTCTTCATATATTAATTGTAGCTACAGAATTACTCGTAATTTCGTCAGAATCATGAGAGTCTTTAAAATCTTTAAAAATATATTTTAGAAACAAATAGCGGATGTGGGTTTCTGTCTAAAGTGAATGTGATGAGAATGCATATTTTAATTCGAAATATGGAATCTAATGATAAAATCCTGAAATTTTCACCAGTTTATAAACTGTTCCTATTACTTTTGTAAACATTATTTGATTATTAGTTTGCAATAGTTCTAATAAGGTCTCCAGTAGCTTTAATTGAATTATAATAATAATACTATTGTTGTACTCCAATTTCCGTTATATATGCTTTTTTATTCGCATATTTCGAATTCTAATTAAATTACATATATTTGTTCAATTTCGTGCATAAATATCCGCCTACATTTGGTACATTTTGTCATCATTCATTTTACCTTTCTATACTTAGTTATTTAGTAAGCCATCTCTATCAATAAATCAATCTATCAATCTCAATAAAATCAATAATAATATCTCGATGAATTAGTTTAAAATGTAATTTTCCACATTCCAAAAAAGTGGGATTTATATTGTATACATCTAGATAATTGTAGATAAAGTATAATATTCAACTCCAATACAATGACTATTACCCACCAGATGATTTACACAATTTCATTTTCGTTGGTAATAATCGTCATTATATACTAATTGAATAATATAGTATTTACCGAAGAAAATGCAATAAACACTGGTAAATATTTTACATTTGAGTAAAATTTCTACTATTTCTTTACAATGCATATATTTTAAATAGATTAAATTTTATTGCATAATATTGCATTATTGCATTGCATTATATTCACTTTTCTTTCTATTTTCATTCAACAAAGCAATTCCGCATATTGATTTCACTAAGTCGCTATTAGATCTACGAGTAAAAGCAAAGCAAAGAACTGATTTTTGGAGTATTTTTGTTTTTGTGGTCGACAATTTGAGAATTTATATTGAGACGAATATATGTTTCGGTATTTATCTTTTATATCGTGTGAAACTCTGGATCAGTTTTAGACAAGTGCAGGTTTTAAAAATGTATATAATTTTTTTTGAACTTTATTCAATAATTACTTTAACAACTAATCGCAGTAATAACAGTAGTCTACTGGGACATCTTAACCACAATTCCTGGTTGTAATCTCTCTTCTAAATTGTTTAAATATAAAAACAAACAACGGCGAGATAACCTTTTACATCGAATAAGTTCATTATGTTATATCACGCCTTAAACCTCACAAAGCCGATGAAAAAACACCATCGCTCATTCATATTCCCTTTTCACACCTGTCCAGGAGAGCCTTAATATTCTCGTGATTAACGCTAATCAAATATTTACTTCAATTGCATATTTATAGATAACTGAAATGTTTAAACAGGTCATAAACCTACGTTTAAACAAAACGTTTCAAAGCGTAAACGTATCAGGCGACAATGGAAAAAATCCCTGTCCCCATATCTCGAGTAAATAAAGAGTAAGTGAAATTAGTCATGATAATACTTAATGAAGTTCCGCGTTATCTGTCAAACGGTAATACTAAACGTGAGGTATTAACCAATTGCAACTCACCGTCTATGTTTTCCACGAAAAAAATAAGTAGATACCGATTTTTTTTCTGAAATGTGCTTACCTGTTATTATAACGATTAAAGGTTGTTATGTGGTAGATCGTTGTTACATGGACCTTGGACTGCAATCATGAAACGAGTAAATGATTGTTCACTTCGGCATAGTTACAGGGTGTTGCAGTCCCTCTTATTTAAAACTTATCTTAAAATATAGCCATATCTTGTTCAGATAGGCTTTATCTAAACTTTTCATTTGCTTTGGTTTTTAGAAAAAAAAAAAAAATAAAACGTAAAAGTAAATTTACTTGTTATTTTAACAAAAGCGTTGTACAGGCCTTGAACAAAAATTAATTTTTAATGAGTTTCTAATTGTACACGCATATACAGGTAAGAATATTAACATAGATTTATTATCAATATTTAACGTAACAAAGCTATTTCAACCTCCAACCTAGTCTGATTTCCACTTACAATTTTACAACTTTTTTTTTCTTCCTTTAACTCGATGTAATCTCCTGAGTTGTAAACAAAATTACAAAAACATTCCGCTCCGGTATATCATAATAAGGATTTTGAGGTCATCACGTGATTTCCGACCGTGATAATTAATGACCATTTTTGTAATACCAACGTCTTAAAGAGCAAAAACCGATAGTTCAGGTATCACGTAGAGAGTACACGCAAATTGGTTATTAGAAAAAAAAATGGGTTGAAGTTATTAAATTGGCTGAGAAAGAAACGAAGTGGCTGCGAGACCGCACGAACGGGAAAAACATGACGAGAAACAGACGAAACCGAGTGGAGTTCAGATAATCACACTCCGAGAGTGGATAGTGAAGGATGGCTAATGTGGACGTGGAGGTATGAACGATCAAATCAATGATCGAAGGGATGGTAGAACGGAAACACAGTGTAGTGAATGAATAAGACAGGCAACGATGGTGTAATTTTAAGTCTCGGTTTATTCTAAAATTGCACACCATCAATGTGACATTTTATGCACTTAACGACTTCTCTTCGAGTCTATAGAAGCATTTTTACCTCATCTTCACTTTCAACTGCGTTACTGATCATTTCTCTTTCATTCCATGGCACCACTTTATATTTAATTATTTTCTGAACGAACGAAATCGCGGTACATATTTTCACCAAAAGAAAATTTGCCGTCTTTCAATGAAAGAGATTCACTCTTCCTAACGGTAATATCCCTAGCCCAAACTTAAAGACGAAGGCTCGTTCTTAAATCAAAACAAAATGCGCTTTTCACAATTTTTTTTTAAATCTTTCAAAACAGACTAAGTTAAGGAACTAAAATGCCCGCAATTATATTTATATTATATTATTCCTTGTACCAAGTAAGTTACTGTCAAGTGGTGGAGTATGAAAATGGTGAAACTGACAATTTTTTAAATTTATTTATTTGTCAAAAGGAAATTTATGATTAATGTAAAGGTGGCGTAAAGAAGCCATGAAGGTCCTGCCGAGATACAGAAAGTTTTATAGAATGTGGTAAGAGCTCGAATTATATGCAAAATATATGTTTTATTTTTAGAAATATGCGATCTCATAACGTCATAACAATAACTTACTAAATATACAGGATATCACCTTTTTTTACCCAGACAATATCTCTCAAATGCGTAGTCCAACAATTTTGAAAAAACTAGTAACCCGTTGATGGCACCCTCAAATGTTGTTTTGGTTAATTTCTTATAATTCATAATTAACTTTACGTTTTTAAATCGCAACCCTTTAGTTAAATCACAGACTTTTAAAACCACTATTAGTATCTACTATCTCTACTAACAACTTATCTCACACTTTGCATTTATTTCATTTTATCATTTCTCAAAATTTCTTTCCGCATATCATACAGAATTCATAGGATAAGTTCTAAGATCCGCTTTTTACAGCTAACTTTAAAATGTTACATAGTGAAAACGTTCTCAACGGAAAAATTATTTCATCTGCGTTATTTAATAGCTTTAAAAGCAGCTTGTGATAATAACTCTTATTGTAATTTACCACGGTTTACATAGAAATCAAAATGAAATTACAGATGTCTTATGATAGAAAAGAATCCAAATGCTCTACAAATCATCGAATAGTTTTTTCTAGCCTTTGTCTGACTGCATCCCCAGTTACTTAATTCTTTTGTAATATAACGTAAACAAATAAAACCAGCTTTTTACGGTATTTAAGCTACAATATCATAAGACTTTTATGAAAGATTTTTATATGGGATATATATAGGCAAAACGGTAGTCCTGGCTGATTAGTTTAACATAAAACTTTTGAGTATATTGTGGCTGTAGCCCGATATATATAATGCCGTTTTTGCATGAAAATGTACCAGAAACATGGGCATATTTGTGCATTAAATTTACCAAATACTATATGCAATAGTAGTGGGGAATAGCAAATCACAATAATTTACAAAAATTCAATTACTATTTTTACTGTACTAAAAATTAAATTAAGTAGCTGACGAAGGTACGTATTAAATTTTATTTTAAAAACACTGAATAATCAAATATTTCTCAAAAATTGTAAAAATATTTGTGGTCTATGTGAATGTTTCGCCCCGGTAAATAAAAAATATGCTTTCCGCAGTATGTGAAGTAATCAGGATCTTCTGTTAACTATCCTATTCTAACTATAAAGGATTTGTTCAATTTTAGATCCTGTCTATGTTTTTTTTTCAAGAACATTTTTAAAATAATTGTTTACCCAGCTTTTACCACCATTCACATTTTTAAAAACTGCCTTACTATCGTTTAATAATTTTATACCTTCTGAAAGTGACAAGTTGTGTGATTCTAACTGAATTACCGTGTTCTGGATGTTCTGAATAAAACTAGTAGCATTTAATAAATATTCGAAGCTCTTTGTTGATTGTATTCTAGAGCTTTTATGACTTGTGCAAAAGACACTGGAAATTATCAAAAGTCATTGCAAATTTAGGGCCGACAGTCTTGAAAGCCCCATAAATAAAATAAAATTACTTCCAAAAGGCAGTTCAGACTTATTTAAAAGAACGCGTTTGTAGGTTTTATGCATGGCTTTTAATTTTTGAGACAAATGATTATTTATGTCAATAATTTCAAGAATAAAACTGTTGCATTTTCTATTTCTTAATTATTTGGAAACTGCATATTTATGTAAGTGTTATTATGTATAACATTAAAAATTATGTCACAAGTGAAACTTAAACGCATTCGTTTGCCTGTGAAACTGACATATTTTATCTATTTGTCAGATATAGTTGTAATTTCATAAATCTGTAAAAGCACAATACATTTACCTTTCCAATCAAACAGTTTTACTGCGTTCCATATCTCTCAAAACTCCCGATATTAATTGAAAGTAGAAATGAAGGTTTGCAAGGCCCTTTAAACAAATTGGTTTAGGTGAAATTTGAAAATGTCTAATCCAAATGTCTGCCTTTAAAAATGTAGATATAAACAGGTCGCAGTGCCATGTCGTAAGTACAGTGTATCATTTTTTAATTAATTTTCTCTTTCTTAAACTAAAGACAATCTGTACTTTTTGTAGTTGGAATTTTCAAAACAAATACGGCATTGTATCGCTTTCCAAAAATTTTCTATAGAATCTTAGTAAAGAATACGAGAGAAAATTTTTAAAATCGTCTACTTATGTAAGTTACACTTCGTACCAACACTCTGTGATCAATAATAATATGTATTAATAGACATTTTGTTGTATTCAATTCTTTTATATCAATTTATCCCATTCCATTATAATTTTGTCGGGAAAACATACTCGTTACTTAACGAGAGTAGATTAGTTTGCAAGTGACAAATTTGTCAATTTTATTGTTTCATCCGTGAAAATTATGTTTTAGTTTTACCTATGACGTTCTATTTTTAATTAATGTATCACGTAAAAAACCGAATTCCACCATTAAATCGGGATACCATCCCCACGAAAAATCAGTTGTCATTCAATGCATCTTCTCAATTAGATTTTCGTTTGGCGGTCTGGTATCCACCGCAGAGTTCGGTCCTCTGTCAATAATTATCGTTGTAGGTCAGTGTGCTGTGTTAAAGAATAACAAAAGAATTTCGGAGTGTGGCGCAATCCTATACATTTTGGCCCGCGGACGTATCGTGAGCCGAACATAAAAGTTTACAAGAAATTCGGGCTTCTTGTAAAAAAATAACGGCAACGAAGAACGTCCGCTCGAAAGGGAATCCGTTAAATGACATTTCGTTCAAACAATTGTGGGAAAATCACTGGTTTCTTATGGCCGTTAATTAATTTTTATTTGTTTCAGGCACCAATGGATGAAAATGACGAACAGACCGACGTACAGAGTTCTTACAGGCGCAAGGCAAGTATCTTTTAACGTCTGGTAGGTTGATTAATCGTCGTGGTAATAACATTAGTCGTCAAATATAAAAAAGTATATATAATTTCAGTAGCAGATCGTCGCCTACGCGCGTGTCGAAATTTAATATCGATTCAAATTTCTACATATCTTTATTTTCTTTTAATAGACGCCGAAACGGGCCGGTATCGAATTGCCGTAATGTGATGTCGAAGTGTTAAACATCGTGTTAGTTTAACGCATTTAACGGCAACGTTAAAATTCATCAGAGGTTGTTAATTACGTTGGCGAATTTCTGAAAAAAAATCGTTTTCATTTCCAGAGAGTTCACAAATCCCCGGATTACGTCTCGTAATTGCCCGTAATGATGATTGAATCGTCTGGAATATCGTGACACACGGTCTGCTAACATTCTTCTCTTGTTGATATAATGGTCTATAAATATTCATTAATATCGAGCGCTCTCTTTAAATTGTGATATATCGATGCGCGCATTTTATGAGGGAGTTCAGTTTGTTTAAACGTTTCCGATGTTTGTAATGTCAATGGAGATTTAAATTGACTGATCGGCCTTTTTGAAATAAAACCGAATGCGTAATAATCCCGATTGGATAAGTTATGCGACGTCTGCGAGGAGAGATAATCTTCGTACATATTTCGTAAAAGTAGCAGTAAATACTAAATTATAAACTAAGAAATGTTGGGCTTGATTTATACTTGTAGAAAACCAAACGATTTTAGTAATCGAGATAAGTAACTCCCAAGTCTGATCCCCGTACGAATAAAAGAAAAATAAATTTATGGTCGATTAAATTTATTGATGGGTGTTTCGGGCAAATATATACCCATCTTCCGTCAAACCCTACCGGAAAAAATCACATAATTTTAATCATAAACTGAGCTAACTTCGGTTTAAAATTTACATTTTGTTCGGCTTTCAACGGTAAAAATTTGGCGCTTTAAAATACAAATATGCGTTACAAGGAATAGATTAATGTAATTCTGGCTGCATCAATTAGTGATTTGTACAAGTTCGGATCTTATTACGCAGATTCATAATTATGATTTGATTATACCGTCGCCCTCCTGTGGAGATAATTTTACATTAATTTAATTTTATTACTACTTTCCTTCAACCCCATTGCACCCCTCTTATGTGCTTTACAAGAAAATGAAAATGCAGCGACTGACATACAGGACTGGTAAACATCATTTGGATATACAATGTATCTACTTTTATTTTATTCTATTTTTTTAAAAAACAGTACAACAAATAAAGTCGCTGTTTATTGAGGTGCTTTCAAGTAACTAACTTTGCATTGTGTTAAAATAAATAGTAGTAATTAATAACATCGGTAGTGTTCGAAAATATTTATTAATAATTAAATAATTCTGTTTTCCTTATAAACATAAATGCCATTTGCAAAATTTTTCATAGTTGATGTTTTTCTATGCGGTTATACTTATTTATTGAAAAATGTGGTAATAACAATCGAACTATTGGATGATTTCGCCAAAATGATCTCATTTATTTCCTGTTTAATTGTTTCTAGACCCACACAACTTATACATTTTTGACGCTGGCGGAATCACAACATACATGTTGGGTGATGCTATGATTAATTCTTTAATAATAGTCCCTGGATAGAAATAAATTTCATACATTACATGAGTCGACACACGAGACTATAATGCCATATACAACTTTAAAGTTTATATATACCGTACCAGTTTATCACTTTCTCTTTGCTTTTTGAAATGGTGATATATTGAGAGAATAAAAAAAAAGTTTCGAAACGCAAGGGGGCAAGGATCAAACATATACTCACTGAGCCTAATAGGCATCATCACAATTTGCTGTAGAATGTGAAATTTGTATTGTAATTGCGTGGTGTGTGTTTTCCAAATTAGGGTTAAGACTACCTGTCCTACCATCGGACGAAAGTGTCTAGTTGAAAATTAAGACGCCGGACGAAAGTGTATTACAAAATTTATTCAAAGAGGGTTACGTAGGTATACGGATGAAACTGTACTTACCGGTATTGAAGCCTTATTCCTATCACACCTAGTGGTGCACACGTGGTCGAGTCTTTTCTCGATCTCGTCTCCAATTTCGAGACGAGAGCATTAATGTTGAAATTTCGATACGACACGAGATCTAATTTTGGACTTTTCGAAAAGTCTCGAAGTCGCGAATTTTATATATATAGGATGTTTGTAAATGTAAAGTCTCCACAGCCGTGTGTTACGGAGTGTTTGTAAAAGGGTAATAAAAGCCATGTCCGGCAAACTCATTTATCGGACCATTAACAAGTAAGGATGGTAAATGGTAAAAGTTGCAACTCTTATCGGTATGCCTGCACATTTTACGGTAATCACTTCGATTTCTTACAATTTTATAAAGGTTTATTACATAACCGACATTCGGAATGTAGTGTGGATCGTTTGATTGAACTAATGGGACATATTTAACAGTAATGTATTCATTCATTCCTAACGTAGTTTCCCATATTTTAACAAGTTTTGTTGTAATCCCATAATCCGATATATAATGGCATTGTAAGTTACCAGTGCGAAATTAAGGCGCACTCGAATTGCGGTCTGAGGACGTACAGGTACATCAATTCTGAAAAAAGGGATATAATCCCTAACCCCAATTGCGGTCCAGCAATTTAGGCGATACCTCTACCTGCTGAATGATAATTTAACGATAACTTTAAAGAATTCCGGAGTACCTCCCAAGATAGGTAAATTCGTACCTGTGTGATTTTATAAAAAATAATGTATCGAACTTTTTTCGAACTGTTTTCGTTCTTATCGCTATCGCTGGTTGGGGCAGGGATAAACAATTGAACAATTGAATTGAAATTAGTAAAACGAACAGGACCGATGGCCGAGTTTATAAATGTGGGATCCGGACCGCAATTCGGGTTACAGCAACAGGTAGAAAATATTTCTTGGCCGCAATTCGGGTGGGGTATTAGCGGGCAGGGCTATCCGGACTCCAATTCGGGTGCACCGCGAAATGCTAGATTGAATAGAATAAAACTAGTTGATGTAACTAATACACGGCCGTCTACATGTTTTTGAAGAATATCGTCGTTTTGAAATAGTGGTGGACACGAAACGAGACCAGTACTGGTTCGAGACGAGACGAGACGAAACATAATTTTGGTCTCGTCTCGAAAAGTCTCGAAGTCTCGATTTTTTTTAAGAAATTGCAATTTAAGAATTTTCTTTCGTTTTTAAAATGAAAGGTACGTATACCATTACCAGAATTTTTTTCTAATATTATGGTAGGTAATTTTACTTTTAAAATTTGATAATTCTATCAAATAATACCAATTTCACATATAGTATAATAGTATATTATACAGATGATATTAATTTCTTATTTGTCCTTATAAAAATATATAGTTTATTTAATAACTTTGTTTTATAGGTCGTATCCTAAGAAGTCTATTTATTAATAATATTTATTTTCGATTTTGTACTTGTTCTCTATAATATAATTTCTTTAATTCAATATTTTTTAAAAAAGAAATATTCTTTATCAAAACATAACATCAATAAAATACTACTGTACATTCAACTTTACCACACCTGTATAGGTACGTCAAGGAAATCAGTAAATGTTATCAAAAAAGTATACATTTATAAAAGTGCCATCTATATACGTCTATTTATTTCGAGACTTTTCGAGACACGAGACGAGACGAGACCTGTACCAGATCGAGACGAGACGAGACATAATTTGGCAATTTTTCGAGACGAGACGAGACCATGTCGTTTCTCGTCTCGTCTCGTGTCCACCACTATTTTGAAATGCTCTTAAAACCTAATAATGACACGAACGCTTTAAATCTTGGGACGCCGGATAGAAGCTTAAATCTAAAGCTTCATCAAAACTTGTTTAGCCGTTTTTAATGAAATTTGACCACGGATAAACTGAGGAATTACGAACTACCGATCGGATCGAGCTAATTCCAAAAATATCTTCTTCGGATTTCTTACTAAGGCCCTATTTACTGTCTCCTAATTTTATCTAGAAAAATTAAGTTTCGATTAACGAAAAGTATAACGATTACCTATTCTATTAAATAATACCACTTTCCCCCAATATAGCTTACATTAATTTCTTACTTGTTTTTATATATAAAATAATTAAAAGTTTCTTTCGTGTTATCCTAACATACATATTATTTATTAATAAGTTATTTTCGATTTTGTAACTGTTGTCCATAATTTGACTTCCTTAGTTTAATAGCTAATAAGTAATATTAATAAAACACCCCAGTACATTAATTGTTTCTGTTGCTCAAAATACGAAAGACCGCGTATTTTTTTCTAAACTCTATTAGATGGCCAGAAAAAGTCAAACGGACCGAAAGTGCAACTGCCTCATTTTCGCTCTTCATCTTTTTACGACTGTAGTCGCCCGACTTTAATAGTGGACACATATGTGCTAGTCTTACAGCTTATGCAGTATGTGTGGGAGACGTTGGTGGCTTCTCACCAAATTATACAGGGTCGGTCGTACGAATTATCGTACATAAATACCCAACGTGCTTTAGTATAAGGCAAAGGACACTTATTTAATGCGTTCGGTATGTCTGGGTTTTCTTTTGTACTCCAAGTGGCTTTGTAAGTACTATACCTCGGACACATCATGCGGCATCAGGAGTACGAACAGCTCCAGTAGTCTAGTCAAGATGTGTGTTTGCTGCGAAAAATAGTTAGAAGGCTCTGAAAAATATGAACGATAGCTCATTCGAAGCGGAATGCAAATCTCAGAAAGGCGTTTTGAGGATTTTTTCTGTTAAGAAAATTTGAAATTGTTATTAACGAAAAATAAAAACGCTCTTTAGATTTTTTGATGACAACTCAAAAACCATAAGAGATAGAGGAATTCGCAAAAAAGATCCTTAAAGAGAAGGAAATTTCCGATAAAAAAGTCCCGACTCCCGGATTTCTATCTCTGATTGTTATAATTTTAATTTGTTGCTGAAAGAAAGGGTCCGCACGGCCGTTACGGCATGCGCTCGCCGCCTCTGAAGCGACTAAGTCATAGAAAATAATTTTTTAAGATACTAAGTATTAGTTTAAAAATTTAAAACTAACTTAAGTGTATTCTATACATTTGAAAGAATAAAGTCCCGTTGGAAAAAAAATTTTAAATGCATTTTTCAAAAAGCTGGCATATTGTTAATAAACTAGTTATTTTCGTACTTCCGTCTTCATTAAGAGCAGGCTAAATGTTTAAATAAATTCCCCATAAATATTTTGCTTCATGTAGTCCTTTCTATCAGTGTACTCAATAAGGTGACTACAGCTGATATTAAAAAGTAACATAGAGGGAAGGAGGAGCATAGGTCAAGAGAAAAAATCTTGACTAAGAAATATCAGAGATTGGACCCACACAGATGTAAACGCCCTCATTCATCGAACTCAGAATCGTGTGCTATAGTCATTAACCTCAATAGAAGATGGCACTTTAGGAGGAGGAATTACAACATTCAAACGTGCCAAAATACGTGAGGGTGCGATTTAAACTCCTAGATTTTCACACAAATGCAATCAGCCGCAAAATAAAACCACAATGAATGCTAATGTATGTTAATCGACTTGTAAAGTTTCACACAAAAAAAATTAATAATATAGTACGCTAAACGGTTGAATATAATGTTGTATAATATATGGGTTTATAAGTGTACTACAGGTTTAAATTTTAATTAACGGAAAAGTTTTGCTATTTAATAAACATAATGGATGTATTAATAACTGTACGCCGACATACTTAACGTAAAGGAGCCTGGCTGATGTTTTAGAAGACCAAAGATTTATACAGTCTCGCATGCATTATCTCTAAAATATATCGATGATTAATACAAATCTCTTGTTCCATGCGTTATTGGTTATTGATCAAGCTTTCTCGAAATCCTAGATAAGAACTTCAAATCGTTCAGGTCACAGTTGGGTACGTAATGAGGTTGTAGGATTTTTCTCTTTAATACGCGCGATTTATGTCAAAAAAAAATAAGTCGACGGCAGTAATTCCATTAATCTGACACGGTTCGGAAGAAAACCCACCGATTTCGAACGGGAACGAATATACAACATAACCTTCGTTTTGAATTGTAAAATCCTACCGATAAGGTAGCTGACCTAAAAGTTCATATTTTGAATAACTTATAACGCGCCCGATCGGAATATAATGGAGAGAAACAACAACAACAACAACAACAAATGAACGCAACACGCTAAGATCTGAAATTTACGTTTGCTGAAATGCCGTGAGCGAAAGACACACCTGTGGCGTGCGTAGTGATTTTTTTCTTCTCTTTGTGTGTACAGGTAATTCTGTGCAAGGTCAACGCTAACATTTCTGTGTCATATAAAATTATTACGAATGTCGATTTAGCGCTTTTGTAACTAGAGACGCTGGAAATGTACATAATCTAGGGTGAAATTTAAAATGCGCAGGCAAATGGATTACGTATTCAATAAATACTGAATGTTGTAAGCGATGACCTGTTTTGAGAAAATTACAAAAACGGGACAATTACCATTTACTCGTTTATTAATATATATTCAATTCAAAACACACAGTTTACAAACTACAATCTAGGTGGATGTGAGAATTTACAAATTCCAACATTTTTGTTTCCTACGGCAATTTTAATAAATATTATTTATGACGTAACTTGGAAAGATTGTCTATACCAACCCACCTGTAAAGCTTTATTATTCGGTTTAACAGAACAATTGTTTAAACATTTGACCTCTGAAAAATCTCACAATATATTCAATTCAATTTTTATCCATTATTTCTTACAACGTTTTTGAATCGATTTGATTTAAATCACTTTCTGATAGCACCTTGTTATTGTATCCTCAGACAATTCCATGTTTAAGCTGTCACGCATGATGTATTTCGGACTTTACCCAACAATGCCCTTGTTAGGCTTTCTATCGGGTTTGGGTTTGGATTCAAGTGTGACTAATCTCAAAAATAAATTCCAATAGACTTTCAACCACTATTCTAGCTTATGCTTTATGGGTGAAGACACCTTTCTTGAAGTATATATTACGTTGATATTTAATTGTGAAATGGAATATTAAGGAGTTCTGCCAAAAATACCATATACATAAATCTTGGATCCATATTCTAAAATGGTATTAATGAAAATTAACAGTAAATCTGTGATTGAGTTTGTGCTCTATTTTAAAATATTGTAGATAGAACTGCAGGTTTATGTCAAAGTAATTAGTGATGGAGGTGTTTCATTATTAGAAAACACTTATTCTGCTTATATTTTAACGAAGAGTTCAACTGTGTTAAAAGTTTTTTTTAATAAATAATTTTATAATGTTTTTACTGATTTTATTGAAATATGTCCGATTTATGATTTTTTTTTTGGGAAATGGGTCCTAATGTTTCATAGTACAGTTTCGTAGAATTGAGATTTTTTTGTTATTCTAAAATGTACAAAATAGTCGTAACAGTGCATTGATTGAAGTCAGAATCATATGAGATGTTCACAGTGACTACTTCCACATGTTTAGTGAAAGAAGTCAAAGTTGTAAGGGATGTTCAAACTGAATAATCCATCTATAGTGATAGAGGAAAGAGGTTTCAAATGTCTCTGTTTAGAATATTATGTTAGTAATTCGTTGTCTGGAAGTGGCTTAGCCAGAGATTTCCTAATCATTGGATTGGCAGGCGTGGAGTGATAGAATAGCCACTTCGATCACCAGAATAAACAAATCCCGATTCCTTCCTGAGGCCATCTAAAAGTTGTAATCTTTAAAACCAAACCAATGGCTTTAGCTTATTTGCGACAATGGATCATTGAGTACAGAATAATTCGTAGAGAAACATTCCAAAGTAGGAATTCGAAAACCGCCTGTAGGTACTACTGCATGGAGAATAATCATTGTCACATTGAGCATCTCTTGTAATTTTGATTGCTTTCGGATGAATTTGTAACAAAACAAAATTGATGTCTTGTTTTTGAGTTTTAATAATGTAAAAATGCAAGCTTAAATATTTAATTCTAGGCCTTTTGTTCGCAAAATCACATTTCATAGTAAAGTGAGGAGACATCAATAATAAAAGAAAGTTACAATGTGATGTCAGAATATAAATCGTTCCATTTATGATTTTCAAAGATTATTGATAGCATTGCCGCATTAATTTGCTATAACAGTGCACAACTAAACATTATGCATCAGAATGGAGATGTTACGGATCTGAAATATTACAGACCAATCTGTTTATTGTCTCACATATACAAGCTATTCATGACAGTTATTATAAAAACGCTTGCGAACAAACTCGACATCTACCAACCTCGTGAACAAGCTGGCTTTTGCTTTGGCTATAGTACGAACGACCACTTACAGGTGATAAAATATCTAGTAGAAAAGTGTATCGAATATAACAAACCACTAGTTGATCTTTGTAGATTATGACAAGGCGTTCGATACTATAGACCAGCATGAGATGCTCTTGGCCCTAGCAAATTGTCGCATCGATCACCGCTATATAACACTTATAAAAAACATCTATGATAGTTCCACGGCTTATGTCAGACTACATTCCAACACTTCCAAATTTCCTATAAGTTGTGGAATACAGGGTGATACTATGTTTCCTAAATTATTCACCCCTCTGCTACTATATATGTGCAAATAAATAGACTTGGACGATCGTGGCATTAATATTGTCACACGCCTGAGGACCTAGGGTCCAAAGGGAGTGTTCTGGTTGGGGGTGTAGCTAGGTAGAAGCTAAAAAGAAAGCATGGTAACACATAACAATATTTATTTGGACACTAAATATAGGGGAGAGAACATCGTACAAAATTAAGGCAAATGAGCAAATGATAAGAAATGATAAAAAGGTCAAAAGGGAGGTGGTTGCTTACTTCAGAGTGACGAAGGGCAGCAGGTGCGAGGCTCCTCCAATTAGCGACATGCCGAAAAGGACGGGCTCTCAGACGGGCAGCGTGACGTGATTCTAGGTGACAGACTGACTCCCTGATCGTTATGATCGAGCTGTATAAATACAAGCGGGATGTTTACGAACGTGATGTCGTACCTGTCCGAGAGTCGTATCGTCCTTCGGTTTAAGGTTGCCTCGGTGCTGAATAAGCTTAGACGGCGACCTATTTTCGCTAATTGGGGCCGCATCGCGACAATATCTATAAATGGCGAGATTCTCAATCATCTTAGATTCGCTGATGATTGATGATATAGTTTTAATAACAGACCGTATAGATAATGCCATAATATTACTCGACGAGCTCTACATCATGACTAATTGGACTAAAAATTAATGTAGCAAAAACACAATTCATGACTAACCTAATGTTATCTACCAACATATCTTTTGGTGATAATAAAATAAAACATAAGTGATGTCTTATAAATACCTTGGCACGAAATTAGAATAGGACGGGATAATCAGACCTGTGAAATTTTTAGGAGAATAGGTTTGGCATGAGGAGCATTTGGCAGACTCAGGGAATACTTTAATACAGATGTTCCTGTTTATCTGAATCGCAAACTTTTCAATCTATGTGTCCTGCCTATTATGACGTACGACATTAACCAAGAAATCAATCAGTAAAGTAAGAACAACACAAGCAGCAACGGAAAGACCAATGTTAGGGATGGATCTCTCTTGGAGACAGAATGCGATAGATACGACGTGGGACAGGAGTTACAGACGCATTAAAGAAAACAACGTCTTTCAAATGGAATTGGGCGAGACACGTTTGGAGAATTAAAGGTGACTGATGGACTGATGTACACAGTGTGCTTTATTATGGGGTAGAAGCATGGACGCTAAATGCAGATGCAATGAGACGACTTAACTCTTTCGAAATGTGGACTTATCGAAGAATTTTGAGAATCGCGTGGACGGATCGTATCACAAATATTGAAGTGTTAAGAAGAATCGGTAAAGAAAAAAAAGTTAAACGTACGATCAAAGAGAGAAAGTTGCAATACCTGGGGCACATAATGCGAGGCGAAAAGTACTGCATCTTACGAGTGATAATGCAGGGGAAGATAGAAGGCAGAAGAAGCATAGGAAGAAGACGAATATCATGGCTGAAAAATCTGACAGAATGGTTTGGATGCAGCTCAAATCATCTTTTTAGAACCGCTGCCACAAAAGTCAGGATAGCCATGATGGTTGCCGACATCCGCCGCGGATATGGCACTTAAAGAAGAAGAAGAAGATGGACTAAAAAGATCGTCGAGTGGAGACCACATCAAGAAGCATATCGAAGTACAGGAAAACTTCCTACTAGATGGACAGATAACATAAGGAGAATACGACGAACTGGATGCGAGTCGTACATAACAGAGATGACTGGCACTAAATTGTACTATGTATGAAACTTTGAGACTTTACTTTCGGAAGAATCATAAACAGACCTTAAACTTGCATAGCTGAATTTGTGATGAAATGATATATCCAAAGAAGTACTACAAGGTAGGTTATTCCATTTAAAAATTTCGAGCGGTGGTGTTTAGGTGTGAGGGGTTGAGTGATACACATCTTAGCGATATGTACACAACTCTTTTAACGACTGTAAGGGTTTAAGAACAACATGTTCCTAGGGTTGTTCATTTTCGTATCAAAATTAAACGGGCGTCGAATAAAGAGACAAAGGATCACAATATATCGCTATAGAAACAGAATTTTATTTTTTTTTTTAAGTTTTGAAAAGTACCCTATTTTACTTCTATTGTCAGATCGAAATCATAGCAAAATCAAAATTTCCATTACTGTACCGATAGAGAGTAGAGCAAAACTTTATTAGACATTTTGGAGTATATTTTCATTTTGCACAAATTTTATCAACAATTTCTTCCGGTCTGCTTGGTAGTGTCCAAGTGATAGCGATTTAAACAATTCAATTTTTTATAACTTTTGTTTGCACCAACTTACGGAAAGTCGAAGCACATTTTCGTGTTCGGCGACTAAAAAAACCTTTAAAAAATACTGCTTTTTCACAGTTCGGTCTACAAAACTACCCTTAGCGTATGGACTATGCCAAGTTAGGACGTATCGTTATGCTTTTTCCACCAAAAGCCCTGAAATTCACACCTTCTAATCGTTTCCCGCCAATCTAAGACCCTGTTGCATAGGTGCAATTTAAGCTTGTTTTAATCAAACTCGAGCAGTGGGAATCTACCAAAACCTCAAATTGCCCTAAAGCTTGATAACTAAACCGAGTTTAGTGAAAGCAAGAATAAGGCAAGTACATTGGATCTCATTAACTTTTCCCTCTCGCAATTCCCTTTGTATTTCCATTCTCGCCAGAGTTCTTTCGCGATCGATCCATTTTTTTTTTATTCCGCCGTCCCTTTTCACCCTATTTACGTGCGATTTTTTCCTCGCGTCTTTCTCTCTTCCTCTCCCTCTCCCTCTTCCTCTCTCTGCATTTTACATTATATGCAGGTGCCCGTGTGCCGAGCATTGTTTATGATTACCGAAGCGTGACTCCGGTTTCCATAAATTTTTCCAGTCGATGTGTGCCGCCGTTTGTTCGTGTGTTTTAATTAAAAACGAGATGCCCCTCGCGATGCCGCCGACGAATTCGGCAAAAGAGAGAAAAAAGCAAGTGGATAATGGAAAATATTGACCAGGGTGAGGAGGGTGGTTGTCAGGTGGATTTGTATTTGTGATAATTGAAAAGGGGGATTTTTCAACGACTCGTGGGTGGTCAGTGAAAATAATTGGTGAAGCGTAATAGGCTTACACTTATCATTCATTGATAATTCCCGAAAGAACGAAAAATGCAGCTGGGCATAGAGTTCCAGTAAAGCAATAGTAGTAGGATGGAGAATAACATGCTCATACATAATTAAAGGATAATATAATGCCTGGAGCCTTCTTAATTTACTTATGACTTTTATAATTCCACCTTAACGTGATTAGTGTTATTATTATACCATCATACCTCAATTCCGCGGATATATGTTATTTACGCCTGATGTGGTGTGAAGATTCCATTTTCGGCCCAATGTTACTTTTAACAAACACAAAGGAAAACTAACATTAGCTGCAATTTACTGTTAGTAATTCCATTTTATCGTACCGCTACTTCGAAGGTCGCTTATGTATAAATTGTGGGTATATTGTTAATATATGGTTAAACATTTTATTAAGAAAGCATTTATTAGGTTTCCTAAATATGGCTTCTGGCTTCATTTCAATTTCTTTTTTTTTTTTTTTTCATTGACAAAGAGCAAACAAAAAGGACCCTTAAGTTACCGGTGAAATACCCACCCGCAAAAAATTAAAATTTTAATAACTCATAATATAAGGGATTTCAACGAAATAAACACCAATTTTTATGTATTAATAGTGCTACTATAAGAAAAATATATGAAACACCCTTAAACCCACAAACGCAGGCACCTACGAGTATATTATGTTGTTATATCGATTGTTTTATAAAATTTCACCTCACACTTAGTAGGCTGTGGATAGTGTTTGTGAATGCACCTTACTAAAAAATGTCGTTATCGAAAGTCAAATCGTTCCAAGCACTTCGAGGACTATTGTTCCATGAGAGAGTTAAGAGTTGTCAAGTTTGTTTTCAGCTAGGTTCTCGCATTTAGATTTTTATATTCTTATATAAAAATTCTTATTCTTATAAATTCTATATTCTTCTTTATATTCTTATTCTATATTCTAGTCTCACTCATCTAACGCCTAATTAATAGAGCTAAGCTGTCATTTTCAAGACACTAGTAACTGATTGGAGCAGTTTCAGTTTTTATTAAAAAACTGAGGTTATGACAACCTACTTCAATCTAGAAATTTTTTAGTAAGGTGCATTCACAAACACTATCCACATCCTACTATGAGGCGAAATTTAAAAAAAAAACTCCCGTTATTATGTTAATGTATATTGTTATAGGTTGAACCAATCTGAGGTGTCATTTGACCCATTGACGAGGAGGAAATGTATAGAAATTGCCCGATAAGTTTACTTCAATCTCTCGGAAGTGTACGGGGAACCTAAGCAATGTCCTAGTGTGTTTTGTTTAAAAATGTTTAATACCGTACTTAAATTTTGACTTGTAGACCTTCAGAGTTGACATTTTTAAATCATTTTTTGTTCATAATTTCTAAACCACAAATTTGATAACGATATTCTGTATGAATGTGTAACGTGAACGAACCTTTATTGTTTGGTATTTAGCACATTTGCACTCTCGATCTAAAATCAGAAACGAACGAGCCCCCATAGTTAAACCGCATGTTTCTATGGGGCTAAGTGTTAACAGATTTAACAGATTCACAGTTACGGTACGCAAATAGCAACAATGAGTTCCTCATACAAATCACTACGAAACGTGGTTAGAGCTTAATAGAACTGACAATTTTGGATATAGTATGAATTTCTTGCCAAACCTTCAGTAGTCAGCGTCTTTACCATTTAGTAAGACCGCCGTAAATGTGATAAGATTTTCTTCAATCTGCTGAAAACCGCATTTTGGGGCCAAAATTATCCAAGTTTGTGAAAGATCCTTAAAATCATCTTAAAACACTCTACATGTGATATTAGCTTGTCCATCCTCCATCCTGGCCAATTATTTGTTTTCTTTTATGCAAAAACAAAATATAAATAGATGATGTTCATAAAATTTTATAGATTGTATAAATATAGAAGTGCTTTTTAAATGGCGATGCACTAAATTAAAAAAAAACATGTGGTGTGGGCACCATGATGCATTATAAACTAGAGCTGAGCTCTAACGTGGAAGGACGCTCCTACATAAGAGAATTAAATTTTGTTGTAAAGTGTGTAATTAGTTTTCACGAGTTAATCTTCCTTAAAATATGAAAAGCTCATTCAACTGATTTCATTTCCAACGTTCCTCGTCCAAACATTAAGTATATATATATATTTGTTAGTGCCTAGCCTGCCTTAGGTACTTCATGGGGATTATCCTGTCAAACATGTAAATTATGAGGATTCAATAAACTGACCCTACTTAAGCAGCTTCGTCCGTATATAAAATATTTTCTTTATAATGTGGGTTTTTTCTACATTTTTTTAAGTCACTTTGTATAAAAAAAAATCGAAAGAGAATGTTGGCATTACCTACGTGAACCTTTTAAACGTGGAAAGGGTAAAGCAAATATTCTTGTAAGGCTTTTTTTCTTGATCAATACATTTTGTTGTGCCTATTTGAGCTGCTTGCTTAAGATATAGATGCGCATGACAGCATATTCTGTATAAGAATAAGGCTGCATTACTAAATTAAAATTGGTAAGATTAAAATTGACAGAGTTGGAAAATAACCTTGCCGCTCCGGAAAATGCACAGAAAAAAATTTCGTACGTAAAATCAATGAACGGCCGTCGTCAATTTTGTGAACATTAATATTATGAATCGGTGATTGTTACAACGATTTCTGGTCATAAACTAATGACTTCATACATTGAACCAATAAACGAGCCAACATTAAACAGTGAAGGCCAAACATTAAAATTAAATATTTCATCCATTAATCTAATGTAACAATTCATTGAGTTAATGTTTGAGGATTATTAAACAACGTTCTTCGTCATTATAACGATAAATTTTCGTCATAGATCTATGAACAGCAAACATAAAAAATTTATGAACGGTTTTCGTTGTTTCAATGAACATCAAACATTGATTTTACGAAGCCAGCCATTAACTTTTAAAAACGCAGCAGATTTAATGTTGTCGGAACTTGAAACGATGTCGGCGAACATTAATATTACGAATCACCGTCGTAGACTTCTCTGCTTGTACCACTTTTTATGCGAATTCTTTTGAATTTCCTCCAGTCGGTCTGATAAAGTAGAAGAGGCAGTACAGCGTTCTAACTATTATACCAATTGTGCAAATTATTGTGTGATAGATGAACAGGCTCGAGAAAGAAATAATATTTCCCTCTAAGAATGGAAAATTGGTAAGTATTAGCATTATCGGAAAGTTGAAATGACACAGTTCTATGCAATAACCAAATCTCTTACTAGTAGGTAGTCTTCAAATTTTATTTTTCTTTCGAATCATTTAGGAAAATGTCTAATTTTGTATTACTTATAACACTTTTATTTTCTAGGTTGGTATAGACTATGAGATTGCTTTCGGAAATTGGGAATTACTTTTAAATAATTGGGAAAAATGGTTTCCCCACACAGTGACATTTCTACAGGAAGACGGACACATAAAAAATTAAACTACTGAAGGCCTTCTAAAGAATGCGTTTGAGGATGCTGGTAAAGAAAGTAAGTTCTATTTTACATACTTAAAAAATAGGAAAATTTGCTTTTCTTAAACCTTCCACATTAAAAAACATTTTCTTTAAATCCTTGTTTCAGATAATGGATATTCGTTGCTAAATAACTAATATGTCTTTTTGTGCTTGACATCGTGCTCGGACTTTGTTTTGTGTAGAAATAGTTACAAACACAACTGTTAATGTTCTAAAACTTATGGTGTTTATAAAATTTGAATTTTACTTTCTAACGCCATGAAACAAACATTTTTTTAAAGCGTAAATCTAGGTTTGGTTTACCATTTCCCCTTCTTTTTTTCAGATTGAAAATACGCATCAATTTTATGGGCGATCCATGGATATTTGGTGCCATCGGCCAAGTTGTGTTCCAAATGGAAAAGCCATTTTATAAACATAACGTGTCGCTTGAGAGCCCAAAGATTCATATGATTTGTGAGTTTCTGATGTAATAAAAAATTGATGTAACAAAAAAGGCTATTATTCTGCAAATCCCTTTGCGAAGAATTAGAAAGTGGTATGTATTAGTAAGATTTTCCTCCTTCCGCGTTCCAATGCTTCTGAAACGCTGCATGCAATATTTTTTCAAAAGTCACTGCAATTAATAATTGGAGGTCATAGGTCTATCAACACCAGTTATTGATTTAATGTACAGCAATCATAAGCCAATGTTGATCGTTCGTAATATCAATAACCGGCGATCATAGATCCATGCTCACTGTTTATTAATTTAACGTACAGCAATCATAGGCCTGACGTATTTCGTACATAATATTAACGTCCGACAACCTTAGATCTATGCTCACAATTCATTGATTTAACACATAGCAAACATCACATTAATAACCGCCAACATAGATCCATGTCTACTGTACATTGACTCAATGTACAGCAATCGTAACATAATGAATAGAGAAATTTATGTACGACCGTTCATTGAATCAACAACACTCGCCATCGGCCCGAAATTAATGTCGACGTTCATTGATTTGATGTACTTTTTTATTAATATCACGTACCTTTTTCGTTCAGTGTGGCGAATACGCTAAGATCGTAGCAAGAAGTTCCTGTTATGTCCAAAGCCGTTAATTCTATCGAAATCGAACAAAAGTGCGTTTTTGTTACCAAATTGTACGAGGAGCTCATTTTTGTCACTTACATACCATAACCGTCGAAACAGTTAAAATTTCAAATGTTTAATTGCCGGGTTTGGTCTGTTTCAGACTTTCGATGAAAATTACAAAAACTATGTTTAATTAAAAAAGCGCTACAGACAAGTAAATTAAAAATCGATGCCTACCATCAAAGGAGAGACAGATACCATTTCCACGGTTTACAAAAAATGAGGAGACCGAATATCAATAACGTTAACTTTACTTTTCACATAGAAATAAATGCACACGTATGCAGTTATCAGGCGATTTACAAATATGTTCTGCAAATAACTTTTGGTTAAATTTTTTTTTCAATCTTCACCCCCCCTCTCCCCCTCCCATCTCCCCTCCCCCCTCCTATGCTCTCTGTCTTTCTGGTGCATTTTTTTTATTGTATTATACAGTTTGTGAATAATTTTTAAGTCATCATGCCTCAGTATGTGTCCTATTATTATATCCCTTCTCGTTGATCTATTCACAATATGTAGTTCGTTGTACGTTGAATCTGGCTAATACCTCGTCAGTCGTAATATGTTCTGTCCAACTAATCTTTAGCATTCGCATCGCACATTGTCGCCAACATACAATATGCCGCGAATTTAAATCTTTATGTAACAGTAATATCCCCATTACTCGCTGCAGTTATTATATATATGGCGTCATCTGGTCACGTGCATCGACATTTCATTTAATTCTGTCCGTCTAAGTTATATATCCTCACCAATTATGATTAATATCAAATGTGTAGTTTCGAACTTATCAACAAAAACCAATATTAAACATTTAACTATGACCGGCTAATTATTTGTCAAAATTTACACTGCCGATAGTTTCCCGTGTACTTATCGGGCACCCTGTGTAAACATTTCTCTTTAAACTTCTAAATTTTAAAGTGTTGTGTTCAGTCGAAAACTCATGTTGAAAAACATAACCAAAATTTTTAATGAAATCCTCATTTAAAATAGAAAGTAACATTATCCGTTTTTAAAAGTTTTGTTTCGTTCAAAAGTTATGAGGATTCAAAGGTTTTGTAGTTGTAAAATTAAGATTACCAGTAAGTACCTACGTGTTGCATTTTGTTGTGATTCCTGCCATATTAAATCGCCGACAGTTAATCGGTATTGTGGTTTACTCTGTAATCTAGACAGACGTTCCTTAGCAAGCTATCGCCGCATTTTATTTATCGTCCAAATGTGAACAACGTTGTGCCAATCACATACACTTAACGGCTTGTTTGTGTTATATTTTGAGTTGTGAAATAATTTTGAATTAGGTGTTTAGAATATAAACTCCGCCTCATCAAAAAATATGGTAATATAAACTTTCCTAATAAAGATATTAGTATGAAAGTAATTTTAGTATTAGTTAACTCAGTTGTGAGAAAAAACTCATTGGATAAATTGACAAAATGTCGAAAATGAAATGCGCTTTTATTAAAATTCTATTAATCAATGGTATAACGTCCCATCATTATACATGGCACGAAAACGACTCGTAGTTATTTCAGGGAACTTCATCATTATTCTATACAAACGTTGGCAGTTTTGATTCAAGCGAGGCAATTTCCCAGTACTTCCGACTGCGCCACTTATCCCCCGGACAGGAATACAATTCTTCCCCAGAAATATCAACGGCACGGGGGGTCTAGTGGGGCGTCATTTTGAAGCCCTCACTATTTCTCTTTACACCCGTCGTTTATTTTTTAAGTTAGGCCGGACTGCTTTCAAGACATTATATTTGTTCAGTCTTGTAAATTGTAAAGCGTTTCAGGGGTGATTAAATAATTCTTTAATTAGAATTAAATGGGCTGCGAATATCTCTCCACACGTTGAAAACGTGAGAATACAAAGTCATTGTGGAAAGTGTAGGTATTCTAAGTACGCACTAAGTAGATTATCAAACGAAATTCACTGTATGTATAAGTACCGTTAGTAGGTTCAGGCAACTAAATCTTCGACGATTTTGAAGATTCGCCATTTTTTCTGACCGGTACATTTAACTGTCCGCATTTCTTAGTGGCTCTCCCAGTGTGAGTTGTACAGTTTCCGACGTTTTTCTGAACAAATCTTGTATGCCGTACGTCACCGTTAATGTACCTCGACTGATACATCGTTCCACTACTATGGCCACGACTTGTGTATATGTATGTATCCCGTTAATGAAAACAAAACAAAACAAAACTGAAATGATACAGAGAAATGATTATTTCACTTCGCCCTGTAATTAATTGTGATAGGCTCCGTACCCGCCCGGTGGGCGTACGTTCTCACTCTCCCCCTAAAAATACGCTCTAGTAAACGTAAAACCAGAAAAGAATTGAAATTAATCACTCGTAACGGTTTAGAGAAAAAATTCTCTCGATTTACACTCGACGTGCTTTACATTATATACCTGCTGCTTTTCTATGCCGGGTCGTTGTCAACTTGTATACGAGACTGGACGTGCAATAATAAACTCGCGAAATTTTCGCGAAAAATATCAGCAATACGCTCATCGATCTTACCAGACGGACGATTTATTATTTTAGCTAAGTTTCTCTCGAAATTTTTGGCACATCTCTAAACACGTCTGTCGTTATTCAAGTATCCATTCGGTTTGACTGATTCTTTATACGTTTATACAGTAATTTGTTTATGCTAACATCCACGTTGTATAATTTACTAGAAATAAAAAAAAAATAATAAAACTATCGTTCAAATAAGATCTCTTTTCTCTGTCAAGTAGCGAGATTTATCGACTTATTGTGTGTCGAGGAAAACGAGGCGTAGCGGTAAACCGAAGGGGGCAAAAGTAAAAATAAACGAAAAAGGAATTTAAAAAAAAGCTTGGATGGGTCAAATTTCAACAATGTGACCCACGGTTTCGTGGGCTTTCTCTGCTTACGATTCATGAAGTTATGAATATAACAACGAGACCTCTCTTTATGGTCTCGGGTAACGTTCGCGACAAGAGACAAGAGACCCGTACTTTCGAGAGTTACCCAATTCCTGTTCCACTTATCGATGTATATAAATAGATGTTTCGATATGTTATCGATAGATAGATACAATTTATTTTTACGGCAAATTGCAACATGGGACTGCTCTTGTGGAGCTGTGCACTTGAGTGCAAGCGTACTTCGCATACATAAGTAAGGAGCTATGTTTTTAAGGAGTAAGTCAGCATTTTCAAGACATCTACATAATCATTAAATTGCAGCCAACAAATTTGCATAATCTCATCTAATGCCTGCTGAAAAACTCCTACTAACTCGTTACAAGGGGATGGGAAGGGTATGTACGTGAAAATGGGGTGACAGTTCAGAAGGGTGAGTTGGTACGCTTTTGTAGACATAACAAAGGAATCGGATGACACGGTTGTTTCCTCCCAAAACGAGGGGTGGGTCTCGAAATGACTCACTTTTTTATCATCTTTTCGTAGAAAACACGCTAATAAAGACCTTAGTGTGAAGAGAAGAATGTCCTAAAAAAACAGTCAGAATTAATGTTACTGTTTTTGTAGCAACGAGCGCAAAAGCAGTTTAATTAAAACAACTTGTAACCAATCCAACACTTACATTGCAATTCTGCAAACTTTTCTCTCTAAATCGAGTTTAATTATATATCGCCATCGCTTATTTTTACGGCTGTTACATTTGTTTATCTCAAGGTTTTACACCTTCGTTTATAGCCGCATTTCTTGTAATTTGTTTTGTTTTACGAATGTCTTCAAAATTTTATGTTCCTATTCTGGAATCTTTAATTAAAATATCTTGCTGTATGGCTACGTGCTGTATAGCCTGTTAATGCCTAGGATTTCGATTGATGAAGTATTTCAATTTTATTTCTGTATCATAAGCTGTGTGTAGTAATAGATTTATGTGTTGTAATCGCACATTTTAAATTATTTCTTTTTACTGCGTTTTATCAACAATATGAGCACCCGTATAGCGTAGACTTCAATACAATTTGTTGAGCAATAACCTAAGCCGGTATTTAAGTCAGTTAGAAACACTTACCTATTATAAAACGAAATTGGAATCATCATCATCATCATCCAGCCTGATGTTGAGTCCACTGCTGGACATAGGCCTGCATTAAACTGCTCCACTGGGATGTCTCTTGAGCTGTTCTCATCCAGTGTCCTCCAATCCTCTTTATATCGTCACTCCATCTTGTTGGTGGTCTGCTTCTTTTATCCTCTCTGGGTCTCCAATTTGTTATTCTTATGGTCCACCTGTCGTCCTTAAATCTCGCAACATGTCCCGCCCATTTCCACTTTAATGCTGTGATTCGCCGGATTATGTCCTGTACCCTTGTCCTTCGTCGAATTTCGGTGTTTCTGATACGATCTTGGATCCCAATACCCAGCATAGCTCTCTCCATCTTTCTCTGGGCCACTTCCAATTTCTCCACAGTGCCTTTTGTCAAGGTAAACGTTTCGGCGCCATGAGTCATTACTGGCAGCACGCACTGATCGTATACTTTCCGTTTCAAGCTCATTGGAACGTCACTACCGAAAATATCTCTCAATCTTCCATATGCTGCCATCCAAGACCAATCCTCCTCTGTAATTCCTTTGTTTGGTTGTCTCTATTTATTCTAATTTGCTGTCCCAGGTATTTGTATTCGTCGACTTCCTCGATGGCTTTGCTGTCTAGTAATATAGTCCCTCCCAGTACGAGGTTTGTCATGACTTTTGTTTTTTGCTGGTTTATGTAAAGGCCAACATTTTCAGTTGCCTGCTTCAGTTCGTTTATCATTAAACCGGCTTCTTTGAGGTTGTCTGTTATCAGCACTATATCGTCTGCAAATCGTAGATTATTTAGCATCTTCCCATCTATACTGATACCTTTGTTTCACCAATTCAGAGCCTTAAAAGCATATTCTAAAACAGTGTTGAATATTTTTGGGGACAGTGTATCGCCCTTTCTAACTCCTCTTTGTATGGGAAATTTTTTGGTCGCGTTATGGATTTTTACGCTCGCGGTCGAGTTGCTGTAAATATTGTGTATTAGACGGGTATATCTATAGTCTATGCGACACTGGCTAAGCGCCTTCAGGATTGCATTCATTTCAATGGTATCGACAGCTTTTTGGAAGTCGACAAACACGAGCACCAATGTCTATTGTATTCTAGGCTTTTCTCAATGAGTATCTTTAATGTGTAAAGATGGTCATTCGTTCCATAGCCTGATCGAAAGCCTGCCTGGTCTGATGTTTGATAGAAGTCGAGTTTTTTCTCCAGTCTCTTGTTTATTATTTTCGTGAAAAGCTTATATGGATGGGATAGTAAGCTTATAGGCCTGTAATTTTCTAAATCTGCTCTGTCGCCTTTTTTATGGATCGAGATCATCAATATGTTGTTCCAGTTCTCGGGTAGGGAGGCATTGTCCAAACATGGATTAAACAACTTTTTTATTGCTTCTAGTAGGGTTTCTCCACCGATCTTTACTGCTTCCACAACTATTTGATCGTCGCCTGGAGCTTTATTATTTTTCATCTCTTTCAGCGATTGCTTAATTTCGCCCATTGTTATTTCGGGAATCTCTTCCTATCCTTGATTTATTACTCCAGTTTCTTTCCTTGTTTCTTCTGCTTCCACTTTCAGCTTATGTCGGTTTCTGTATAACTCAGTATAAATTTCTTCCACGACATGGAGCATATTTCTTCTCTGTTAGTTGTTTCTCTGCCATGTTTGATTTTAGCTTTAGGATTTCTTTCCTGTCGTTTGTTAGTTTTCTTTTTAAAACTTTCAAGCTTTTATTTTGATCTATTGTTTTTTTCAATCTGTTCGCTGTTATACTTACTTATGTCTTTCCTTATATTTTTCGATATAATTTTGTTTAGCTCTCTTATTTCTCGGTAGTCTACGTTTTTTTGCTGCAGTAGTTCTCTCCGATTTGACATTAATTGTAGTGTATATTGGCTGAGCTTATTTTCCTTTTTCTGTTTTCAGCAGCATCTGGTAGTTGCCTCAAGTATGGATTTTGTAATTTGTTCACTCATTTTCTCTATGCTTTCCGGCTGCACATTTTCGTTTAGGGTCTTTGTAATCTCTTGTTGGTACTCGTCGAGATTTTCTGGGTTGTGCCAATATTTTGTTCTTTTATGCTTCGTTAGTCTGTATCTTTCGTGGCCTAGATTGATGTTTATTGTTGCTCTTACCATTCAGTGGTCACTTCCTATGTTCATTTGATTTAGCATTGTTACATCTTGTACTATACATTTCTTGTCCGTAATGATAAAATCAATTTCATTTTTTGTTCTACCATCAGGGCTTATCCACGTCCACCTTCGATTTGGTTTTTTGTAGTAGAAACTGTTCATTAATGATAAGCCGTTTCTCAGAAGGAAGTTTAGTAAGGTTTGTCCACGTTCATTTCTACTGCCAGTTCCAAATTTTCCCAATGATGTTTCGGTTTCGTCGGATTTGATTCCCATTTGATCCCCCGAAATTGGAATATGTTATATCAAATATAGGATTTTTGAACATTTTTCGTATCGTGAAGTATTCTGAACTTGCTTACAAGAGCAATTCACAATGCCATCAGTTGATTTACTCAGAAAAATGAAATGATGCAATTGTTGTTAAAGAAGATATAGTAAGATTTTCGACTCTTTTTGTTAGGGTTTATTTGATTGTTGTGTTTTGTTTGAAAATTGTAATTTTTTTGAAAGTACTGATGTAAATTCAACAGCTTATTATTTTTTCCAAGTAACCATTTTTTTTAATATGGTCATCGGAAAGTATCATTTTCAGGTTTTGAACATAGTTTATTGGAATGGCTATTTTGTTGGTCCCATTAAAAATGTAATGTACAGGGCGTCATAAAAAAATACTAAATAGAAAGATGTACCGATCAAGAGAAACGTGAGGTTAGAGCAAAAACAAACTATACAACGAGGTTTATTGAAAAACTGTCTTATCAAAATCTCGCAAGGTGTAATATGTTTCGAATTGTTTAAGACTATAATGAAATTCGGTGTCATTGTGGTAAGTGGTTATACAATTTAAAGGCGTGGTAAGCAGCACGTATCATGTTTTTTGTCTTATGGTTTGTAATATATAAGTTATTACTATTTATACTACGACAGTTGTGATAGATAGTGTGTTTTTGTTTATTACATTCAAGTGTAAATTATGTTTTGTATCGATTTATATGTATACTAAGTATGTACATACTTGATAATGTGAATATTTTGTGATTCATGACTTGCATGGTAAGTCTGTAACGTTTGTTGAAACTATTTCCTCTGATCTGTTTTTAAATAATAAAAAGGCTATGACTACCTACTGAGTTTTCAAACAGGAACACTAGGCTGTCAATACCTAACACCTCCGTTACAGAAATACTGCTTAAGTGCTGCCACTGGCGGCCTGAGTTAACAGCTGTCATGGTTACCATTGATCTCAGATGAGGTAATTATCGTTAAAATGTTGCTTTTTGTATCTTAATTATTATAACTTAATAACATTATGCTGAATAAACTTGGATTAGTTTGTGCCTTATACGGGTGGTTCAAATTAAAATTGCAGAAAGGTGAAAGCAAGTCATTTAATTATTTCGTTTTAGCAAGTCAAATTATTAAGTAAAATTATTATTTAAGGATGTAACAAGTAATTATAATTATATATTTCGTCATACAGAGATTACCTTGCTCAAGATTGTATTGGAAATTTATTATTAATAATCAGATCTAAACATGATAACGACAGTGACATTGCGCCTGGCACATTGCGCCTGGCAGTGTAAAATTTTGCTGTAGTTTGCGCTCTATTGACCAATTAATTGTTGCAACCTTCTGCAGATAGAAATAGTGAGATTAACACTTCCAAATTTCTTTTACAAAAACAAGACATCATGAAGAGAAATCTTATTAGAATAAAAGTACCACTACAATCGTCCAATATCGATGCAATAATAACGTCGACGCATTATGTAATTTGATAGAAACATTGTCAGAAGTTTAAGTTCTTGACTGGGTTTGCAGTAAATTGCCACACGAGACTTCCAGAAATAATTTATGTTATGTAAATAATGATTATTCTATAGAAAATACTCAAATTAAGTTTAAAGTATATAGTACACTATCTTCAAGACTTCTCTTTCGTAATGCCACGAGTAAAATTGTTTCATAGATTTAAAATAATTGTTAAAACATTTTATTGATACGTATCTTGAACTAGGCGTTTATAATGGTAACTTCAGATTATTATTAAACAGTAAAATTAACATTACAAACGGAATGAAAGTGGATGCTATTGTTGTATTGCTATGCTTATTCTTAGGTATTTTAACGTCTTTATCAGAATATGTAAATAAAGTTATTAGTTAATTATGACAATAAGAAAATAATCTCGAAAAAAATACCCAGTTGAAAAAAACTAAAAACGGCATTTTCTCTTTGACCTCTGATGGAAACAAATATATGAGGCACGCGCTATTTTGCCAATTATTGGAGCAATACTTAGCTACAAATGAAAGATTGTTTCCTACGTTTGGTGTAGTGAGACTTCAAATTTTAACTTCATTTAGCACCTCATTCAAGGTATTTTATGTCTGCTATTGTCTATTATCATATTGTATATGGTTCCAGACATAAAACAACGTTTTTGTGGTCAATAACAAAGAGTGCAAAGCGCAATTATCACATTTACTGTTTGATAATAATTTAATTATATTTGTAGATTTTGTAAGACCGTCAATAAAGTCTCACTAGTTTTTCATGTCGTAGATTTATACCATTAATAATTTTTAGATTTAGAACATTTATAGTTATGTGGCTATCATAACAACTTCCGAAAGTCATAAATACTGTTTTTAATACATTCCGCGACAGCTGGTTTAAAGCAAGACAGTTTATATGAATTAAAGTTAGGCATTCATTTGATTTGCAGCTTTTTCTCGGGAGTTTTCACTACTATGTATAACTGTGTCAGTTAATAGGTTTAATTATAAATTATACCTACTTACGATAAAAACGCAAGAATCATATCGGCCTGCTAGAGTTCTATAGTTAATTTCGACACCAAAATTTTCTAAAATGTTAAACATACGTTAGTAGTTTACATACGTAACATACGTAAACATACGTAGTATGGTTGATTTCTGATGCTTTTCTAATATAGGATTCACGATAAAGCATTCTAATCCTTTTTCCTTATTTGTACCAAATGGGAAGATCCATTCTATTTTAAAGTTTGAAAGTGAACTGGTGGTAAATTCTTGTCGACGATGTGTTTTCAATCAAACTTTCTATTCAAATTTGTAAGTATAGGTATCAGTAAAGTCTTACATTTACTTTCTATTACTGGATACCTACATATTTTGATCAGATTAAGGCAAGTATTTAGGTACGTTTTTTAGATAGTTGAGTAGAGAGTTGGGTTGATGATTGAGCCAAATACGTTTTTACATTTTGTTAAATATATTCGATTGTAAAATAATCGTTCAAAGTCAAGAAAAAATATTGAATTGGATTTTGAGAAAATTTCAGGAAACCGAAAACTGACAAATCTAATGTGCCGTTTAGGGAAAATTTAGCGAAAAATGTTGTTCCACTTATCTATATATACAACAGTGAAATAAGTACAAAATTTAAACAAAATTATTCAAGCAAATTAAAAAAAAATCAGAAACCAAAAAATGGCAAAACTAATCTCTCCTTTAATTCCTGCCAATTTTAGTAAAAAGCTAATAAAAAGTGGAATCGTCTGTAGTTTTTCATTTCACTGAAAGTGATACCACGGGCACACATACTTACATACCAAAGAAAATAATCATATGAATTGAGACCTTGTGATCGCGGTGGCCAATCTTCATTAAATTTCCTCGCCATATCCATTTATTTGGAAACTCAGGGAACAAAAGGTTTCTAAAACAGCTAAAACGAGGTGGTGCTCTATCGTAGATATATAGGTTTGAGTTGTGACCCATGCACAATATTACATGGGAAATAAAATATAAAGAAAGGAATATCACGCATACTCTATCTAAAAGTTCAAATTATAAATTGTGTAATATGAAAATTAAACATTTCAGTTGTCCCTTTGCACCTTTGTTCCATAAAAGCCATCGGATTTACAATCACCAGGATGACTAAAGTCAGTACCTTCCGTGTAATCAACTTCGATTTCCTTCGATGACTCACCTTCTGCTCGTTCTCTCTATTCCTCTCTCCGTCTCTTCGTTTTCTTTTTCTGTTTGCAATTTCTCGTATACAGTCTCGCCGTTTTCCAGCCGATAAAACTCTCATTATTCCTCGACGGTAATCAATTCACAGTTTACACAGACGCCAACACCTCTCTTATTTTAATAACGGCGACCTTATGCTGATTAAGGTTATGTTTTTTATGGGGTACAGACGGCGTGTAATGATCTTTCCTCGCGCGAGGTACTTTATGCGCGGGCGGAACAATGCGAAGAGGATTTACGGGAAATGTCACCAGCGTTTTCCCGACGGGATCGGCACATCAAACAGGTACGGGGATTAAAACCGTATTAGGTGTAACAGGGTGGACCACCCCTGTTTGATACAGGCTAGTCGTATCACCGCCTATATTGCTTAAGGGGGATAGTCACTGTGACGGCTGAAAAAATTAGTGATTTTCAAGAATTTTTTTGACCGGGTAAATAATGCAATTTATGGGTCTTTTTCTATTGTATTAAGTACATATCCAATAATGTTTCCCCAATTTTTTATTAAAATTATTTATTCCTTTTAACAATATAAACGAGAACGTAGAGCCTGGAAAAAAAATTCCCCTGCCACGGTCGCATCGATTTTTCAATATCCGGTAATCCGGTAATATCCGGTCGTCATCTAATTATATAATTTTTAGATGTTTTTATACCTCAAATGGCGGAATATATAGAAGTGGCACTTTGAAGTTCAATTGACAAATTGGAGTGACTTTCAGCCATTTTGTTAGTTATCACACAATGATACATACATCATGATACATGATATAATGATACATCATATCATACAAAAAACATGGCTTTTTGGTATACTTTGGACTTATGCAAAGTTGTCACGTAACAGAAACAAGTAATTTTTCTCGCCAATTTTTATTATGCCATTTGAATTTTACCATTACCCTTCAAAATGCATTTATCTTTGTTGCTTCTTGGGTGTTATTATTATTTATTTTAATTTTGCGAATTCGTCGATATTAGGATTGAATAGCATGAAATGAAGTCAGAAATATAATTTAGTAAATCGTTAAACTTTATTTGGTCCTAATAAATAACCAAGGTTTTTGGAGATCAGCGACCCAAAAACCCCTGTACGTAATTGTTACCAGAAATTCCAAAAATATAAAATTATACATTCTCTTAATTTTAGATCCATCATCTTAAGATTTCGACAAATTTGGAGAATTTGAAGATTAATCAGTTCATCAATACCAATAAAATAACATTTTAATCAGGTTATCATGCACGGAAGTGCCCGGGACCTGATTCGTACAAGATTAAAATGGTCCAATAAGGTAATGACAATGGTCATTAATTTTTAAAATCTTTCTATTCAGTAGAAAAACCCATAAAAGTCACGGCTATTAAAGAGAAATTAAATTGTTTAATATCGTTTAATAGGAAACGCGAAATTATCGCTAATTTAAAATTTCTGCACGTGACTTCAAACGTTTTTCTATTGATGTGTCACGGGTTAGTGAACACTACAGACGCGTACGAAGCGTATAGGCTATTGACTGGCATTGAAAAAGCGACGAAATATTACATTTCAGATGGACACTACTGTTCAATATTATACGTGTGCTATTATCGAGTTATATAGAACGTTCAAGACAAATACTACAACTATTTTTATCTACGAGGATCAAAACTAGGATCCTCGACCCAAAAGTACCTATGACGATATTAATTACATGTCCTCGTGAAATTATTTTGGTGTTATATCTGTTGCTAAATTGTTTTTTATATTCATTTCAAAAGTTTTAAAACTAGTAGTTGAACATCGAACAAAAAATTCGTTATCTAAACTAAAGGATCCACTTTGGGCCATTATCTGGTTCAGGAAGGCTTCTTTGATTTTGTTCCATGAAGTCACTTAATAATTTTCCCAAAAAAAGATAACTTCAAAATAACATCGGTCTGAAAGCTTCAAATTTTGGTGAACTTGAATCCAAATGGGCTGTTAGCTAAGTCATAAAAACAAGTGGGGTAATAAACTAAGTGATGGCAGCAATCTTTTTTTTGTTTTATTTATTTAATATACTTTAAAAAATGATTTAAAGGTGCAAGTAATTTTAGGTTTGTGAGAACTGGGTGATTATACTTTTTAGATTTTTAACTACGTATAACCTAAAAACTATATATTTTTACTACATACCTATATTAATGTTTTTTTTATTTTCTTTGAAATTGAGTTTCCTATTGACACGGCACCTTTTCAAATGAAGACCTTATTTTTATGAAGAATACCACACGCAAAAAACAATTTCTAAAAAGGAAAAATTGTATTTTGTTAATTCTTACCTATAACGTCATTGTAGGTATATGTAGTGATTCATGAAAAAGGGTGCTGATGTAATTACCGTCAAAATGGCATCTCGTAGAAGTATTTTAGAACAAAATTGACTGCGATATAGCCGTCCATACGGTAGGTACTACTTGTTTTTTCAATTTTTGTTTCACTTGGTACCTTCTCGACATCTTATTTTATATTTTTCGTACAATATATTAAATTAAAAAATCTTTAGGCAATTTAATGATTACAATAAACGTAATTGTTCAAAATTTTGGTATTAAAAACTTATTTTCTCCAAACATAGGTAGGTACATCTTTTTTGAAGATTAAATTTTTAAAATTGGATTTTATAGATACACTTCTTTACAAACTTTTTACTATTTGTGAGAAATACATATACTATTATTGTAATCAAGTACTACAAAGTTTCTATTTCTTCTGAAATGTTTTTAAAATTAATATTAATTGCTTCATCTTGCAAATTTTCCTCAACATTCGAAATATCAGCATTTTCGCAATTTGTACCCATACCACAGTCCCATACGTTCTTTGCAGAATACCTGATTCATCGACCCCTCCAAATAATCTACAGGGTGTTAAAAAACAAGTGTCACAAACTTAATGGGAGGATAGTATGGCCCCAAATATCTAGAAGATATGTGTCTGAAGACGTTCGGTGTTTTAAATACAATGCGTTAAACGTTCTGGAGAAAAAAATGTTTTCATCATCTTCAGAACTAATTATTTTAATTTTCGCGAAAGTGCGAAGTGCTAAATTTGGTGTGCTGATTACAAATTATGGATTTGAATAGGAACCCTAAACCAAAGGAAAACACCAAGTCTTAACCAACTGCTTTATTTAAAGATGAGCGACCGGTTTCGGTTTCATGGAAGCCATCCTCAGGCTCGCAAACAAGTTGTTTTGGGGCTCCGGTTTGCTCGAAATGTGCGGCGTCACACATACAAAACAAATACGTCGACATACACACTTAAAAATTAGCACACATCGAACAAGAATGTTAACTACACAAAGTTCTTTCAGGACCTGGATACAGCCCTAAAGGAGTGAACTTCCTTATTCTAGAGAAGTTGGGTAGTTACTTCCCAGGTCCTGAAAGAATTTTGTGTAGTTAACATTCTTGTTCGATGTGTGTTAGTTTTGATTTATATATATATAATCGGTTTTAAAACGTGCGGCGACGTTGTCCGATATCTAGACTCCATTGTTTCCGATTTTCCCACTGCCCGTCGTCTAAGTTTCTCACACTCATGGCTTTACGAACTCCCTCTTGCCAAGTTCTTTTTGGGCGCCCTCTTTTTTTCCGTTGATGTGGTATCCAATTCATTGCTTGCTTAGGGAACCTATTATCATGCATACGTTGTACATGGCCGTAAAATCTAGTTTTGATTTACTTTGTCTATTTTGGACTGCACCATGTCATCTTAAAGTTCGTGATACCGTTTTCGGCACTATAACAATTTTCAATGTACTTACCTATAGTATTAAGATTTTCAACCTTAATTTTCCTGAAAACGGCCGCTCTTGTCGAAATAAAACAAGCGTAGAAGTTTTTTAAGAAAAGTTTCATTTTTCATAATATTCCTTAAATTCTTAAACAGCAAAGTACAAACAAGTTTGGGGCAGTTTTTACCCCCCACAACCCTTAAAATTATATTGAAATGGGTTCATTTTGGATACCATAATTATTGTAATCGTCAAACCAAATTTAGTATTAGGTCCGAATTTCGCTTTACTATTGAAATTAGTTCTCGAAATGATCTAGCAATATTATTATTTATTACAATATCTATACAATATCTAACAATATTACTCTTTATAAAAGCTTGATGCCCTGTATCTCAAAAGCTTTTTCGGACAAAAGTTCACTAGCATATTTTGTGCTATTAAATCCCCCTATTAAGTCTATGATACTTCTTTTTTAACACCCTGTATGTATACTGGTTTTACGAAGAATAAATTGAAATGTATGGCAGAAATAAATGTAGAAAATATATTTTTCAATTCAAAATAAATTTCAGAGTATACCCAAAAATCCGATATTTTAGTAAGTTCGATCAATAACTGACTTTTTATATAAAAGTTCATATAGATAACATATGATCACATAATAGGCCAAATACCTTTGTTATTATCCCTGAGTTGAACAATTATTATTGAGATTCGTATTTACTCACAAAAATTGTTTATATTTTGAAGGACTCAAATTTAAAAAACTAAGAAAATTGACCAGTTCACTATTACATGTTTGTACATTATAGTTTTTGATATCAAAATTCAAACAAATATTAAAATTTTGAACAAACACGTTTGTTATTATCATCGATTTACCTTAAGGTGATCCAAAGAATGAATATAAATAATTTTTGCACGAAAAATATAAAATAACATGCCAATAAGTTAAAATGTGAGAAAAAAAAAACAAAAAAATACTACAATTTGAACGTCTATATCTCAATCAATTTTGTTCTAAAATATTGATACCAGGCACCAATTTGACGCCAATTAGATTAGCTTTATTTCTTGTGAACTTACCTATACCTACATCCATTCAGGAAGTAGTTATAGACAAAAATGTTAAAAAAATGCGATTATTTTTTTTTGCAAAAACACGTTTTTGAATCTCAAAAGGTGACCTTAATATACATATATGTATCTACTATACTTATATACAGTTTTTGAATTATACTTAAAAAATAAAAGGTGGACAACTTACCCCATTCTCAAAACTCAAGTCTAAAATTTCTTGTATTTTTGGATTTATCATTTTTTTAGATACAATTGAACAAATGAAACAAGAAAATTGCTGTAGCAAAGTAGTTTCGTTTATGGCATAGTCACTGTCCTTTTGGATTCAAGTTCACTGAAGTTTGAAGCATTCAGATTACTGTTATGTTGAAGTCATTTTTTTAAAGAAAGTTACGAAGTGACCTTGCGTAAAAAAGATGCAAAAGGCTTTGTCAGTGGTGGACCGGACAATGGCCCATAGTGAATTCCTTTGGTATATTTGCAGAATTTGTCGTTCGATATCCAACTAGGTACTAGCTACAAAACTTAATTATAATAAATTTACTAACAGGTGGAAAACCCAAATGCATTCACAAATTAATGTATTTAATAAAGCCAAGGGTATTTTTGGGTAGAGGATCCCAGTTTTAATCCTCACAGATAAAAATATTGGTTGTAGTATTTGTCTTGGAGGTTCCCTATAACTCTATAACAGCACACAGCTCTCACAATAGCACTATGTGAATAACATATGAGTTGTAATATTTTGTTATGCGACTACACATTACCATGCAGGCTGACATTTTCCTTACTGAACCCAAAATATTTAAAAAAAGACATATCAATCGAAAGTATTTCAAAAACGTGTTTCAAGGACACCACTCTTATAGTGCGGAGACGATCCGTTTAAAAGTTATGGCACTTTCAAAATGCGATTTTCCATAAGAGGTTATGTCGTCAAAAATTAAAAACTCACCAAAAAATCACCTTTCGTCCATAAAATACTGTTGAACATGATGGTCCACTTCTTTTTTTTTAATTCCTTCTGGTTTCCTTGCAAAAAAATAATTTCAGTTTTTAGGTTAGTTCCCCGGTCGGCTCCCTCTTCGGCTTCTTTGCTTTCTCGAGACGAACGGGTGGACATCAAATTCATTCCATATCACACGTTTGTGGTTCTCTTTATATATTTTTAACTATTATTCTCGCTCAAACTCTGCAAAATATGTTAAATGCGAATTTTCTATGATATGACCAAAATTGTTACATACTTGTCACGGAACACAATGTTCATTTGACATTTTTCATGGAACGTCGAGGTTTTGATTCTGCCTACGAGACCGTCCGGGCGATCTGTTTCATAAGCCATTCTCCGATTAAATTCGCATGTTTGCACCTTTATCTTCTTTCTCATATTGTTGGTATCATTTTTTTCACTACTATAAAACAATGCAAACGTCTTTTTACAAAGAATATCCGATAATATAAACTGGTTACACCTAGGCAACCACACAGACTCCCATTACTAACTTTATAATTTGCAATTTTATGACTTATTACAAGTGCTTCATACTCTCAAATAATATCTTGTGATCTTTCGTCGCTACCAATATACCGCAATTTTCATGTAAAGGAATCATTGCATATTGCAATTAGTTTCACAATATGTATTTTGGGATTGTTCCGTACTTCCACTGTTTCTGGGCTTACGACTCAGTCGGGAAGGTTAGGTTGGTTTGGTTTGGCTTGTATAGTATATAAAACATTTTCACGTTTCTGTGCCTACGACTCGGTCGCGACTCTCTTTCCTTCTCTCTCCCTCTGTCTCTCTCATCTCCCTCCTCCTCTCTCTCTTTCTCTCTCTCTCTCTCTTCCCGTGTGTAGTTTACCATTCGTCATGTCGGCGTCATGTCAATATGGCTAAGGCGCGAAAACGTCTGTTTCAAATCGTGAATTTGCATATTTTTCGGTATTATTTCTGCGCGAAGTTAATGTCATCCTTTAGCTCAAGCATCGAACTACATTTAGGCCTTAAAGTGAGTACAAATTACTCACGAAAAGACTGAGAAATTCCTCTTTGAAAATAGGTAATTTCGGTGTTTTTTTCCAACATTTTATTTTTTTTTTTTCTCAAAAACTAGACGTCTCCGCAGGTACAAACTATTTTTCCCGGCATCTCCAAAAGCCCCTTTTCCAATATATAATTTTTATTTTTCTTCAACTCTGGTTCAGTAAGAAAAATCTTTACCCCTATGCTTAATCAGATAGTTGTGTCTAAATTTGTTCACACGACCAATTTTGAGAAACCTTCCATTGGAATTAAACTGTTTCGAGATGGGATGTTCTAAAATCTCGTTAAGGAAACAATTAGGATTAAGGAATCCCATTGCGCCGAGTTGGGCACCGCCCTAGAGTGGCACCACATTACGACTCAATACCGTAAATTACGCCGTAAGTGGCCGAGGGGTCGGACGCACCCCAAACATCATCCCTCGCCCGCGGGGACGGGTCGAAATTAATATTTCTCTTATGCGGTAGAGGAAAGCAAATAAATAATTCCGCAAGTGTTCGCCCCCTCCCCCCTCCCACTCTCTCCCCCGTGGCGTATCACGTTCGATTGGAAAATACGACGCCGGGACATGCAACGGAATAACACATTTTTCTTCAAAAAATTCCCTTCCTCTTTGTCAATTAGCCGAACTGGATCGTTCATCTCGCCATGACTTCCTGCCGCTCATAAAACACGTTTAATTGCTAAAAGATAATCCGGTTACATGCCGTACGTGAATCATGTTCGCTTTCTCGCCATCATTAACATCACACATTAGAATGAAATCTAAATAAAACAGCTAGATGGAGGGGGGAGGGGAGAAGGCCGGGTAAGAAAAACGTGAAAGAGGTATGACAATAATAACAATGGTACCCAGCTGAGAAGTGCAAATAATACCGACGGGGATAATGATCTAGAAAGTATGAAGAGACACACTACCTTTGTTTGATGGTTATGGGTACGAGTTACGTGTGTTTATGTAGTGCATGGTTAATTAATCAGATAGCGTGGTAAAGAGCGGGATGTGTGACAGAAACCGTCCTGTAAGATTTAAGACACTTAATAGATAAGATATTAACAGTGCACTTGACTCTGAATTCTGCCTCCATGAAAGTTTACAGGCTCCGGAAACATTATTATTGTTATTAATGTTATGTATACTTATAGCTTCTCATTGGAATGATAAATGCTGAAGGCAGAACTTGCAAACATTTGTTTAAGAATCATAGATTCGAATTGTTGTCAATTAATTAGTAGTCAAGAAAATATTATCATAAGTCAGTAGGTAATTTATAAATCAATTATAATTAAATTAAGCAAACTTTTTACTGTTGGCATTTCTATTATTTGATGTATCTTTACCATTTTTAATGTTATAAAAAATCTGTTAGTAGTGTAAATGTAAATGAACGTTTAAGAAAATAAATATTATAAGTAAATACAAACATTAACAAGCAGTATAACAAGCTTGCTTCGGGGTTCAAACAATAGTATATTATTATACTAGTTTAATAAAACGGAGTATTGTCACACGGGAGTTTTAAAGCACGACGAGCGAAGCGAGGAGTGGTTTAATAGAACGAGTTTGACAATACGTCTTATTAAACGAGTGTAATATACTATTTTATTTACTTTGCTTTATTAATTCATTAAATTTTGGCTGGTCAAGTTTTCGTATTACACTCGGGAATTTTGCGTGGGTTGGTTACACTGACGTCACTGACATGGACGTTTTTTATTTAAATTTGAAGATCTAGTAGTCCTAGGACAAATTCAATAATGACTTACTTACGTGCGCGGAATGGAAGACAAAAATGTAAAAGCTGCTCAAAAAATTTATTGAAATACTAATAATTTAATCTTGTCGTCTACGCACGTCTACGTGACAGGCTGACGTACCAATTTAACAAAACTAAAAGTTACCAAAAGTAGTGTAATATGAATATTATTACACTACTTTCGGTGTAATAATGAGATCATTAGTAACAAATAAGTAGATAAAATTCTTTTATATCATATTGAAAATATTATTTAACAAATTGAATATTGAACAGGCGTAATACTAAGGCAATGTTGATGGTATTATAATTTCAGTAAGCATAATGCCACAATACCAATAATGATATTATAATAAACTGGTACACTCACGGTCGACAAGATATTGATTGTATTGGTAGCAAATGTAGAAACAATTATGTTTTAATTTTGCTTTCCCTCGGGAAACTTCCTCAGAATCAATGCTGAAATATAGACTGCATTACTGGTTTATCCGATTATGAAAATTGGCGGATGGTGCAGTCCCTAAACAGATGAGGGAGGATGCTACCGTGCGACAGCGCTCTGGGTTACCAATTTCCATAGGATATTAACGTCCAGCAGTACTGTACAATATTTTTATTTCTATGCAACTATTATTTCTGTCCAACTTCTCTTAGTTCCAATATGAATCACCTTTTTGTAGTCGCTGTCATTCTCCTTTGGTTTTAATGTTAGATTGTTAGTGTTACCATGTGATATTAGCAACTCGAACGTTTTTGAATATATGTCCGAGAGTGATTGTTTAGCAGCAAAATAGATACTAAAGTAATGTAAAGTCCCTGCCCAAATATATAAAATAATTGTGAACACATTTAAGAGTAATCAGGTTTCTCTGCAAATTTTTTTAATGTAATTACAAATAAGTTAATAATTTAAACAAATTTTAATTTTGTTGAATATTAAAAAAAATATTTTCATGGAAATCTCTATATTAATCAACAAAAAATCTTTACCTTTATTGCCTCTTGAATTCATAAGACATTAATACATCGTGGATATTATCTATAGAGCAAACTAAAGAAGTTAGAATGGTTCATCTAGCACTAGAAACACTTTTCCACGTCCTTAGTTGCAAAATCAAATTCTAAAAAATATTGATTATTCAGGTTAACTAGAAATTATGTCTAAATGCCTGTATTTTTATCAATTCTATTAGATTTCGTAACATTAAAAAATTTCGAAATCCTGAAATTCAGTTATTCAGATCTTAAATATTAAATCTAGGGCATTATTCATTTCAATTTCCTACAATCCTTTTTATGAACATCCACTATAATGTTACCACAAAATGAAATGCCTTTAAATACGTCAGACCCATTTCACAATACACCAATAAGTCGTAAATAATGAATTTGGTTTACAAGCACTCATTGATAATCGTATGAAATTGAAAGACCTCAAACACGGTTGAACTTGGGCAAGGTGTGTGGTACACAAAGTTACCTTAAAATTTAGGGTAGAAACCAAAAATGTAATTATATTAGCGATATATACTATTTCAATTTACATTTAATTTGAATTTAAATTTGAAAATAAGTGTGCACACATAAACTCCAGTATAACTGGAAGTGTCACATCGTTAAAAATATTCTGTTTGGATTAGTCCCATGCGAATACCCAATGGACAAGAGTCAGTTTGGATTCCGTAATGGATATTGGGAACGCGCGAAGCTCTATTCTGTACTAACACAACGATGCAACGACATGAACGTTTTATAGACTACAGAAAAGCATTCGACTGTGTTCAACATCAAAAGATGAGATTCTAAGAGCAACTGGAGTCGACGGACAAGATTTGCGCATCCTTACAGAACTTTATTGGCGTCAAACAACGGTGATAAACATATAACAAACTACATCAGAAGATATACAGATTAAAAAAGGTGTTCGGCATGGTTGCGTCTTGTCCCCACTGCTTTTCAATTTATATTCAGAGATTATCTTCAGAAGCATTAGATGGAGTTCAAGGGGGAATCGAGATCAATGGAACCACAATAAACAACATTAGATACTCTGATGATTCAGTTATAATAGCAGACAATTTACAAGACCTACGAAACCTAACAGATTTTGTATTTCATCATAGCGAAATCTTTGGTCTATATCTTAATATCTCCAAAACTAAGGTATTCTCGAAAACACCAATAAATGCACACCTACTCGTCAATGGACAAATAAGTGAACAAATAACCACAATAAAATGTCAAGGAGCTAACATCAACAGTCAGTGTAACCCGAAAAAGAAATAATTTCGAAAATTTAACAAGCTAGGACAACGTTCATGAATATGATAAGACTCTTTACAAGGTCAGATCTCACTCCGGAGCTTAGAATATGAATGATCCGGTGCGATATTTTCTACTTCTTGCTTTACGGATGTGACAGCTGGACCCTTGATCAGCAGACAGAAAAAAGAATAAGAGCTTTCGAAATGTACGTACATAGACGAATGCTGCGAATTTCGTAGGTACAACAGATTACCAATAATTAAGTACTTAAACGCAAAGAATTATGGAACACCATTCAAGAAAGAAGATTGCAATATATAGGTCAAGTGTTTTTTTTTTTTTTGGTTCAACTAAAATTTGGTTCAACTCATTAATAATATGTGATCAGTTGTTACACTTCAAGGCACATCTTTTAATAAATCTAATGCATGAACCTGAATCCCAAAAACAACGTTTGAAAAATAAAATAAAGAAGTTTTAAACTATTCAAAAAGTTACCAGCAAAAATAGTGTAGCTACGGTATGATCCAAAATTCACTCAATTTCGCTGAGTCACTAACATTTTGTAATGGTCAAAAAAGTGGTGGTGGTAAATAAAAGCCATCACAGCAATAAAAGGTCAAGTGGTAAGAGGCGAGAGATACAAATTACTTCGACTCATAATAGAGGAGTAAATTGAGAGGGTAAAGGATCAATAGGAAGGCGCCAGAACTCATGGCTGGAAGACTTGAGGAGATGGTTTGATGGCTCATTGATACAATAAATACAAGACCAAATTTTGTGTCGAAAAAGAGTTGTATTTGACGCAATCAATTACTAATGACAAAAGTTTTAACAACATCAGAATTTGAGAAATGTGATTTCTTCATTAAGACACTGTTTTGTGTATATATTCGGTGAAGATACCTACAAACTATACAGGGTGTTTCCAAATTTGATGCTCTCCATTTAACCACGTGTATTAACAAATGCAAGCAATAAATGTATTACTATTTGCAAAAATATCCAAAATTTAAGAAATTAACTTGTGTAATACGGTACTGCTTGATTATTACTTTTTTTTATTATACGATCGATACACAATATTTGACTAACCGCCTAGTTGTCAGTTTTGTATCAATCAAAATGGGGATAATTAAGATGTATCTTGACGTTTAAGCCCAGGTCCGTATTTGCCAAGAGACTGAATATAGACATTCTTAAGAGTTCATATCATTTAATTTTTGGAGAAGATAGAGAAACTTGTTTGAAAATATTCGTCTTTGCATGTTTTAAAAGTAATTTGTAGGAAAGCATTAACTTTGGTAACACCCTACATGATAACAAGCTTTAACTCTTTTAAAGCGAGTAAAAGCGACAAGGAAATCATGTTCTTAATAGTTTTTTTTGGTTTTTTTTTTAATGTAATTAAATTTGATCATAATTTTAAGAGGATAAACCAAAATATTTCCTCAACTATCTTAAAATAAATAGTATTCGATTCACATTATATAAGTTGTGTTTCTATCATATCGGGTGAGGTGTTAAGAAAAAAGAGCCCAAAAAGACGATTTCGAAGGTTTTCATGTATTTAATAAATTAGACAAAAATTAATTTAATCAATCATACTTTTAATAGACGATTTATAGCTTCCACTAAATTTTGTTTATTTAATATAAAAATAACTAGAAACCTTATCGCTTTAAAGCACTCACATAGCCCATTTTACTTAATATATTACTCTTAATTAAAATGGCACAGTGCTGCAGTTAGGTATTACTACATTTCTTTACGATTTTAAAAACCATATTGCTACCTTGGGATTTCTTTCTTACCTGTTTAGTGGCTGCACTATGCTCTCATTGCCATAATATGATAGGCCGGAATGGGTTTCAGTGCAGTTTATTATCGTTCGAGCAATCCTGCAAAAAGCAAACAACGGACCGCTTGAAATCACCTGAATTGTGTGTAATATTGTAATTTGATTGCTCACAATTTAATGGAAGTGGGTGGAAATCATCCAGTTTTATAGAGAGCTTTCCGTACTCATGCCTAATACATATATAATAATACTAACAGTCGTCATGTTCCATAGTAATATTGTTATATTAATGAAAATAGTTCTAAATCCCTGTAGAAGCTCACATACGTAGAACTATTATGATTGCTTGAAAACGCATATTCAAGAATTATTACTTGAGATTTGAATTTTATGGAATGAAAAATTTTACGTATTACCAAAGACAAAAGTCTTTGGTATTACATATAAAAATCGAGGGTGTTGTTTCAAACATTATAGCACATACGAGAAAATGCCAAGAATCATAAAAATTCATTACGCTGTTGTAGAAACGGCTTCTTGAAACAAGAATTTTACGATATAATTTTGCTCATTAATGAACCATAATTCCAGCAGCAAATTTTCACTTCACTGGCATTTCAAAGCAATCCTCTTAACGCCTTTACTTAATAGCCGTTTTTACTTATGCTCGATGAGTCCATTTGAAGTAGTTATAAAACACTTAAGGAAACATTTGCACAAACAGACACTTAAATCTAAAGTAAAGACAAATTCAGATAAAATTACTCGGCGGAGTGGTGAGAAACGCGAACAGACTGCAATAAATCGTAATGATTTTAAGCAACTCAAATTGTCTTTTTTCCTTCCTGATAATTTAAACGTCGAGCATTAATGTATGTTACGTGGCCTCATTCCGAGGGCAAATCTCGCGTTATCTAATCCATGTGCAACGAAAAAACCGCACTCGTACAAAAACAACTCCGGACCAAAATTAAATCTTACATCACACGGTTAATAAAGATAATAAAAACAATAAATCACACGTCGCTGAACTAGAATCCTAAAATCGCCCAACGACCCAATAACGTGAATAATGCCACGATCCTCGATTACGTGAGAACGGGTATTGTTAACCGATTTTCGACACCCCATTTTACAACTTCCCTTTATCGGTTTTTCCCCGGACAATAACAATACCAGACAATGGATCGACGTTATATCGAAATACTATTAAGCAGGTTTTTTTCGTTATAGCTCCATTGCCGACCGTGGAAATGAGTCGTTAATCTTTCTAAAGGGGATGCCTGAAAAGGGGGCGCAAAGAGGAAATTGAGAATGAAAAGTGATTTTTTATAAGGGAATCGCAATCTTATTTGCGCTTTTTTTGATTAAAGTTGAATATGGCTGAGACAACAGGTATTCAGAGTGTCCTACCATACAATATGTTGACATCTATAGGTTCGCGGAATTTGAGGCAATTTGGGAAAGGTGCACCTTAATCGACGGTGGCAAATTTGGCGAAAAATACCTTAGAATCAGGGCCTATTTTTGGTACAAGTGGGCCCTAGGCCCATATACTGGGCCATAGGCCCATATACCATCTGGAGGCCCCTCGTTAGGGATACCTAGGTCAATCTTGGGGCCCCCTGAGCCAGGGGCCCCAGGCACGGGCCTGTAGGGCCTATTGGAAAAATAGGCCATGCTTACCATATTTATTGAATAGGCCAATTGGACGAAGGGATGTCGGGACTGGCTTAATCTGACAAGGGAACTGGACGACAGTAATTTACGTATTCCCTTGCTCGTACCCATTTTCCTTGCCCTCTTGCCTTTAATACCATTTTTTTCCCTCTTCCCTCTTGCTATTACTTCGTATATATTAGTACTTCGTAAATAATTTTACAAACTATTTTTTTTGTCGCTCAATTCGCATCCGCCCTCATTAATAAAATTAATGCCCGACTTTCTCAGGGATATTGCAGAAGTACTGTATTTCTGTACATACTCAATGAATTACAAGTTACATTGATTGAAATTATATCAGTATTATCAAATTTAATGTAACAACGGTCATGTTGAAATATACCGGGCTACTTATCAATAGCCACTCATTATTCACAACTCTAGTAACTTTGGTATACTAAGTTGAAGAGTTCTAATTTTAATTTTCTTTTTCAGGTAATTCTCCACGTTCAACTGCTTCGTGATGGAGTTTTGAACAACAATTTCTAGTTTCTACACAATTTCAACAACTAGTTGGACCACTGAAAAGTACTCATCAATCGATCAACACAACAATATAGACACAATAATGTTTGTAGTTATGTTGTCAGCAAGGTCAAAACATTCAATGTGAAATCTTATGTTTTAATGCGGTTCCATCCGAATCTGGCATACGGTAAAAGGACGTCATGAATTTAGAACCACAAGCACATAACAAGGAGAACGAGGAATTCCTAGAAAAAAGAATTAGAAGTCTGAAGTGATAGGCTGATGTTATATTTAATAATAATTGATACATTTCTTTAAACTTTGAGCCAAGTTTTACAAACTTAAGTCAAACATTTGTATGGGATAATACAGAAATTAGGTCATGATAACTAGTACACTTTATGAAAATTTGAGGTAAATTTTACAAAATGAATATCAAACATTTATACAGAAATAAATGCATCATAATTAGTACTCTATAAAAATTTTACAAATGTCAAGTATTGTATTGTACCGATTGTACTTCAACAGATCAAGTTTAGTATCTTCGGTTTTACACGTTCTGTAATACTTTGCTTTCGAATGTAACTTTCTGTTTGAAAATTATTTAAAATATTTATAAATGGATGTACAGGAGGATGCGTTGAATTAAAATTTGAACAAAGAAGTCCAAATTTTCAGGGGAAACGGAGCACTTTTACCAATGTAATTGTTCTCCAAACAAGCTAATACTATCACAGTTAAATTATTAGGCTGGTTTTCTGCTGAGTCTATTGCGAAACAGTCTCCAACCTCTTGTGCAAACTAAACTTTGAATTCTCCTTGGTCAATCTTGTTCAAGGTGTAATCTACGAGCAGCTGTTCTTGAATTCCAGAAAAAGACACGAAAATAGTCTTGGATTTGGATTTTAGGCTTAGGACGAAATTTAAGCCAAACGAATTGCACTTGTCTTTGTCTTTAAGCAATATAAACAACTTGTGGTATATAAAGCAACAGGTATGCAATGTCCATTTTTAATTACATGAAGGCTTTTTTTGCGAAGATAGTGTCATCGTTAAATTCAATTTCTCTCTTTGTCCAAGTTAGTTTATTAAAAAATTCCTTTTAAGTTTACAGTGATCCGTACTACACATTTCGTTTGAATTTTCATCGCATCTATTTTATGGTTGTGTCTTGTTGATAAATGTTGCATTACATTACTTTTTGATTAATTCTTAAAATAAATGTAAAAATAATGCTAGATTTGCTCTGGCTATGGGGCATATAGTTCTACTATTTCTTCCACCCTTTTCCATTCCTCTATTTATTCCTCCCGTCTTAGATTTTTAGTCATAATTACAGACTGTTTTATTTTCAAATGGTAACAAAATTTACAAACACTTGTTTTAGACTGTGTATGTGGGATTTGCATACTATTCGCAGTGTTCTAGGTATTGTAATTATAATGGTACAATTTTCAGTAGAACCATAATGAGTTTATCGTCTCTGGCAATGAATTTCCTGATACTTTTTTTATATACCTCTTGTGTTCAAAACTTTCTTTATATCGCTTAGAGACTAAGTTTTGGGTGCAAACACAATAAAATTTTGTTCTATGCACATGGCTTTTCCTGAAGAGGTATATACAGACTTTTGTTTTTCTTATAGTTTTGGTCGATGTGTTGATTTGTTGTAATAGAGTGGATTCAAAGGAGACATAGAAAGGCATACAGACTTCTGACATCAGTAAATTGGTTTCATCGTAACATTGTTTGGTTTCTAATCGTTTAGGTTTTCTAAAGATAATCAAATTTGGATGATTGGAATGCTGTTTAATACATTTTAGTTACATAGTAGTTAGAATTATTCTAAGGTTGTTTAGTTATAACTCAATTGCCCAAATCTTTTGACCATAAAATTATCTGATCTGCTGGTCCGAAACCATGGCAAATACCCTGGTTCACTTACTTTCCAAATGTTAGGACATTTACAAATAATTTCTGGAACAGTTAGGCTGATACATATGGAATATTTCGTTCTCAGATTGTTGATTACTTTGAAGGGATACTGTTATAAAATTTGTTTTCGAAATATTAAACCCGAATAGATTATTGGTTCACCAAAATTGTGTTTTTTCTTGAATGATTTCGGCTTAATTGGATATGTGCTGCCGTTTGTCACCTCTGCAGATTATTGTCTTATCATCAGCGTATTATATAGATGACCTTTGAAGTTGTTAATATCCCATATATTGTGGATATGAGCTAATAACAGTTTGGTAGTACCCTGGGGTACCCCATTACAAATTACACTAGTATACTCTAACCAGTAGCAATTGGAAGATTCAATAAAACCTGAATTTACCAAGGACATTCGAAAAGAGCCCGTTATCTCTATACAAAACCATGGGATTTATTTCTTTGCTTATTCAGAAAAGCACTGGTATATTTTAAAACGCAGGTGTCGTGTTCGTGCAGTCGCCCAAGTGAAATCTTATATGTGAATGCATGGATATCTACAGATAAAGAAATAAAGGGTCCATTGGGTCGCAAAATTGTTTTTACGACAGCGGCGCTTCGTTTGTATCTTCTTATTCTTCTATGGAGCAGGTGTTTCGATTCTTCGGCACTTATACTCCAGAAAGCAGTGGTGTGTGTATGTGTGTGCCATTTATTTATGCTATTTGAAAGTGAATTCATTGTTAGAGTTATTATCCGTAATGATACGCCCATGGACGACCGGGCGGCACCACTTAAAAAGCCATTATGTGTATTTGTTGATGTTCCAATTGTGACTGGACATAGTATACAGCTGGTGCTGTTCACGATTTTTATATGATGACGTTTGTGTTATAAGCAATTCCTCAATATACTGTGTGCTGACCCTTGGTCCCCATAACTGTTGGAGATCTTGCCAAATTATCCAAGGCCTTTGTTGTTTAAAAAATGAAGTTCAATGTGGCTCAGTAGGTACTGTTGCTACCCGAATTGTCTTTCCGTTATTATATTCTTTTTGTCGAAAAATTGAATTCAGTGAGTTTTCAAAGATTGTTCTAGATTTTTAAGAAGTTATTCGTTCCTGTTTTGAAGATTGGTTTATTATATAATCGAAAGGTTCAATTAGATACAGGTAATATATTTTTATTAATTAAATGTTCATTCCATCTGGTCCAGGAGCACAATTTTCAAAGTTTGTGTAATTTCGATTCCTGTATCTGTAAAGTATTCATTAAAACCTCCTTTTTTGTTATTGCTTTTTTGCAATCTTTATCTTTAGTAATTCATTCAGCTCATTCCTATATACCTTTTGTATCTTATCGTTGTTCTCTATTAGATTCCCTATGTAATTTTAATTTCATTTTGTCTCTATACTTAATAGATTGGATGAGCTCCTATATAATGCAAGGTTTAATTTGCAGGAGATTTTTGATCTTTCCTTAAAATATGTCTTATTAGTTACCCGAGAAGTTGTTATAAGCCTTTTGTGTTTCATCACATGTTGTTATTGCAATTTTTAGTAGTTTTTATTTCTGTTAACAGAAATATGTTTGCATCACTAATGCAGAATTTTTAGTAGTATAAGTCATGACGCCGTCATTTTGATTAAATTTCGATTCATTATAATGCATTGAATAATTTGTAATTCGAAAGTTACTTACCGTGCCTATGTTCCAGTCTTCCGAGAGGATAATTACATCAATGTGATCATATTTCCTCTTTATGAAGACAGTGATCTCGTCAATTCTTTTAAGCTTCTAATATTAAGATGAAATAAACCAACTCTCTTTGTTGCATTTCTAGCGCTGTGACTTTGGATAAGTTCATTTATTGTTGGAAAAAATGTTTTTTTTATCCTTTTTGTCATCTAGTACTCAATCATCAAGAACTTTCTTGGGCTAGTTGTTCATTATCTTATGGAATAAACCGAAAAGAGAAAGTAAAATGTGAAATCAATTAAATTAACAGGAGAGGGATGAAAATAGTAGTAATTTAACAAAATATTTCAACCTAATTTGGTTGAGATAAAATGTAGAATGATGTGTGTTTTACATCTAGTAAAACCAAGAATATTATTATAGTGCACAATCAAATTAAGAAAATACCCTTTGAAAACCAGCGCCTTCAATAATAGAAATCTTATTTTTGTGATTAACATAGATTTCACTATTTTCTGACCATATATGCTTCATGGATGTCTTCTCAAATCATTTTGTCAGCAGCTCGACTCGTATCCCAGTTATATCTCTTACTGATTATTGCATATATTATTGATTATTTTTAACTGTTTCTTTTAAAACCTTCTTGTTGTGATAGATTTGTAGTCTTAAACTATACGTCTTGAGTTTTACACAAACTTCTTGAGGTGGTTTACCGTTCTCATTGATTTTTTTCTATGCGGTAGCAGAAGATTCTGTCGTCGGCGGCTAATTTCGTTTAGTCCAGTCGGCTTAGATATTGGTGTGGTTTTTGCTTGATGTAAACCAGATTATTTTTGAAGTTGGTTAAGAAAAATGTGTAGATTCAGAATATCTATATGCTGCGTGCGAAAAATAACGGGAAGTTTGTTCAAATAAATGAAAACTGCAAAATAACTCATTTTCTCTCCAGAAATCAAGCGCAGCTTGAAAACGAAGGCTCGGACGAAAAAATATGACTAATTACTTTTTGTTTAGTTTGAAATTTTACTTCAGGTGAGTGTATTGCTGAATTGAAAATTGCGATATTTACATTGTAAAATGGGAAAAACCACTTAAAAATAAATTTTCAGTTAGAGACGCAATAAACAAAGCAAATATTAATAATTATTTAGGACAATTTGGATTTGAGTAGATGCATGTCTGACAAATGCGTATGCATGATCCGGGGACAGTGCTACCAATAGTTTTCCCTAGGCGAATTAATTAACTAAACTAAACACGAAAATTTCGATCCAATATAACTTTTGTAAAAAAGATCTCAGATGATGCCTGAATTTTTGGCATACTTACCAAGACCGCACAAATGATAGGAAATCCAAAAAGTGCAATTTTTTTATTTTTACAACCATTTTATAATTTTCTGAAAATTTCGCGTTAATTAACAATAGTAAAAAAGGCTAAATATTGATCAAAAATAAAAAAGTTTTTTTTTTACTTTAATAGTGCTTGGAAGTACGGTCATTTTTCCAATTGTTAGACTGCGATATCTTTATTAGGTCCGGAGATATACCGAGGTAAAGTTATTATATTCCATTCGGAAAATCGAGAGAGTAATAAAATGTCATTATAAATGCAAATCCTCAAAAACTGTAGTACTGGCGAGATATGTATAAACATTGCATTTAGTTATACGTCTCTGTACTGTTCCTAGGAACTATTACATTGAAAAGCACCCGGATCAAATTTCTACCTGCGTTCGGGTCAAGGGATATAATCCGTCTTTATCTTTCTTATGAAGAATTGAATGCTCTTTCTCTATTACTCCAATTCGGTTATTTCGCACTGTTTTCGTTTACTTGAAATCGTCACATCAGAGTCACGCCATGGGGTTTTTTATTTAAAGAAAAAAAGTAATCATAAGCAATATTTGTTTATTTAGAATTTATGGAACCTATATATAAATAATAAATTTATACCGTGAGGTCGAAATGAAACTATAATTAATTCACTTTTACTCAAAGAACTGAACATTTCCTAATATACCTAACACTGGCATATGCCATAAGGGATAGAAATATACATCAATCCAAATTAATTACTTACTAAATTAATATATCAAAAGCACAAAGTATACATAACATCACTTTTGTCCAAGCTTATAAGAAACAAAAAAATTTTAAAACGAGGAACGTGGCACAATTTCACAAATTATACAAAAGAAGTAACTAAATGGCTTAAAATAATAATATATTTATTGGAAATAAACGTTTTTTTACAAGAATAACAAATCTTGTTTAAACAGTTCAAAACGGTTTAAATCTTAAGTTAATAATAATATAGGTAACTATAAGTATACCTAAATCGATTTTCAGAAATCTCATTTTCTCGTACAAGAATCCGTTCAGGTATACAAAAGGGTAAACGGAAATAATTCCCCGGGGAAAAAATTCCCCGGAAAAAATTCCCCCGGAAAAAATGCCCCCGGAAAAAATTCCCCCTGGAAAAAATGCCCCCGGAAAAAATTCCCCCAGACAAAAATTCCCCCGGAAATAATTCCCCCTTAAAAAATTCCACATATGTAAATACAGCGGAAATTCGATAATACGAAGTCATTTGTAAATCCCGTTCAATAATGTTACATTTGTTCGATTAACCGAACATTGACAATTCGATAAAGCTAAGATATTAATAATACACATTGATTTCACTGACCCAAACTGCAATCACCATCTCGTTAAACCGCAGTTTGCGTTATTTTGGTAGAATAGCAAATTTTCCTGGTTATGATGTTTAATGTGTCCATAAACCCTTAACGAGGATTTTAAATCGTGTGTACCTACCTATCTGATATTTAATGGTTTTACCTGAAGCGCGGAACAAAACTACAAATGAGATTTTAGGGAATTTCCAACACAAATGGGGATAGTTCTGATAATTTAAAAGTTTTAAAAGAGTTTTAAAAGAGGTATGAAGAAATTATTGCTACCCTTCGTTGTACATTAATTTATTTAGATGAATCAGTTTTCAAGTTACCGTGGAGCTGTTCTATATAGTTAAAAACTACTGTTTGTGTGAAGTTTTAACCAATAAATACGAAAATGGAATTGTTTCAAGTAATAAAGGTAAACACTCAAATCTGTGCTTTGAAGGATACATGTACAATCTTCATAAAACGTGTAATAAACATATAAGTTGGCGGTGCAATAAACGTAATTCGTTAAAGTAAAATTCACTTCGAATTCATTTCTCAAGCCTTTCTCCCGGGGGATTTGTTTTCTAGGGGAATTATTTCCGGGGGAATTTTTTCCTGGGAGAATTTTTTCCGGGGGAATTTTTTCCGGGGGATTTTTTTCCTGGGGGAATTTTTTCCGGGGGAATTTTTTCCGGGGAATTATTTCCTCGGGGAATTTTTTCCTAGATTCATACAAAAGGTACACGTTCAAAAGAAAAAGGAGTAATCGTGAGGTTTTGGAAAGACGCAATGTTCAGGAATGTTTTCAAGTTGAAATTAATTAATATTCAGAATCATCTGAAGAACTCTCTTCATTGATATCCTGTGCAGTAATGATTAAGGGTTCCACGGCGTTATCAATCATAAAATCTAACTCCCAAAATTTTTCTTCTTCTTTTATAACATGATTTATGACTTTTTGCCAATTTTCAGAGGTGGTTCTGCGAATGGATTCTTCCAGAAGAATTTTAACATCTTTTAATTTAAATGTTTTATTTTCCCGAGCAACATAGCCTTTTACCTGAGCCCATATTAATTCTATGGGATTGAGTTCGCAGTGATAGGGCGGAAGACGAAGCACAGTTATTTGGCGATTTTGTGCCATTTCATCAACTGCATACCTTTTACGAAAGTTGCAGGTCTTTACAATTGATATCAATTCCGATTTGACCATGTCCTCCTTATACGGAATATTTTTTCTTATCAGCCAATTTAAAATTTCAGCCTTCCGCCAAGAAATTACCGGGGATTTATCGACCTGTCTGGAATGATAGCTCGCATTATCCATGACAATTACGGAACCAGGTGGGATGAGATCGAGCATTTGAACGAAGTACTCCTCGAAAACGTCCGCGTTCATGTCTTCATGATAATCTCCCGTCTTCTTCGATTCAAAAAGAAGTAAGCCGCCATCCACAAAGCCACTAGTACTGCCGATGTGGGTAACAATAAGTCGTTTACCTTTTCCAGCCGGTGCTTTTAGTCCTGTTGATAAACCTTCTAAAAAGGCTTGTCGCGGATTCACCACACTTTTGTCCTGCCACACTTTTCCCACGGTATATCCTTGGTTTACCCAGGTTTCATCCAGATAAAAAATAGCCCTTCCTTCTTGTCGAAATTTTTTAATATCTCTGAGGTAGCTTCTTCGCCAGCAAATAATTTCATCGGATTCCCGAAGAGGAGAAGTTTTAATTCGCTTATCCCAACAAATACCTAGTTCCTTCAGAATCGTCCACAACTTGGTCCTTTTCAATGTCATACAGTCTTCTGGCAGTTCATGTAACATTTTATCCAATGTTGGGATTTCACGTTTGAAAAAAAAGGAATGAAGCGTTCGACGAATGAGTCTCTTGCTATCCTCATCAACAAGCATTTGAGGTCTTCCTGGTGCAGATTTTGGAGCCTTCACCTCTCCACTCCTCTCTTCCCTTTTGACGCGATATATCGTTGATTTTCCATATCCCGTCATTTTGTGACACATTTCAACTAGGTCATCTACGCTGGATTTAGGATGTAGATGTTTCAATCCGTTAAATACATTTAAAACAACCACTTTTTCACGACACGATAACGCCTGCTTATTCGGTAACTTACACGGGGTAAAGTTCATAAGACTTGACATATTTAATTCTTGATAGTAAGACTATTAGAATAAGAATAACCGAAATTCAGGTATTTCCCTTTTATACCTCCTTCAACGGAGGGAGAACTTTCGACCCCATTTCCAGGTAATTCTTAATCCTACAGGTAAATCTCTGGTAACAGTTAACTAAGTAGTTTAGTGGAAGAGTAAAGGTGCCTGAACAAATTATTAAGTGTCCACATTAAAAAAGACCCTTTCCAAAATGGTCTCCGAGTTGACGAATTGTCTAAAAGTATTCAATATTTACAAGTAATATCATTCATTGATATATTTCGTTAACGGCACCGATTAAATTGGTAATTATATGAATTCATTCCTTTTAGGTTCAATCCTTAATCACTATATGTACGATACAACTTCAAGAAATTTTAAAATGGAAACAGTTCCATGGGTGAATTTAATTTATATTTAAAAATCAGGGAAATAAGGATGGTACGCCCTTTGTTACAACCCTAACCTCCGATTTTGAGTTATTTATTACTCTCTCCCTATTTCGAATGGAGTATAACAATTTACAGGTTAACTATGTGGCATATCGACATTTAACAAAACGCGATAGACACCTTATTATATGTACTTTTGAGGGGCATATGTGCGTATAACAGTGTAATTGATTAACCCTTTGATTTTTAATTCCGAAAGTAGTGAAAACGCACGAATTTCGCCACGGCGGAGGAATGCGCGATGGTGGCGGTAGCGGTGTACGGCGCGCTGGAAAATGTGTTCGTGTGCTTCAACTCGCTAAAGTATCATTCACATAAGCAGTAGTGCAGTTGTTGGTGTAGTGCGGGGGTATTGTAAAAAGTTAAGGCTGTGTATGTTAAGACCCCTCCAATCATGCACTTGAAGTCCGGCGGCTACGTATCCGACGATTAATCCAAGACGTACAGTTCTTCCATCCCTACATTCTGTCTTCTTTTCTTCATGCGCTGCGAGACACGTCTGTCTTGTCGAGGCCTTCGTTAAACAGCAGCGTCCGGACGAGGGACGAAATTATGGAATCTTTTTACTTTCAGATAGTATTTAGATATTTTAGGCTGTGTCGAGCGCATACGTAATGCGCTAGCTACAGCTACAATGTATTACACCATTACTATTGAATGTATATAAGAAAATAGCTCGAACAGGTCGATTCCAGTTTTAAAGATACACTTCTTTTACGAAATATATTGTAAGTTGCGTCATTAGGTGTAGTGTAGAGTAGTATAATGGCGTTACTGTATGCATTTTTAAATATAAACTGCCGCTTCCTCTCTTCATTTAGATCGAATTGCCGAATTGTCGAATTGCCGACATGTTCAAAAACATTTCTAAATGTTACATAACAATAATTTTCATAAATAAATGTTTGACAGTTCACTAAACTTAAAGAAAAACCAAGTTAACAGCTATCCAGATGTTTATTAAAAATCAGAACTTCATAAATAGTAGCAATTTTTGCAACGGTTATTTATTTGTAAGTTTATTTAGAATAACTTCACTGAGTGAAAAAAATTTTAGGGTTTTACTTTAGGGAAAACTGCCAGAAAGATCGAGAACACGTTTACCTGCCATAAAAAGGGAATGTCGGACCCGAGGCAGGACAGTTGAAGAACCGGTGCGTAAACATTCGAGCGAGAGATCGGACGCGTTAAGTAAATAAACATCCGTGTATGCGAATATAAATTAAATTAAGGGATTGTTAAGTTAAGTTTATAAGTGTAGTGTAAGAAATAAATTAATTAGTAGAAATCGCGTAGTGTTTAGATTTAGTCAATAGTAAAAACGTTACACTATGTAATTATTTTTTAAGATTAAAAAAAAAGTTAAACAAATTGTAGAAAATATCTACAAATTCTAAATTTATAAAATTAATATTTATTATCTAAATATGCAAAGGCTTCCTGTGTGTATATCAATATCTCGATACCAGTACAAATATACAATTTGTTATTTTTTAATCTAACTATCTTAAGACAACTGAAATATGCAAATAAATATTAATTATTATATTTATTATCGAATTTAGTGAAAAAACTATGAATATATTTCAATAAGACCTCCATATTTGGTAGTCTATCAATGTGCTATATCGATTTAAAAAAAAGTTCATGTCAATCGGAGCTTCCGTTGCCGAGAAAACCAGAATTTTTCTGCGTTAGCGAGTTTGAAGCACACGAACACATTTTCCAGCGCGCCGTTCACCGCTACCCCCACCATCGCGCACTCCTCCGCCGTGGCGAAATTCGTGCGTTTTCACTACTTTCGGAATTAAAAATCAAAGGGTTAATCAATTACACTGTTATACGCACATATGCGCCTCAAAAGTACATATAATAAGGTGTCTATCGCGTTTTGTTAAATGTCGATATGCCACATAGTTAACCTGTAAATTGTTAATAACTTTACCTCGGTATATCTCCGGACCTAATAAAGATATCGCAGTCTAACAACTGGAAAAATGACCGTACTTCCAAGCACTATTAAAGTAATAAAACTTTTTTTTATTTTTGATCAATATTTAGCCTTTTTTTACTATTCTTAATTAACGCGAAATTTTCCAAAAATTATAAAATGGTTGTAAAAATAAAAAAATTGCACTTTTTGGATTCCCTATCATTTGTGCGGTCTTGATAAGTATGATAAAAATTCAGGCATTATCTGAGATCTTTTTTACAAAAGTTATATTATAAAATAAAATAAATAGATCCTTTATAGATCGAAATTTTCGTGTTTAGTTTAGTTAATTAATTCGCCTAGGGAAAACTATTGATCGCACTGTCACCGGATCATGCATACGCATTCGTGAGACATGCATCTACTCAAATCCAAATTGTCATAAATAATTATTAATATTTGCTTTGTTTATTGCGTCTCTAACTGAAAATTTATTTTTAAGTGGTTTTTGCCATTTTACAATGTAAATATCGCAATTTTCAATTCAGCAATACACTCACCTGAAGTAAAATTTCAAACTAAACAAAAAGTAATTAGTCATATTTTTTCGTCCGAGCCTTCGTTTTCAAGCTGCGCTTGATTTCTGGAGAGAAAATGAGTTATTTTGCAGTTTTCATTTATTTGAACAAACTTACCGTTATTTTTCGCACGCAGCATATAGATATTCTGAATCTACACATTTTTCTTAACCAATTTCAAAAATAATCTGGTTTACATCAAGCAAAAACCATCTACCTATCCTTTTCTGGTTCCGCCGACTGGGCTAGTTGGCATCTTTGCAGTTCGAAGTTCGATTACACTCAGGTTGGTCCTCCTATTTTGTAATTCCATGTAGTCGAATTATTTTTTTGTAGATTATCTGTTCCAATTTGTGTTCTATTTTCAATTTAGCCTCTCATTTCTTTTGCGATAACCATATTTAATTGGTGTAATTATTTTTTTGTAGATTATCTGTTCCAATTTCAATTTATTCTCTAATTTCTTTTGCGATAACCATATTTAATTGGTGTATCGAAGTGACAATTTATGATTAAAAGAAGATACTGTATGTCAATTTTTATAATTTTAAAAGCTCTTTTACTTAGTGGGATTAGCTTATTCGGATCACTTCGACACGCACTGCTTACAGTCGACCGAATTGAATAATGTAATTACGTAATGAAAGTCTTTCAACAGTTCATGTTATTAGGACGCTTCTGCAATAACTACTTTTTTAATAGCTGTCTCCAAACGTTCATTAATTGCGTTTAGTACAATTGGACCCTTATACATTTATTTTAATCCTGTATTGTATATTGTCTTCCCAGTCCCTTATCATTACACCACGGCAGGTATATCTTTCCCATCTGTATTTCTTTCTTCAAATTTTCTCAGAACTTACGTGTAGCTTAAATTAGTTTACTATTGGTGCATTAAATGTTTTATATATTTTTGGTCTTCTTGAAATTTGTTCGGTGATTTAGTTGCTGTACCTTGACTGCTTGTTATACTGGTGCTCCTTTTGCCACTAAAGGACTTGTTCCTTATTGGTGGAATATTTTTTCTTATAACTGTGGCAGTGCCAAATCAATCAATCAATCGTTTTTACTCGTAATTTTCCATGATGACTCCTGAATCTAGTTGAACTGCAGAAATTCCTGGAAATATTCTCTGAGCTGAGTCAAATGCCAGATTTCTATTTTTTCCTGAGAAATAATGTCAGTTTACCGATTTAAGTGGTAGGAAAATTATGCAGCCTAACAATCGCATTTATACTTTAACTTTATGCGAGTGCCTGCTTGAGTGAATTCTCCCATTTGGTACTTTTTAAATCGATACTTAGCCTACTTGTAGAATTAACGCTTTGTAATTTCGCACACGGGCACAGTTTTGGAAACAATACTCAATTATGGAAATTAAATTGGATTTACACCTTCTTTCAGACGTGTACTTGTCATTCCGGGGGAATATTTCAATGGAATAATTATTTTACGTCTACAATTGAAACGATCGTTTTCAATTAACGAACAATACAAACTTATTTGAAGCAGAACGATAATGTATTTGTTTACTGCGATAAACATTTCTGCGGGTATTTCGCTAACAAATAAACAAAAAACGGGTTCGCCTACATCAATTAGAGTTATTTCAGTATTTTGACGAAGCTTACCATTTCGGATTGTAGGCGTCTAGTTCAATGTTATTATGTGATAATGAATTGAAACATTATTATATCATAACGCTGACGCTATCTGATTTATCTAAGAGTTGTAAACCATTGTTACCGATGACCTTAACGAGATGTCCCGAAGTGACTTTCATATAAAGACATCGGCTTCATTTGAACAAATACCAGGTTGAGGAATTAAAGCTGATTTCGTTGGAAAAATAAGGAAAATTCTCAGGTTTGTAGTAGCGCAAGATGTTACCCTATAACGGGTAGAAATAATTTATTAAGCTATAATTTCGTTTATAACGTTATGTACCTATAAGCAAAACACTCGAATTTGTCGAATACATCGACTATTGTATGTACGAATTCTTTCAACGTGTAATGCGTGTATTATTCATATTGTACCGCATTTCGTGAATGATCTCCTTTTTGAGTCCTGTCTCGAAAGAACGGTTTAATTGCGAACCGGCATGATTTCAATGAGCATTAAAAAGGGTGTACTTGGCATGGATACGCTAACAGCATAAAAAATGCGAATTTAAATTAAATCCCGCCTAAAAAGGTATAATAGCGTACAAGCTTTACCGAAAATATCTCTCTCTTAAATTAAGATTGAACTCTTGACGTACTTCCGTCTTTGTGCAAACCGCCCATAAAAGGCGATATTTAAAAAGCAAGTTAAAATCGTTTAAGCAAACAAAGAGAGGCTATGATAAAAAAAATTGATACGTGTGTACAAGAGAAAATAAACGACATTTGAATTTCGATGCGATAAAAAAACGTTGACATTCTTTTTATTTACATGCATTACATACACTGGAAATATCTGTGTAAGAGGAAGGAAAATCTCCGATAATGGAAATCACGTTTGCTTGCATTTTTTCCACATAAAAATTTAAATCTTATCGATGTTCTCATGCGTTTGTTAGTGTGCAGGAATGTTATCGGTTATCACGTTCTCCTAATTAATTAAAATAACACGCAGGCGCCATATATTTAATAACAAGAAATAATTCTGAATAATTAAAACGTTATTTATGCTCCTTTATCTAAACAATAATGATATTTGTTACGGTAAGGTCATTATAAACACAAAAATTTGCTGGAAAGCAAATTATTAATTAATCGACGATAAATTATATGGGCATTCCATAAAAACATTGGAATCTGGAAAAAAAAACTCGTACATTTATGAGGCCATAAAATATACAAAGAGCACGTGTGATTGATTATATTATTTATATTGTTAATTGGGTGCAATTCAATTTCATTAAAATCTTTATATATTTTTAATAGAGAAAATAGGAAGTTGTGGGAATTTTAATATACCTTACTTACTTTTTCGTGTCCGGACGATAGTATGTTCATTCTCATAGCATTAAAATTCTTTAGACCAGTACCTGGCGACGTCAATGGCATTTTCTTTGGCTTTCCATAAATCCTCAGGTATGAGGGCATCGTCCGCATGACAGCAGGTGCTCCATGTTTTGGATTTCAGCGCATTCACAGTTAATATATCCTCATTGTTGCTAAGCCCTCATTTGGCATTGTTGGTCCTGACGGGGGCTCTCCTGTTCCGATGCGGTTGAGGGATTTCCAGGAGACCCGATCAAGGTCTTCTTCTTCTTCTTTAAGGAGGGATCTTCTTCTTTAAGGAGGTACTCGGGGGGTGGGTCTTCCGGGACCATTCTCATAAAGCCCCTTCGGGACCGGAGTCTGCTGGGCCGTTGGGGTTCACCAAAAAGTGGGTGGCGCTCGTCGAACATCTGTTTGAACTTCACCGTGTGTCCGTCCCCTTTGCGGCGCAGCGGAGGTGCTACGAATCCAGAGGCTCTGTAAAATTGGGGGAGGCTTGCTGTTATCATGCACCAGTTTATTACTCGGCACGTTTCATTTAAAGCAACGTCAACATCTTGTGCTTGGCTCGATCTGTTCCAGACAGGGCAAGCGTATTCCCATGTCGAAAAACACAGCCTGTGCAGTCGTTCTTAAGACCGAAGCATTTGCACCCCACTAGCTTCCAGTTAACTTTCTTAGGATGTTATTTCTAGCGTTGACCTTTGGGCTGGTTTTTAGATAGTAGTGCCTATAAGTCAAATATCAATCCGAGATATTTGGATTTTTCCGTGTGTTCTAGGCAGACTTTTCCATGAAATACTGAGTCTTCTCGTCGCGTCTTGGAAGGGTTGCGTTTCAGTGAGTTTCGGTCGTAGTACTCTGCCATTTTTTTTAATGCACCAGTTTAGGTTCGAATTTAAGGAAGTTGGTGTCTTGCACAACTATGCTAGATCACCAGCACAGAAGAAATGTTTTAAGTAGGCAGGGAAGGGTTGGTCGTTGGTGTAGATGATAAATAGCTTTGGCGCCAATACGCCACCTTGGGGCAGGCCATTCTTTTGTTTTCTCCACCTGCCCTTTTTATTATTCAGGGTGACATTAAAGCTTCGATTTTGCATCATTGACCCAATCACCTTCGCCAGGTTATAGTCCTTCGTTTTTGCGTATGGCTTAGTTAGGAGGTGTCTATGGATGGCGGGGTCATATGCGGCGGTTAAGTCGACAAGAGTGACTGTAGTGATCAGTTTTTTCTTGTATCCCCTTTCAATATGCTCAGTAAGAGCTAAAAACTGTCATATGCATGGTTTCCTCGACCTGAAGCCCGCTTGCTGAGGGATGAGTTTCGGCTCTACAATTTTTTCTATCTGTCTGAGCACCATTCGCTTGTTTAGTTTAAAAAATGGCACAGCAGGGAGATCGGTCTATAGCTCTTGGCCAATTTGGGTCTCTAGCAGGTTTGAGAAGGGCTACAATTTTAGATTTTTGCCAGGTTTTCGGAATATTTTGACTTTTGGTGCATTTATAAAACAGTTTTAGGGGCCATTTTTTTTGTTGTTGCTGAGCCGACATTTTCAATCTGTACAGGTCGTCTTCGCCTGCGGCCTTCCCGTTTTTCATGTTGTTTATAGCGTTATTGAGTTCTTTTAAGGTGTATGGCTGTTCCAGGTTAGTTTCGTTTGCTTGGTCTCTCTATAAACTCGGCCTTCTAATTCTTCTTTCGGTTTTTCCACTCTTTAGTAGTTGATGAGCAATCTGGCCAGGTTTAACATTGCCGACCTGTTTCATCTCAATTGGGTCGCCGTCAAGTTTTTTTAAAAAATTCCATGCGATCTTACTTCCGCGAGTCATATCAATTTGTTCTAGCTTATCTATCCATCTTTGATGTCTGGGGTTAGTCAATTTTTGCATTTACATTGATCCATACTCAAGGGTGTCTTCACTGAAAGGATCCCTTTCAAAAAGTTCTTGATACCTGCTTAATAGATCTCTTAATTCGTTGGAGAGACCTGGGTGTTGTCTACATCCTCTTAAGATTGTGTTTCTTGACACTATTCTCACCAGTTCCATGAATCGTTCGTAACTCTTTGGTATGGGCTGCAAGTCACTAATTGCTAAGTCCAGTTGATTTGAGAAATCCTGTCAGTTTGCCTGTTTGAAGTTAAACCGACGCGACTCCTAAATGGTATAGTTAGATGGTGATCTAACAGCTGCACAGACTTCCATCCCTATTGGCCTGTGCTGGCTTTTAGGCACGGGATCGTATACTCTTTTTGTACATTGGCCTTCTAAAGTGTGGCTAGTAAAGCATAAGTCTGGATTATATTCACGTTTCCAGGTATTGCTATGGAAAGAGTGTTTAATATGCCTAGAAATCATTCATGTTTCGCACCATACAATTTCAAATGAAATCAAATATGTTTGTATCTCCAATATGTATTCATAAATTTCAAGTTATGTATACCTAACAAAATTATGTTAATCTAGAACGAGAAACCGAATAAAGTATGCTACACTTCAAATAAGCATATTTTACATAAATGCTGATGCAATGAAACAGGCAAAAACGAAAGTAGACCAATTCTCACACATACCTACGATTGTCGCTCGTGGATACTGCCAAAATATGAAAATGGGGCAATTGGAGCATCTGAAATGAAGTGTTTAAAAAGAGTTAGACTCAACTTCAGAAATTGATGAAATTTCTGTATAAGAAATAAAAACCGCTTTAAAATCTTCGAAAAACGGGAGAGCACCTGGAACAGAAGCACTCCCTATAGAGCTTATAAAACATGGAACAGAACTGCTGACTTTCGTTTTTCATTGTTTCCTTATTGGACAAGAAATTCCTCGTGAACACTTTATAACATTCCGGAAGGAGGAGGAATATAGAATTCAGGAGAAATATATGATATTTCTCCTGAACTGCACATATAACAAACCTCCATAAAAAAGGTGATAGGAATAAATGCTCAAATTATAGAGGACTAGGCGTAACTAAATCAATCTCTAGATTGTATGGAAAGATAACAAAATACAATAGAAAACCAAATTATAAACTTGGAGGAACAAAATGGTATTCGCGCAGGGCGTTCGTGTGTTGACAATTTGTTTATCTTAAGACAGTTACTAGAAAAACGAATTGCAAGAAATCTTCTGACACATTTAGTGTTTGGCGATTTACAGAAAGCATATGACAGTGTTCCTCTATGTAAACTGTGGCCTGCAATGAAGGAAAATGGAGTTATCGACATATATATTTAGGCTTTTAAATCTATGTATGAAAATATGAGCAATCAAGTAAGGCTGGATCTCAATTATCCCAAAAATTTCTCGTGACTAAGGGTTTACGTCAAGGATGTGTTATCGCTCCCACATTGTTTAAGATATATCTCGTGTTGGTCCTCAAAAACGAGACGACAATGCAACACAATGGGAATCTCTATCGGCGAAAATAAGTTGTTTACCCTTCACTTCGTCGATGACCAAGTCGTAAAAGCTGAAGACGAAGATGACATAAGCTATATGCTGAAGAAACTGGAGCATGAGTATCATCAATGGGGTCTCGTCTCACCATCAACATTCACAAAACTGAGTATTTAGTTGTCAGCGAAAATAGAACAGATCGTCACTTTAGTCATGAAAGCGTGAAAAGTGTAAACTCGTTTAACTATCTGGGAGTAACTTTTGGCAAAGATGGATCTAGTGAAACGGAAATAAGACAGATAATTTGTCAAAGAAGACAAATAACTAGACAGTTGCATTCCGTTCTGTAGAGTAAAAGCCTGCGAAAAGAAACGAAAATAAGAATTTATAAAACTACCTACGGAACTGAGGTCTGGGAAACCACCACATCGCTTAAAAGACAACTGAAAGCTATGGAGATGACATTCTGGAGACGCAGTTGCCGTTTAACATGGAGGGATCATGTATGAAATGAAGCAATCGGAGAAAGAATGGGCATTGGGACCACTATTGTGGACACTATTGAAGCCAAGCATCTAAAATCGTGTCTTCCCAGATGCGGTCAGTGCTATGTGCGGTCAGTGCCATGTGCGGTCAATGCCATGTGCGGTCAATAGTTTCGAAATCCCAGGACAGGCCAATTTATCCGGGTGCTCGGTACCGGCTCGCCATGAGCCGTAGTGTCTTATGCGGTCACAATCAAAAAAACGTCCCAGATGTGATCCCTCGAAAATATTTTCGCAAGGTAACAAATACTTTTAAGACTCAGATTTCATGTTTCGAAAACTGGAAGAAAACTGGAAGAAGAATATCAAAAGTGGGGATTAAGAATAAATATTAGAAAAACTGAATATATGAAAGTGAATGAACAACAACAAGAAGATCCGAATTTATACATAAATAAAAGCATAAAAAGATGCAAGGAATTCAAATATTTGGGAACTGTTTTATCAGACGCAGGAACAACAGAAAGGGCGGTACAATACAGAGTACAGCAAGGTAACAAGGCCACCCGTATAATGAATTCACTACTATGGTCGACAGGACTTAAATTAAAAACAAAAATAACCATGTACAGAGCCATAGTAGAGCCTATATTAACATATGGCTCAGAGTGCTGGGCAGTGACTGAGTCTGATAAAAAGAAAATACAAACTGCTGAAATGGACTTTTTAAGAAGATCGGCTAGAATATCAAGATTACAACATGTCACGAATGCAGAAATGAGGATCCGGACAGGAAGAATATTCACAACTACAGACATGATAGAGACAAAGCAGTTACTATGGTATGGCCACGTAATGAGGATGGAGGAAGAAAGGTGGCCAAAAATTGCCCTAAATTACAGTCCCAAATGTAGGAGACGAAAAGGAAGACCACGTAAAACTTGGATTTCTGGTGTAACACAAATTATGGAAGATAGAGCGATAAACGAGGACGACTGGAGGAATAGAGAGGTTTGGAGATCAAAATGCGGGAAACGGCAAAGGCTGTAGGATCCCCGCCTGTATACATATAACAAATACTTTTACACATACTTTATATTAATGGTTAATTAATGGTTAATACAAATTGAAAATAAGTACATTGTTTCTCCTTGCCCTCTCGCAAGTAATTCATGCTTTACAGGACAAAACAAATCTCATATGTTCTCTTTCACGCCTCAAAACATCGAAATCCATAGTAATCAATTTTCCATATCGGCCGAGGGTGTCTACCGAGAAATTCGGTGAATTCGGAAATGACGGCCGCACATGGGAAGACACCTGTACATCAGGTAGAAATATTTTTGGAGTGACCGCATCTGGCACGATTTTTCACATTGACCGCATGAGGCACGACCGCTCGTGGCACTCTAAAATAAGGCCAAAGAGAATGTTAGAATGGATTCCGACACAACATAGGAAAAAAGGAAGACCTAGAATTAGTTGGAGCAACAACATACCAGGAAGTATGAGAGAAAGAAATTTACAGGACGGAGATTGGTATAACCCGTCACCGTTGGAACTTGGGTTGCGAAAAACGACTATAAAAGTTGTATAAACTCACAATTATATAAATATATAAAAGAGTTAGAGGCTTGAAAAGACGGGACGGAGTAGGAAATAACATGTACTCAGGGAATTAGAACAAATAGAAACAATTCTTAAAAGACGGCAACTCGGATATGGGGATGTCACAACGTACGAATCAATCCATGCAAGATATAAAAATCCAAACAACGAAGCAAAAGAAAGACGTGGTAGCCAAAACAAACGTGGAACAGCTTCTATTTTATATATTTTCGGAATGATTGTAATTTTTTCCTCTTCATGTTTTCTCATGTTTTGCTGCTAACATTTCTCATCTCCATGTGAAACGATGCCGAATCGAACATGTCCATCAGAAATTCATTAATGTCGTTTATGGTCAAGGTGATTCTAAGGAAAAAATCATTATAATAAATACAGTCCTCGATAATTAATTCCCCGGAATAAAAACCCGAATGAAAAGTATTGTCATTGGGAACTAATCTAAAGGATAAGCACAAAAAGAACAACAACAAGCGTGTCAGAAAATAAACCAATTTTCTAATGTTGTTTGTCCCGATCTGCCAAATTTTTATAACAAACGAGATATTTAACGTTTTCACGAAGGATGAGTTTGAGTTTTTAAACAAAGCGACCAAATAAAAGTAACCTAAATTTAAACGTGACCGAATCTCGTCTGGGAAAAATACACACAATAATTCTTTTGTTTTGGTTTGAAAGAACGGATAAAAGAAAGTCGGATGTGTACGTGTGTGCGTTTATTTGTATGCGCCTCAGATTAATGCCTTAATAATTAATCACGGCATAATAAATTGAAATAAATACATACATGCAAACAATACCATCTACATTACATTACTACATTTAATGTATACCAATCTTGATTGATACTTACGTACACAGTTTGGGAAACATTGTTTATAACAACTCTTAAAATAAGTAACTGAAAATTATATTTTTCCGTGAAAAATAAGTTACACGATTCATTGTATTCATCACTTATTTAAAACGATTTGGCACCTGGCGCAAACGTTCCCTGAATTATTATATTTAAGGCTAAAACCTCGTTAACAGTAGCCAAGCATTTAACGTTTCACTTTTCAACAAAATGATATTTTTACTGAAAAATGTTTGTACCCATTGAATATTTCGACTGAAACCAATCTAACATTTCGATTACCAATATTCGAAATATTATTGTCTTACTCTTTCGTAACATTTATTTGTTTTCATTAACATTAGAAGTAAAACACCACTTTACTCAAATGATATGATAATACTACAAACTTAGCCTTTCAGTCTTTTGAAAATTTTAACAAAGCGACAGAGCTAAACTTCGTAACTTTCCATAATAGACCAAGAGCTGGGCACGAGATTTCAACATCATCAGTAATATGGAATTCGTAAACAGGAATAAATTCTATTACCATCAGTTATTAAAGTTCCGAGCAGGCGGACAGCTTACTGGTTGCGAAGGGTAGTTATAAGGGGTGAAAGTGATTAATTTTTAGGGGACGTTTCGGCATCGATAATAAGCTTAAAAATCTATGTAATGATAGTTCTTACCATACCTAAACTAAATTCCAAGCGGCGGACACATAAGTAGGTGCAAAGGGGGTGGCGGACAATAGTAAGGGGGTGAAAACGCGAAGAGCTAGAGCCGAAATTTCAACGTCATCGTCATCAATAATATGGAATTCGTAAACAGGAATAAACTCTATTACCATCTGTTATTGAAGTTCCGAGCAGGCGGACAGCTTACTTGTTGCGGAGGGTAGTTATAAGGGGTGAAAGTGATTCATTTTTAGGGGAAATTTCGGCATCGATAATACACTTAAAAATGTATGTAATGATAGGTCTTACCATACCTAAACGAAATTCCAAGCGGCGCACACATGAGTAGGTGCAAAGAGGGGGCGGACAAGGGTAAAGGGGGTGAAAATGCGGAGAGCTAGAGCCGAAATTTCAACGTCATCGTCATCAGTAATATGGAATTCATAAACAGGAATAAACTCACTAATTTTGCCATTCCAATTTTCACCCCCTTTACCCTTGTCCGCCGCCCCCTCTGCAGCCACTCATGTGTCCGCCGCTTGGAATTTCGTTCATTTATGGTAAGATCTATCATTACATAAATTTTGAAGCATCTGATCGATGCTGAAATTTTCCCGAAAAATTAACAAATTTCACCCCTTATAACTACCCTCCGCAACGAGTAAGCTGTCCGCCTGCTCGGAACTTTAATAACTGATGGTAATAGAGTTTATTCCTGTGTACGAATTCCATATTACTGATGACGGTGACGTTGAAATTTCGGCTCTAGCTCTCCGCGTTTTCACCCCCTTACCATTGTCCGCCACCCCCTTTGCACCTACTTATGTGTCCGCCGCTTGGAATTTCGTTTAAATATGGTAAGACCTATCTTGACATACAATTTTAAGCTTATTATCGATGCCGAAATTTCCCATACAAATTAATCACTTTCACCCCTTATAACTACCCTCCGCAACAAGTAAGCTGTCCGCCTGCTCGGAACTTTAATAACTGATGGTAATAGAGTTTATTCCTGTGTACGAATTCCATATTATTGATGACGATGACGTTGAAATTTCGGCTCTAGCTCTTCGCGTTTTCACCCCCTTACTATTGTCCGCCACCCCCTTTGCACCTACTTATGTGTCCGCCGCTTGGAATTTAGTTTAGGTATGGTAAGAACTATCATTACATAGATTTTTAAGCTTATTATCGATGCCGAAACTTCCCCTAAAAATAAATCACTTTCACCCCTTATAACTACCCTTCGCAACCAGTAAGCTGTCCGCCTGCTCGGAACTTTAATAACTGATGGTAATAGAATTTATTCCTGTTTACGAATTCCATATTACTGATGATGTTGAAATCTCGTGCCCAGCTCTTGGTCTATAACATTCAGTGAAACTATATGTTGCAGGCGCATTTTAGTCGTGGGATTCGAATTTCCCTCTCGCGAAATTTCCTAGAAACCCCATTTTTTCGACGCTTTTCCAAATTTTTTTGGCACCTGCAGGAAACATTCGGTGAATTTTTATTTTTACAACGCATTACTCACTAGCTGCGAAAGACGAGCCGAGCCGTCCCAGTGAATGCAGCGTGGTTGCCTAACGATATTAGATCGAAAACTTTATATTAGGAAGTTCAAGTAACTGCAGAGATATCGTAGCTAGGGTACTTTCATGTGATAGAAACCCAAATATGTATGCTATTACATAATGTTCAGCACTGCTTCCGTCGGCTATTAAAAATGTCAGCTTGTCGTTATCACGTTGTAAATTCTTTATAAAACCTGGTATCGATCCACTGTTAACACGAAATGCATTATTTATAAATATTTGGTCCTTTATCAAAACGATATACTGCACCGCGCTAAAATAAACCGCATTTCTTAACGGAATTCTTCGAGAACTCTTTCATTCAAGAATTTGTTTGTTTTGATTACCATGGTGTTTGTGATTTTTTCGAATTTTTCTCGAACAAAAAGAAGGGAAAAAATTTCTAGTTGCATAACATTCGCGTCTGTTTTCGAACATTTTTTCGCGTTTGGAGGTGAACGAACCGCATATTCGATAACAAACAACCATTGTTTATAAGATAAGATAAATAAAATTGATTATATTATGAAGGAATTCAATTTTTTTTTGGCACTCCCGCGTCTTTTATTTTAAAAGCAACAAACATTACAACACAAAATCCTCTATATAGACGCATAAATAACGAAACGTGCGGAATTTTACAACCAATTTATTTCAACACCTACACGCCACCTTTCAAACTCAACTTTATTTATAATTTAAATCATCCCAGACTCAACATATATATTATTTATGTAATTAGCTTTTTTTCTCGTTCAGCCTCTCTCGCTCTGGGATTGACAACCAATAACAATCAGGAAAGTCCATATTTACTTATCGAAACCTTCAATTCCACGATCACGTTTTAACTTGGAGGAGTTATTGAATAAGGAGGGGTTCGCATTAATTAACTTTTGCTCTAAAAAGTTATTTCTTTCAGCGAATCATCGCGATCGTGGCAAAAAGTTCGCAAGACTGAAATTATCGTTTTAATGCAATATAAATCAAATAATAATTTCAATAATTCTCAATAATTATTATCGAATTAGATGTACAGGGTAGGTAATGATATTTTGAGAAGCGATTGCTTTGGAAAGTGCTAGATTGCGATTTTTAACATTAGTAAGTAAACCTTCCCCGTTTTTATAATAAAAGCACTTTTATTACTACAGAGTCATAAAGAAATACTGTTTGAGTTGGCAATCCTACCTGGAGGATTTTTTTGCCTAAGGGTTTGCAACGCTACACTGGAAATCTCTGCACTCTGCCTGCATGACAGCGACAGCTAAATATTTTAGGTTATGTGAATTTATTTACGATTAAAATAACCACACCAGAAAAAACTTCAATATTTAAAGGTACTGCTTGAATTGAGCACCATTATGTTCTAAACATAAATTCACTCTCCGTTTTAGGCTCTCGAAGACATTAATTAACATCCGAGGAGAAATATTTGCAACTTCCTCGATAATTACAGCTTCCAGTTCTTCACCTGTATGTAAAACATTACTGAACACCTTGTTTTTAAGGCGCCCAAAGTAACAAAAATCTAGAGGTGTCAGGTCTGGTGACCTACTTGGCTAGATTCCCGTACTTATGACTCGATGGCCAAAAACTTCCCGCAAATATTGCATTGTAGCACAAGTCGTATGTGTTCAAGCCGAATCTTGTTGAAAGTAACCATTTTCGCGCTCCTCTACGGTTAATTGGGCAACGAATGGCTGGAGAATGTGCTGAATATATCGTTCAAATTTATCGTTTCAAAATTAACTGTGAAGTTAAAAAACACAGGACCAATTACTCTCTGCCGCGATGCAGCCAGCCAAACATCAACTTTAGTAGGATGTAAAGTTGTTGTTCTAACAGCATGTGGATTTTCACCAGACCAAATTCTGTAATTTTGAGAATTAATATAGCCATTGAAATGGAATCAGGCTTCATCGGAAAAAAAGGTTTTATCCAGGATGTCATCATTGTTTATTTCCTGATTGAACTAGTTACAGAACAGGACGCGTTGTGGACGGTCAGGAGGATTTAGGGATTGGACCATCGAAAATTTGTACGGGTGGCATTTCAATTTGCTCTTCAACACAGTGGAACAACTTCTATATGATAAACCTGTAAAGTCACGAAATGGAATACGGGAAATTAGGAATAAGTGGAAATTTGTAAACTTTTGATAAGGATCAAATCTGTTTGGAGAAAAAGCTTCCTAACCGATTTGCGAGGACTTTGTTGCAGTCTTGCACCAAATTTTCAGTGAGTACGGAGGCTCTACCAGGTGGCTTTCCTTTCTTCGCATTGCCTGTATTCAAATATCGTTGCGCTCAAATACGCGCATGCAGTGTTATTTAAAAACGTCGATAGTGAACACAACTTCAGGAAACATTTCTTCAAATTGGTGCAAAGTGGATTCCAATGAGTATTGCCACCCAGAAATGAGGTCATGAACTGCACTCCGAAAATAAGCCATGCCAATAAAAATATCCTGTTCTAATGTAAATAGTACCATTTTTATAATAAAAATTTGAATCGCCGCTCAAGTGTGAATGCTGTCACTGTTAAACGTCGAAGTAGCTGTCAAGCAACCGGAAGTGGCTCCAGTTCTACCATTTTAAAGTAAAATTTAGGATTGCCAACTTAAACAGTATTTCTTGATCACCCTGTATTATATTTCTCATTTATAGGACTGTACTAACGTATTAAAATACCCTATACGTTCTGACAATATTGTAAATGCCTTTATAATTGTGAGTTTGTAAGGTAAATTTGGTTATAATATTACGTTTAAAAGTTATTGGCATAAAGCGATTAATTTGTTTGTTAGCTCCTTATCCATGCCCAGGTGGAGGCAAGATTTCAGCGTCACTGTACATGGCTTGGTTTGAAACATTGACCCGAGATATGCCACCCTATTTATTAGTAAGGGGCAACCAACACCCTGCATTACTTTTAGGTTTGTTTTTTTACATGTAAAGATGTATCAAAAATTAGGATAGGATTCGATAGGAAGCTAGAGAATTTTATACGTATTTAACGTTTATTTCAGAATCGAGTATGCTATAAGTGAGAATTTTTTTTTGATGCAGTATTAAAATTTGTGATTGAATGAATTCGTAAATAAAATCAGTTCTTACTTTTTGCTTAGCCAGTTAAATTTTTAGGCTAAAAATTCAACAAACATTGCTACGAATTTTACAGAAATAGTAGTCAAATGTAGTGTCCACATGATTACAACATTAAATAGGCAGGCAGGAGATATCATAGTGTGAGTCGAACAACATTAACTTCTATATTTATAATATTCGTATTCTCGTTTTCTACTGTTGCTGCCATGGCAATAGTGCATATACCTAATGTGATTTTCAGTCCATATAAAGTAACTAAAATAGATCGGATTATTAAAATATCAATCTTTTCTAATCGTTGGTAAAGACATCATTTTTAATACGGTACATGCAGTAGTTCCTAATTTGTAAGAATTTTGTGTCGAATAAATATGCCTGAATAAAAGCAAAGTCTCTTTAATTGGTTGTTCAATCAAAACCCTAGAATTTATTAGTGCTAAATTAGAAGGGGCGCGCGATTTACGGTACTCTTTTAGTGATGTGACGTAGGAACTTAGTAAACACTAGTAATTATGTAAATTTAAAAGTCATCAAGAATTTAAACAGCTCTATAATTAGGTAATATTAGGTAATAATGACAATTGTTTGTACTACAAACAATGTAGTTTTCATAATAATTTTCCGTATTTTGTTATTACGTATAATTTTTATTAATAGTACGTGTTTTGAGGTGTAACTACTTTATAATGCATAAATTCAACATTTCGCTGGTATTTCCCAGAGTGACATGCTTCTCAGAAACGACTTACCCGTTCCGAAAACATGTCTTTCCAAGGATTCCCTTCTTAATTATTTAGTCACCCTCGAAGTGCACAAATCCGATTACAGTATGAAATGTAACAAGGCTTTTTTTTGCACGGCCGACAGCTGCCCGCTAAATAGATAGAACCAAATTAATTTCATAATAGGCAAATCTGTGATTTGTTATGTAATTTTGGAATAGGGGTAGTTTTACCTACTTCAACGGGTCCAGGCCATCTCAGCACTTTACCCTTAAGGTAATAAACGTCGATACGCCAACTCGACACTACAGTAAGCAGGTACTCGCAACCAATGCCCCTAGCCCGTCGGATGCAAACTGCACCGAAATCCATTACCGGCTTATAGGATTACGATAAGATAGGGATGGTGCACCAACGATAAAGTCCTGAAACAGGTAGCAAAGGAATCCCATCGGATACATGTATATTAACACCTTATATAAATGTAGTAACAACTAGAGCAAACCAACATTTTAATAAAAAAAATATGATTATGAAAAGTCGGCTTTTTGAGCCCTTTAAAACGATACCGCATTCGATAGAGTCCAGAGTTAATTTTATACTAAATAAATCAAGTTTAATATTTACTGTAAATCGCATCTAAAATGTACTGTATTAATTAAGTTAGTAGATGAAATTTGCAAAATATACACCTTTCGAAATCGTCTATATGAGCTCTTCAATTTAATACCTCACTCGATATAGTAGAAGTAAATTCTGGATGTTGTATGAACTTTCGTTATAAAATAGATTTTATTCATTAAATACCTAAATACTACTGATTTAAAAAAAAAGGGAGACATATCGTTTAATTAAATTTATTTACAGATACAATAATTAGTATCCACTGCATACTATTATAGTAACATAAGACAATAAATTATTATCATAAAATATGTTGTTTCAAAAAATAATTTATTTTTCTTTAAATATTTTTTTAAACATAATTAGATTATATAAGGACACAAAATTCCTTCCCGCTTGTACCCAGACTTAGGACGGGCAGAATTCGTTTTTGAAAAAATGTTTGTAATAATTTACATTATCCCAATTTTGGTGCGGTTATATTTTTTGTCTTTAGTGATACACTTGCGTCAAATATACTGTTTTTTGGTCCAAAATTTGGTATTGGCATGTTATTTTATTATTTATTTACAGAGAATCTTAAAAAAAATGTCTATTGTAATATCCCTTACATCCAAAGGCGGCATTTCTCGTGGGACGTCAGTACATTAAAAATATTTACAGTCGATATTGATGTGAAACGTCATTTACGTATCGATAACGATCGATTTGTCTCCTCTCATGTTTGTTAATGTTTTAAGTTACGAAATGTAATTTATAAAATACTCGAGCATCACGTGGTCTCTGCTGTTTATTAAGGCTATTTAATTGAATATATGTCAGTGCTTATCTTTACGGTCAAACTGGAAGGATTTGTATTCCAACTGATGCAGCAACTAAACTGATACCCGTTTGTATTTTCTACTAACTTATAAATTGTCTTATTATAGTACTAGTATGTAGTCGATACTAATTATTGTATCTGTAAATAAATTTCATTAAACGATATGTTACCCTTTTTTTTAAATCAGTATTTAGGTATTTAGTGAATAAAATCTATTTTATAACGAAATATTCTCATACAACATCCAGAATTTATTTCTAATATGTCGAGTGAGGTATTAAATTGAAGAGCTCATAAAGACGATTTCGAAGTGTATATATTTTGCAAATTTCATCTACTAACTTAATTAATATAGTACATTTTAGATGCGATTTACAGTAAATATTAAACCTGATTTATTTAGAATCAAATTAACTCTGAACTCTATCGAATGAGGTATCGTTTTAAAGCGCTCAAAAAGCCGATTTTACTAAACATTTTTGTTTTGTTTTATTAAAATGTTTGCTCTAGTTGTCACTACATTATTTATATAGGGTGTTAATATACATTTATACCATGGGATTCCTTTGCTACCTGTTTCAGGACTTAATCGTCGGTGCACCGTCCCTTTCTTATCGTAATCCATTAAGCCGGTAATGGGTTTCGGTGCAATTTGCTATCGTCCTTCTCGTCCCCCTAGCCAATAGGCCAAGTCGGCACTAATATTAATATTTTCACAAAAACTCTCCTTGAGTATCAATGTTCAGTATATATAAAAATGCAGAGTATTAATACTCCGATTATTATAAAAACAAAAAAGGTACAAGACGCTGAGACATTTTTACAACAAAATATTTTCGAATTGGAAAATTTGCAGATAAATGAGTATGATTATGTAAAATCTGTGTCACATAGATATAAGATTAATAATTAAACATTTGTAAAAGTAATGACTTATGTTCCTTTTTTATATTATTTTCTGTTCCGAATTTATATGCTGTTTTGTTGTACCAAATCGTACCTCCTTTTGATGTAAATAAATGATTTCTCAATGAACCATTTTTTTTTTTATTTCCTTGGAGGAAATTGTATTAATTTATTTTAAAGTTATTATCGTAGTAGAACCTATATGAAATCACGTTGTCGAGATGGCCTGTCCTTGGTGCCGAGTTGGCTAGTCGGGTACACAGTGCCGAGCTGGCTTATTATACTTTACAACACCTTCCTACCTAGGGGTAGGCGTCCGCCCACTTCAACGGGTGGTAAGTGAGTATGGTATGCGGTGTGTTTATTACAATTATACGCGTAAAATTGAAAATAAACCAGTTGTTCAATAAACAAAAATTCAATTTTTTCGGGTATAAATTGAAAAATATCGATCCTAGGAAGAAAATGATAGGAACCAAAATTGTAGGAAATTTAATTTCAAACACCTTTTGTAATAACTAGTTTTGTTTAAAATTGAAAATAAACGAGTTATTTAATAAACAAAAGTTCACCCTTAAATTCAAGATGGCGGATGACGCAACGGGTCTGGTACCCCGGCAATCTAAATTTAGACTGCCACTGACCCGCCCCTAAACAATTCCGAAGGAAAATTGCTGTCATAAATTTTTGCAAGGTGAAATCCTAATTCGATTGGGCTAATAATGCTTTTTATAGTTTTTTTCAAATATTATCTGTACTTAACCAAGATAATTTAAAAAATCCGCCCATTTCTTTAATGCATATTATCACTACCCGCTACCTAAATCGAACAAATATATCTATTGTTGAATTTGTATTACGAAGGCCCTCATAAAATTATAATACTATACAGGGTGTACTTTTAAAGATGTTGATTTTCAAGCCACAAGCCACATGACAGAAAATGTGAAGTTGTAATAAAATCCCTCATAGTGTTAAAAACAGAGAAGACCTTCGATTAGAGGTTCACTAATGTGGAAAATCATACTTCAAATTGTTTTCTGCATGTCGACTTGTAAAATCCCCTTCGATGCACCCTATTTTTTATTATTGTTATTTGTGCGCTTACTAAAGCTTATTTGCCGATATAAGTCGCCAATATTACGATAATACACCAATAATAAGCGTTATTTAACTGTTTCACTTCAAAGTGCAGCACAGAAACACCCGTTACAGCACTTAATTTATCATGTACATGATTGAAACTTCCTCGGCAAATCATTTCTAATTACCACATTAAACTTCTCCTGTCTTTCAAATTGTCGCTCATTAATGAAGTAATTGATTGAGGTTCAATATTAAGCCGAGGTGTTTTCGTTCGAAGTTAACCGTTTGAAATCAGAATCCCAGATTTTTGAGGCGGGCAAACACGACGAGAATTCCGTCAAAATTGAATTATAGTTCGCGCGTTTGTTTGGCTTCGCGATATTGTGTCCCGCTTCTATTATTTTCTAACCGGGCGCAATTTGTCGGCATAATTATAATATTCGAATGGTCAATAAATCGAATGGACTGACGCATGAGCGCGCCTTTTTTCGACGCCCTCTCTAAAATTTTGGCAGCTGCGAGTACTCGAAAATTTATAACGTCGTTAAATTTTACGCGATCCGACTCCTTAAAGTTTAATAGAATTAATGGCGGAAAATAAAATTCGTATCGAAATCGAATACGGGCGAGGCTTTTATGTCCGGAATTGGATTTTACACTTCGTGCCTAAACTTGCGCGTGAAAATTTAATTGGATATTTATTTTGGTCGCAACCGAATTGTAGATACATATAGAACAAAAATGTGCAGTCGAAAACTCCTGTGCTCATCCAGACTTTTTCATCCAGGAACTAAAAGCACCCAGAAAACTGCAAAGGTTTAAATTTCCCTTCGAGAACTATGAGAAGGGGTTTTTATTCTAATTTCACATTGTTATGCGTGTGCATTGAGGCTTACGCTTTACATTTCAACTCTTCTTTGTGAGTTAGTGCCTGTTGTTCACATGTAGGTATAGGCCGATAACTTAGAAAAGAAACACCGTCATAAGTGCGCAGAGACGAATTTTAGTTTGTTTACCGGGGTTGTCTAGCAACCATAACGTCACCGCTTGACCTTCATGCTCGACTACTAACATGCAATGTTGCAGAAAGACAGCAAAAGTGACCAAAGTCTCCGGAAACAACTCCTGAAATTGCTGGTATGTCGCTTCGAGAGAGTACTGCCAACCAGTAATTGGGTTATAAATTCCGCTTCGAAAGTACGCCATTCCAATGAAAATTTCGTGTTGTAACGTGAAAACCATTTTAAATAAATAAATTTGAAAAGAATATCAGAAATTTGAATTTTAAATAGCCAATTCAAATTACCAGTTGTACCATTTAAAAATTAAATTCAGCATTGCCAACTCAAACAGTCATTCTTGATCACGTTGTATATGGCTTGGACAGTGGAAGAATATGACTGTAGAGTCTTTATCATTAATAAATTTCTGAACAACACCTATGTGATCAGCCATTGGAGCACATCCATAGTGTCCTTGACCAACAAGTTAATTTCAATAAAAATTACTCTCTTCTGAAAAGTTAATTTCTGAAATGGTTTTCGCATTCAACTCTTAGTTCATGGAACATATTCCATGAGTTTGTACTACTTTTACTTTTTTTTTACTTACTTTTGATAATATCAAAATTGTTCGAAAAAGTACCCTAAAATGCTTAAAAAAACGGCGGTAAAAAGTCAAAGGCAACTGCAAATAATTTATGTTGATTAACCTGCTAGAAAAAGAATAATGAACGCTGCTATTTTACTGCGTGAAACCCAGGCATTTGACATTACTTACACGAAGAACTGGTTACCACCGTAGAATTGGGAACATCAGTACATATTACTGACAAATTATTTACAGTTAAGGTAATACGATTTAAAGTAGGAGCAGGTATGCCTCAAGGAAACGTTCTAGGCCCCAAGACACAAATCGATAATGTAAGTGCTGCTGTTTTACAGAAACTTAAAAAAAATATTTCATTTTTATTCTTATTCACAGTTTTATTTGAAACGCGTTCTTAGTAAACCACAATGGCCAGAAAGCGACGTGTGCAAACGAAATGCTCCACAATGCAAAACAAAGGCGCGTGGAACGTTATTTCGCGTCATGGGTAGCATAGTTTACCCACAACGCGTTGTGGGTAATTCGTTCTACCCACTGTTCGGAAAAAACGTTTCCATTCGCGTCGTGGGTAAACTACTATACCACTATACCCGCAACGCCTTGTGGGTAAAAATTTCGGGCAGTGGCCGATTTCGGCTATTGCGAATAACATATAATAATAAACTGTTTTAGACAGCGTTTTATTCACGCCATTTAATATTTTTAAGTAAATAAAACGCGACTAAAACACGAATGCAATATAACGTTTTATCCACAATCAAAAGCCCAAATTATTAAAATTATTTAAACATCACATGAAATTTCTGTTCCGTGATGTCCTTTCTAAAGCTCGGTGAAACTCAGAGTGCTATGCGCGCTGCTTGCTAAGGTATTGATTTTTTTCAATTTTTCATTTTTGTAATAGTGGAATAAAGTAATAATATTCATATTATTACACTACTTTTGGTAACTTTTAGTTTTGTTAAATTGGTACATCGGCCTGCCACGTAGACGTGAGTAGACGTCAAGGTTAAATTATTAGTATTTCAATAAATTTCTTGAGCAGCTTTGCTTATTTCTGGAGGTGTACAGGTCAATTCTACATTTTTGTTTTCTATTTCGCACAGGTAAGTGAGTAGTTATTGAATTTGGCCTAGGGCTACTAGATTTTCAAATTTAAATACGAAACGTCAATGTCAGTGACGTCAGTGAAACCAACCCACGCAAAATTCCCTAGTGTAATACGAAAACTTGAACAGCCAAAATTTAATGAATAAATAAAGCAAAGTAGATAAAATAGTATATTATACACATTTAGTAAGACGTATTGTCACACTCGTTCTATTGAAGCACTCCTCGCTTCGCTCGCCGTGCTTTAAAACTCTCGTGTGACAATACTCCGTCTTATTAAACTAGTATAATAATATACTATTATTCACTAATTTTATTCCACATGTGGATAAAATATTCTTTAATACGTTGCATAAGAGTGAATCAAAGTCCAATTATAAGGTGATTGCTGATAAACAAAATTGATTGCGCGGATTTGCTGTGACTAACAATATGCATCACTTGAAACAACAAAACCATCTCTCCTATTACAATGAAATATTTTTGCTACATTGTGAAATGATACATCAAATATATAAATAAATCTACTTTATGTGAATCAATCCTTAAGTCGACCAGAAAATGGCTTATGTTTCCTAAATTAAACAACGAATTAAAATTAGGTACCATTTAAATATTTGTTTAAAGAGATAACTTTTATCTGTCATGTCCATGATCAGTCAGTCGTATTGCCGAAACTATATTTCTCGTGAGAATCTTACATTTTGAATGCGTATAAATTCGTTGGTTTTAAGGTTTCCATTATTTTAATGTTATTCCCTAATTTATTTTCGTAGATAAAAATAAAACCTAAAATCGAACGATTACTGCCACGTGTTCCCTTTAAATAGATTTTGTTAATGTATTGTTTATTTACAGAGAGATGTATGCAGGTACTTGTGGTGGTTTTTCTTCAAACCGTAGATAGTTTTTAGGAATGTTATATTTTTAGATAGAAATAGTAAGGAATCGAAGAAAGAATGTAAACATAGGATTTAATCCTAATATGTAGGCAGTAAGGACACGGTAACATTTGTAAAGTGTATTTCGGCAGTTTAGTAATATTAACGGATTATAAAAAACTCTTGCTTTTTTTTGCTCCCACATTCACATTTTTTTTTTAAATTGTCTTCATTACAAAGTGTTAAAGTCATATTAATATCTGGTGCGTTAAAAATCAACTCGTAGTCAGAGTCAAGCAGCCACTTCCTGGTCTTTTATACTCTTTACAATACGGTTCCTGATGATTCATCCTCGTTCGTTGCACATGCACTCTCACACAAGCGTACTTTTTCCCCATCTTTTATCATTCTTTGTGTATACGTACGTATAATCCATACGTGCTTCGTTCAATGAACACGTGCTTTCTATCGCCATTACCGCGTAACATGGCAGAAGAAGGGTGTGCCAAGCTGATAAAAGGATGTGTAGCGCAATATAGCAAACGACAAAAATATGATGTCAAGATGCAGAATAGGAAGGAAAGGGGAGTGCTTCAGAATTTCGAACTACATAGTTTCTTGTAGTCAAAGCACATTACATAAATCGATTTAAATCAATCTGCCTACATCCCAACGTAATTTCGTTATACTCATGATTTTTTAAATTTGGAGGTGGATTTATGTAAATCGTATAAGTTGACATATTAAGCCCTAAGCGCCGTTTAGACAAAATATTGAATATAGTAGGTAATAATGATATTTCTACAACTCTGTTACTTCAGCGTATTACATTATAAGTTAATTTATAAAATGGTGAAAATATAAATAATTTTATTTTTGATTAGGAGGTTTGATTACGGTAAATCAATTTTTTAACTTTTAATTCGTCTTATAATAATTCTAAAAATGAAATTCCTCTCTTCTTTCTAATTAGAATTTGGATAAAAATAATATGTAACCAAGTTTAAACTTAAAAAGTAAAGTAAGTTTATTTATTTCTTAGAAATATTTTTGAGGTATGATGAGGTATCAACTTAACTATGAAAAAGCCTTCGATCGGGTAAACGGAACGACTCTTTGGAAAATTATGGATAGACGAGATTATCCCAGATACCTAATAGAAGTGATAAGCGGTTTATATTATAATACAGAAATACGACGCATAATGACAATGAAGACAAGAAATGAACCCTAATAGAATAAGGCTGACACCTACTTATAATTGCATAAACACAGTACTGTTTGCGGATGACCAAAGACTTTTACAAAAAAACAGAAGATGGCCTACAAAAGGCAATTTACCGCTTAAATCAAATATGTAAGAGTTATCATCTAAAAATATCAGAATAAAGACGAAAGTTATAGGAGAACATAGGAAGTTATAGGCTTTTATAGGAGAACAACCGATACGCTCCAGAATTACACTAAACGAAGTGCCCATAGAACGTGTATCACATTTTAATATTCTAGGGTGTTCTAACCTACGAATATGACAAAGATATTGGGTATCCTCTTTTATTTCCAAAGCCGAGCTGTGTGCGCCTTGCTTCTTTTCCCTTTTTTATTTTTCATTGTTTCCCTCTAGTATTCTTTGTTCTTCTCATTTGTCCCTCCTGTATCATGCTGTTTCTCCTGTTCTTCGTCTTATTATGTCCTCTTCTGTTCCTTCTTTCTTATTCCTCGTCCTCCGATTGTAGTAGCGCTAGTCTTGGTCTCTTCACTTTTGACTTTTCCTCTTCGTCGTAGTCGATGGCCTTCCTTATTAGCGGGTTTTGGTGCGTCTCCATTCTTCTTATTGTACCATGGAACGTCCGTCATCTTCCTCATTGCCTGGTTCTGTATCACTTCTAGCTTCTTTCTGTTGGTGTCCGCTGTTTGTCCCCATGCTGCTGCTCCGTATAATATAATTGGCTTGATGCTTGCTTCATAGATCCTCTTCTTTATTCTTAGTTGTAGCTTGCTTCCTCTTCCTATCATTGGTCCCAGTTGGTTTAGTCTGCTTTGCATTCTTCGCTGTCTCCTCGATATGTTTTCCCCATGTTAGTCTCTTGTCGATATGTATTCCTACGTATTTGACGTCGTTGCTCCATTCGATTTCTTTGTCACTCACTTTGATTTTTATTTTCGGTCCTTTTATCTTCCTTCCTATGCATATCGCTTGGCTCTTCTCCGGGTTGATCCTTATCTTCCATTTCTTCGTCCACTCTTCCATCTTGTCAACTTTCCTCTGTAGATATTCCGCTGCTTTCGTTGGGTGTAGTGATGTCGCTGTCTTCGCCGTGTCGTCCGCGTAGATGTATGTCCTTGTATGCCCTCCTAAGTCCTTCCTGGGTATGTCGCTCGTGTTGATGTTGTATAGTTCTGGTGCCAGTATAGATCCTTGTGGTGCTCCTGCTTCGATTGTCCTCGTAGTTGATGTTTCTTCTCCAATCTTTATCGTGAATGTCCTCCTCTTCAAGTATTCCTGTATCATCTGCGTGTGCGCCTTTCCGAATCCTAGTTGGTCCATCTTTGCTATCAGTCCGTTATGCCATATCCTATCGAATGCTTTCTCCACGTCGAATAATATCATACACGTCGTCCTCTTCTCGTTGATGTCCTTGATCGCCTCCTCCATTAGTCGTACTACTTGGTCCTCCGTTGAATGTCCTCTGAATCCGCATTGCTCGTCCGGGATGATGTCCAATCTTCTTTCTTTTTCCTTTATCCTCCAAAGTATGACTTTCTCCATGATTTTTCCTATGCTGCTCAATAACGTGATGGGTCGGTAGTTTTGTGGTAGTTTCCTGTCCTTTCCTGGTTTCGGTATCATGATGACTTCTCCTAGCTTCCATTGCTCCGGGTAATATCGCCTCTTCATCGCCGCGTTGATGGTCCTTGATATCCTTTCCATATATCCCTCTGGTAGTTCCTTCAGCATTCTGTTCGTTATCCTGTCGTGTCCTGGTGCCTTCCTTGGGTGCAGATTCAGGAGGATTTCCGTGATCTCCTCGGGCGTGGTCCTCTTCAGTTAGCGGTCACTTTCCTCGTCCTCTATGTTCCTCGCTCTCCTATCGATGTCTTCTTCGAATTCGGTATCTTGTCCCTGGTCCGTGTTCAGTCTGAATTGTTGCTCCATTGCGTCCGCGAATACTTCTTTCTTCTCGTCCGTCCGGTACTTTAGTCCGTTTCTTCCGAGTAATGGTCCTGTGGTGGTTGGGTTTCTTCTTCTCGTTCTTCGCATTATCTTCCAGTGTGTTCCTTGTTCCTCTTCCATTTCCTCTAGAAATTCGTTCCATTTTTGGTTCCTGTGCTCTTGTAGTTCCGTCCTGATTTCCGTGTTTAGCCTGTTGATGCGTCTTCATATTCCTGGGTCGTAGTTTATTCCGTATCTCCTTTTCTCTCTGTTTCTCAGCCGTATCTTCCTCTTCAGTTCCCCTGGGATATCTCCTGTGTATATGGTCTGTCTTATAATCCTGGTGTTTTTCTCGTAAGCGTTCTTGATTTCTTCCGTTATCCTTGTCACTTCCCGTTCAATTTGTTCTTTGGTACGTAAGTCCTCTTCTTTGGTTGCCTTGGATGACAAATGACAAAGATATAACAAAGAAACTACTTAAATATCAAATCATGTGTGGAACCATACAAAGAACACTGCAAAACAAGACAAGTAAAGAAACCAAAAATAAAGTTGTGCAAAGTGATGACAGCACCAGTATTGACATACGGTAGTGAAACTTGGCACTACGGAAACAAGACAGACAACGCATACAGTCCGCTGAAATGAAATTTTTAAGAAGGCCAAAAGGTTGCACAATAAGAGACCAAATAAGAAATGAAGAAATGGGGACTGAATTGAACATATTCTGAGTGATTGACAGAATACAACAGAACTCATTAAAATGAAGACAACACATTAAAAGAATGAACG